>CM021773.1:15721105-15744355 GCA_011076525.1 Nettapus auritus
GTTAAGTAAAGTTAGCATTTCAGGCTCTAAATTATATACAGTGAGCTGATCTGAGGAAGGAAAAAGTCTATTTTACCTCAGCCATTTTTTTGATTAAAGCCACTGTTTCAATAATGGCTCCCTGTTGATACCAAAATGAAAATATCACTGGAGTATCTCCTAACAGGAATACGCCGTTTCATAACATATCCTCAGATTCATTTCATTTTGTGCTTATTTATTATGCTCTGCATGGCAGTTCCTAGAAAACAGAACTCCAAAGCTGCTTTTGTCCTGGGATCAAGAACTATGCGCCTAAACTTTAAGCTGAAATGACTCTCTAACCTCTCTCACCCTCTCTATGCTTTGGTGCATGGTAGGACCAGGCCCCTTGATGTGCAAGAGGCACGAGCCACCTAGATGTGGCAGCCTCATCCAGGATGGTACCAAGAGACTTTTCTGCTGGGCTGTGCTCAGACAGAAGGTTTTGGGGATCCCAGTGCTTCAATACGCACCAGACTTTAGCAGCAACTTGCCGTTTGAAGCAACATCCCCATCATACCAAAGTTTCTCTTTTTGAGAACAATCCTTCCATTCACTTTTTCTCTCCTTAACAAAATGTCTTCCATCCCTCCAGGTCAAAGTCTGGAAATTTCCCGTGGAAAGTTGCAGAGGGGACTGGATGGAAGGCGGAGATGGAGCCCAAAAATGTGGAGGCACCCTCGAAGGGAATGTGACGGTGAGCTTGGCGGGAGGCTGGTGGTGGGAAGAGACAGAGGCCATGTGAGAGGGCATCATCAGGGGGCTGGCTTTGTTTAATCACTCACATTGAAACGCTGGCATGGCTTGCCCTAATTTCTGAGCAAAATATGTATCTCTGGTGCTGAGCACAGACAGGCTGTCACAGATGCAAGACACGCAGGACGCAGATACAGGCAGCGTGCTCGGCTTGCGCCATAGCATTAGCATACTGGCATTTGGGCCAGTGCCTTATCTGGGGCTGACTTCTGAATTCCAAGTCTTTTCAGCCTCCCTGCTTCTCCCCTGCTATGGCACTTCATTATGAGGCTGGGTTTTGTTCTGCCCAGCGCCGCCTTCCCCTGCCGAGCGGCCAGCAGGGCCACATCCTGCCCTGTGGGGTGGCCGTGCAGGCGCAGCCTTGTCTCCCCAGAACACGGGGGCGCGGGGCAGCTGATAAGGGATGGGATGGGAGCAGAAGAAAGGCCCGATGACGAACCTGGCCCAGACAATGAGGCGCTATCCGACTGCAGGCTGGCAGCTGGTGAGTGCGCAGCCCAGATAACGAAGCATCGCGCACACGCGGCCCTCACCAGCTCCCTGCCCGGCTCCAGGTGCTGCTGGTCCCTCTGTCGCATCCCTGCATACCCCTGCCCAAACGGGGCTTCTGGGGATGCTGAAGCACCAGTCCATCTCCGAGATCCTTCTTCCACAAAGGGGCATGTCCCTCTTGTCTTTAAAAACCAGAAGATTCCCTTTAAATACCATGAAGAGTATATTGGCCAATGGATAAAAGGCATGGGGTTCTTTACAGCTGCAATGATCATTAATAAATTTTATGGTCCCTGTTAGGACCGTGGAGCAAAATAAGTGACCTCTCGCTGGTTGTTTTTCCCCAGTTTCTAGCACTCGAAATGATGGAGCTCCATGCAAGGAAAACAAGCAGCTATGGAACAGACTGAAGTAAAAGCTCCTCGTGCCCCATTTCTGATTTAGCTGTGATGAAAAACAGACCCAAAAGTAGCTTTATAATGGGAGGAAGCTCATTTAAATATTCCCTCCCAACAGAAAGAGATTTAAGAATTAGATGAATGAGGAGATTTTCCTTTTAATGAGATTAGCCTTATATAATTGCACATTATGGACCACTCAAGAGATTTGGAAGAAAAAAGTTAGACAACATACCTGGAAAACACTACATAAGAAACAGCAAAACCTGCCCCTTCACTGTCAGCTGTAAAAAGCAAAATTCAAACTAATTTTTAGTTTCAAATCGCTCACTTAAAGTGGCTGCAACTCCTCCAGATCCTCCCAGCAATTACTTGGCTTTGTAGAGAAAAAGAAGCAGAGGCTTGAGATTTTCAAAACTTAATACATTTGCTGGAAATTCTCCCTTTCCCCCATGTTTCAGTGGAAACATTAATTTTTTTTGTGAGTGGCAAAGTCATGTGATTTGATTTCTTCTTTCCAAATTTCATCCCTACAGAAATAAAGGCTGGGCAGAGCAGGCTCTTCTGGGCTTGAAATGCCAGCTCGAATCACAAGCACCACGCAGTGGTCAGAGTATGAGGCTTGCATTTGCATTTGGAACATTTGGCTCCCAAGTCCCAGCTTTGGGCCAGGTAATAATACAACTGCAAGGACACATAAATACATATCGTTTCATCCCTCTTTGATTGTGATTTATATTTAGTGTCAGGTTCTTTTGGATAAGCTGATACTAATATTCAGAGCAGGGTTTTGTTACCAGCACCTGACAGCCTGCAGCACCACTATGGGGGCATCTCTCAGCCGCATGCATGCTGTAGGATGGGTCTTGTGCCTTTCATAGAGGGATTCCTAAATTCTTTTTCCAGCCATTGAGTAGCAGAAAGGCTGGGTGAGCACAGCAGTACCCCCTACCCCAGGCAACCCAGGGTGCTCATGGGGATGTCCAAGGCAGCTCCCCAGGGCTCATGCTTGGACAATAGCCAGAGGTGCTCACCTGGCTGCCAGAGCTGCCAGACCCTGCTTTGTAAAACTGCTTGGGTTCAAAGGAATTGAGGAAGGGCTGGGCTTTTTTCCTTTCAGTTTCAGTTTTTCATCATAAATCAAGTCATTGGTTGTTAGATTTGGTTTAATTGACTGATGCTTCCTTCCCATGTTTGTAAAGGCAAACATTGTTTGCTGAGCATCTCTGCTATGCGCTGCCTGTATCCACATGTAAAGCTGGGCTGGCATCAGAACCAGGGTGGAAAGCAGGATATGCCATGAAAGAACCCAACACTAACCCCCCCATCTGATGCCGTGCTCCCTGCTGGGCTCTCCAGGGCTTGGGAGATGCTCTTAATTGTGCATCAGATAAAAGGAACTCGGCTTACTCGTCCTTGGCCTTGAACGCATACAAATAGGCTTTATGTTAATATTTGCAAATAGCTTCTCAGAGGAGAAAGCTATCTCCAAGATTCTCATCTGCTGAGGTTCTCTGGGTGATGGAAAACGTCGGGATGAGGCAGAGGTAGAGCAGCAAACAAGGGTGCTGGCACCCACATTAGCATTGCAACTGTCCCCAGCCTTATTCACCCAGCTACTGGGTGAGCACATGGGGCTTGCATGCGGGTCCGACATGGGCAGGCATTTTCAGTGAAGAAAGAGGGGTGATTTTGCTGAAAACCAGATGTTCAAGAGGGCTGGAGCTATTTAAGAATTCAGGTCAAATGCAAGGAGCCTTGGTGGAGAAGAAAGGAGGACATTGGGAGAGAGACTGTCAAAACGTTTTCTCTCTTTCATTTTTTCTCCATCCCCCCCCCCCCCCCCCCCCCCCCCCCACATTACAAAATAAATTATTTTCTTCAAAAATTGCCCTAATTTTCTGGAGACATTAAAACAAAACCCAGACAAACAAACCCATCTTCTAAGGCTGAGCAGAAGACGGGGGTTGACTGGAAACCTCATTTTCCTACTGAACTTGCGGCTCTGCTAGCAAGAGAGCTCTGCTGGAGTAGATAGGATAGAGGAGCTGGGACAGCATCACGGCAGAAACCCCTGCTGCTGTGCCTCCGGGCTGTCCATATAAGCAGGGCTCAGAGGTTCCAGTCTATCCGTTTTCAAGGAAAAGTGGAAGAATTACATTTAAACGTGGAAAAATTACAGGGTGCTGGTCTCCAGTTTCCGCTACCCTGCCAGGATGGCAGCCTGTCCCCGCTTGTCCCTGTCCCTGCAGCACCGCAAGCGAGGAGATCTCATCCCTGCTGTCACCCAAGCACCAACCACCCCTGCTAGACACTTGGAAATTAAAATAATAAACAAAGCAGCCAGTGCTGCGTGCGGAGGCTAATGTTCCATAATGCTCTGAAACCCAGGCAGCCGCTGCCTCACGCTGAGCGGAGAGGACGTGTTTGAAAAATGTATCATCCTCTGACAGCAATTATTTCAACATTACCCTGCTTTTTTTTCCACTTCAGACAAGGCATTTTCTTTCCCCCAGACCATAATCTCCTTACTCAGAAGAGCAGAGTGTGGTGGGGAACAGCAGAACGATGTCGCTTTTTAACACAGACAAGGTTGGTGGGATTTAAATAATGGGAAAACAAGCAGATCCTCTACGTGCCTTTGGGTGAGATTTTAGGACTGAAACCAACCCCTGCCCAACAGGGGTTCCCAGCACAGCTCAAGACGTCTGGGGGCTGCGTCCTGGTCATTCCACTGGGATGTGGGTGGTTCAGTCCTCACTCCCCGTATCACATTGTGCACCAGCAGAAACCAAGCTGCCCACCAGAACAGCCTTCCCAGAAAAAGCTGATCCCAGGTTGCCTTCCAAAACTGGTTTGTGTGATAGTTTTGGTGGCTGTCCCAGAAATACTGCTGCTGGGCTGCCCGTATTGTCACACTGGGGAACTCCCCACCCCATGGTGTCCCTTGTTGTACAGGGCTCTGAAGTGCATCCAAACAACCATCCCTTCCTCCACACCTACTTTGGCAACTTCCCCTGTAAACCCTGTAAAGATTTGCCAGCTCACCCCTGGCAGGAGGCAGCTGGAGACCATTTGAGTTCCAGACCATGCAGTCTGGATGGGGTGGGCACACAGGGACCAGGGACACAGCAGCCACAGGGTGTTGGTGCTTTGCTTTTCCGAGCAGAGTCATGATGGGTCAGTTCCCCAGCAAAGCCATCTCATCTCTGCTGCAGGAAAATAAACCCCAGAGCATACAGCCAGAACTGCTGCATCATTTGAAAGGGCAAAATCCACTAAGAAATTCCCCTTTTCCAATTCCCAAACTAACGTGCCTGTGTTAATAAAGCAAAGTGCTCTCACCCGGAACAGCTCTGGCAGGGGAGAGCGATTTAATGCACTGAGAGGCAGAGAGGGATGGAAAATTGGCTTACACGAAGGCCGTGTCCCAAGGGCTGGCAGGACACAGCCAGAGACCAGTTTTAATGAAACTGCTCTTAAAAAAAGCAAAAAGGGAAGAGCCCTCTGAGAAGTCTGACTCCTGGGCACCTCAGAGGTGGGGTCTGTGTTGTCTGGTTTCTGGCTCAGAGGGAAGGAAAGGGGGTGGAAACAGGCTGAGTCTCATCTGGGGGATGGAAAGTAGGGGGTGGAAGGGGACGGGTCATCTGCTGGCTCGTGGAGGTGGATCCAAGCCCATCTGAAGGCACGATGGGTCCCATAAGACACCCCTGGTGGGAGCAGCTCTCAGTTGGACCCTGACCCCCAGCTCCATGCCTAGGTTTGTCAGTGCTGGAGGCTCTGCAGGGAAGGAGGAGCACAGGACCTGCTGCACCTGAGGAACCAGAAAAAAGTATTAGCAGCAACATCAGTGGAAATAAATTAAATGGGCAGTAATGCACCAAAAGGATGGGAAACCCCCATTCCCCGTGCCTGTCCTCTGGACGTCATGCTGCAGTGAAAGTGTTGGAGGGGAGGCTGGTGCAAAGCAACCTGTCACACTGCGAATGTTGGAACTCTAGAGGGACAAGCACATCTGCACAGATGGGAAAATTACAGTTATGGTGCCTGGGTGGTATGACAAGTAATTTTGTTGCACCCCAAAAAGAAAAGAAAAAAAAAAAAAAAAAAAGAAAACAACTCAATTGTGGGAGGAATGTGTCAGTTGCAATTTTGGAGCGTAATGAAATAAATCAGCCAGATGGAGAGAAGAGATGAAGACAAGCCCACACAGCCTCGTGGGAACACAAAGGCCACATGAAGCCAGCTGCCACGGAGCCGAAATCTCATCTGGAAGGCTTCGGAGCCACCCTTGGGGTGATGACAGCAAACTTCCCAAGTGAGGAAGCTTCTTTGAACTTTCTCCAGCCTCTGAGGATGAGGTTTCAGGAATGCATGGCCGCTGGTGTACCGAAAGGCAGCTTCTTGCTTCACTCAGCAGCAATCCTGGAGGGGGTCTGGATGGCACCCTGCTGCTCCTGACCTGCCGGGATGCTCAGGGGACACCACACAGCAAAGGCTCTACCTTGGGCCAAGGATGTCTGAAATAACCACACCGCCTGCCCGAGACAACCACCAAAGGCCCTCGGTACATGGCTCTCCAGAGAGGAGGCTTTGCAGCAGGAAATTGATTTCCATAGGCTCCCTCATTAATTTTCATGGCACCCACAGTGTGGTTTTAGAACAAGCAGAATTATTAATGTTCCGATATACCCAAGCACTGTCAGGAACACAAGGCCCTCTGAGAGCCAAAGCCGGGCTGACAAACCAGGGAAGGAAAAGCCAGAATTGGTCGGGTCCATCCTTCAGACCCCTACAGGTTTGGCCTCAGAGCAGGGAGGAAGGCAGAAACCTTGGAGAAAAGGGCTCATGCCCCCAGATGCCTCAGCTGTCTGGAAGGAAAAATAAAAAGTGAAAAGAGAAAACAAAAAGCATAGACTTTTGTCTTTAAATTTTGAAAAAAAAAAAAAGAAAAGAAAAGAAAAGAGTGATTTGCCTAATTGCACCTGTTCAGTGTTGCTTTGCTTCTGGGCCACCCTGGGCTTCCAGGGAGCAGGACAGCAGGCAATTAGGAAGGGTGAAATATTCACGCAGGTTGGCAATGCCGATCCTGCCCTTGAAATCACATCTGGGCTTTGCTGACAACTCAGCTAATTAAGGAGAGAGCCTCCCAGGCACAAGTATTCGCTCTGGTCAGATGTAAGGCAGCATCCCCAACCCACCATGAGATACCTGCTGGCTGGTACAGGAGGGAGACCGGAGCATCCCTGTCCAAATTTACCCCAACCGTGCCACCTGTGGCATCTCCAAACACCAGGCACAGCCCCACAGAGCTGCAGGATTTGTCCTGCCCTGTTGGAGCAAGAGGAAACAAGCCCCATTTGTTAACATGCCAATTGTTCTTTACACTGTCTGATTAAAAAATAATTACCCGCAGCCATTATTGAGCACTCTTGCAAATGAGCTGTGGGAAGCTGTGACCGTGCACTTAGCACACTGTGTGTTTTGCTTGTTTCAATATTATTTTAATTAAGTATCTGGGTGAAAGGCGGTTTTTAGTGTAACTTTCTTTTTATAAGCAGGGTGTGGATGGGTGGCTCTGGGCCGTGGCTGGCATGGTGGCTGGACCCATTTTGTACTCAAATTCAACCAAAAAAAGCCATAGGTAGACCCATGAGGGGAGAAGAGCTCATCTGCATCCCAGGAACATGACCCCTGTCCTTTATTTGGGGGATTTTGTCCTTTCACGTGTGCTTACATTCTCTCAGGTAGCTTTTAAGCGGCAGCACTGCTTTCAATTATCCCGTGTTTGCAAGCAAATTAACTCAGCAAACACATTTCAGATCCTCTGCTAACGCAGAGCCAACATTGCTCTAGAGAAATCGAATTACAGCGTAGATTAAAGCAGCACGCCACGGCCCCAGAGGTTCCCCTTGATCTCTCGAGCCCCCGCTTTATCAACCAAAATCCCCAATCTTGCATTGTTTCCATCAGGAAAAAGAGATGCCCTGCGAGGACCCTCAGACCTGGACCCCCGCTGAGGTCAGCAGAGGCTGAGCCCAGGATGGGTCCCAGCCTCCAGCTCCGGTCTGGGGGCTGAGGCAGCCAGGGAGGACGGAGTCGTGAAGGCAGAGGGCAGGAAGGATGTGGCCATAATAAGCTGGCACCATGCAGCCAGCTCATGGGGCAGTAGCTAAGCCCCTTTAAGCAAAGGGTCAGGAGGGAGGCTTTGCACAGCAAGTTGGTTGTGCTCTGCACCCCGAGCAACGCAGAGTGCTCGCAGCTTTTTGTCTGATGGGCACTTGCTTCTCTCCAGACAATTCCTCTCCGGGAGCTGAGACATGTACTTATCCCAACACACACTCCAGAGAGCTGAAACCCTGAGCTTCGGGCTTTGAATAGACAGAAATAAATAAAAATCAGAGGGGTTTTCCCTTGCCTCGACAACAAACATATGTTCCCACCAGACTTTATTTTGCCAAAAAAAATAACACATTTCTGAACCAGCTCTGAATACTGCAGATGACTTCATTTCCTGTCTCAGACCCCCTGAAGGCAGGAAGGCAGGAGCAGGACAGCTCAGTGAAGGGGGAAGCCTGTTGATGGTGAGCTGCTGCTGCTCCCTCCATGCTTGTCCATGTCCATGAGCATCCCTTTCACCGGGGTGCTGCCCCCCTGCTGAGCTCAGCCCCTAGTAGCCCCTGCCTTGGCTCTCTGAATTCCTTCCCGCAGCCCCAGAGTGTGCTTCCCCTGCCGGAGGTGTAGTTCCAGCAGAAATTGGTGTATATATAGCTCAGCACTGCACTTTGGGACCCCGTGGGATGAAGCTTGCTGGATCAGTGCACTTCACCATCAGGAGGATGTTGATGGCTATTCTAGTCTCCCCTGAAAGCCAGGCCAGCAATTTACAAAGTCTTTTTTTTTTTTTTTTTTTTTTTTTTTTTTCCTTCTGTTTTTCCTTAAGGCAATAACCCTTCCTCGGAGCTTCCCCCGGGCATCTGCTGCTTCCAGCATAGTACCTTCACACAGGTCACACAGATAACCTGGAAAGAGCCTTTCAGCCCTCCCTGCCTTCCACATCTTATTTACCTCTGCATTAAGCAGGCTGATACCATGGCAGAGCTGTGGATGCACTGCAGTTTGCTCCATTTTATTTTTTTTTATTTTTTTTTTTTTTTACCTTTCTTGATAATTTCACGGTCCATTAGTTTCCTGTAGCTGCTCCCCACAAACACACATCTCCATGGCATACGAGCTTCCCTCGCACTAGGGCAGGCACAGAGCAGGCTACACTTGTAGCAACCCTGCTTGCTCCAGAGACCAGAGTCAGGATCCCCGTGCAGGGCAGTGCAGCAGGATGGGCAGCCCTGCTCCCCTGGCCTCCGTGGACAGGCACGGTGTGGGTGCTGGGGACTGATAAGACTGATGTCTTTCCAAAATGACAGCTTGTGTTTGGAGTTCGCTTTTCTCTCCCAGACAATTGAACTTTGAAAGAAAAAAAAAAACAAAAAACAAAAAACAAAGAGGAATGAGATTTGGTAGATCTAAAGCACAAAGAAATGTTATTCATGAGCATTATTGATTAAGTTTTCCTCACCGACACATACGTAAACACTTATCTCTCAATGAATAAGAGGCTTTCTAATGCTGGAAGGAAGAAGGGAAAAGATTATTGAAAACGTGAGGGTCAGAGAAGCATCCGGCTGCAGCGGATGCTTTGAGAAGATAAACGAAGATGTCTTTGTCAACAAATCAGTCTGCCAAAGACCAAGTGTGACAGAAGGCAGTGATTTTTGGGCACTAGAAGCAATGCTTGGGCTTTGATAACAATGAAATAAAGATTGTGGAGCAGATCCTCACCTGGGTTAAGCCAGTGCCAGGGCAGCTACACCGATTTACATCACTGAGCACCCTGCTTGCTCCAGACAAAGCATCCCGTTAGCAGCAGGGCAGGAGCTGAGATATATGGCAGCTTCTGCAGGGCAGGGAGAAAAAGGAAGAGCAAAAATCCCCAGGGGGAGAGCAGCAAGGAGTGGGATCAAAGGAGAAACGGAGGAGAAAGGGGGGATGTGTCCCATGAGCACCACCCAGCCTCCACCTCCCACAGGGAGTCCCACACCCCGAGCATGAAGCAGGAACATTTGGTGCTGAGCGTGTGGCCGTGCCAGCCCAGAATCACTTGAGCCATATGAATTCCATGAGGCATCATTAGGGTAACCTGTTCTGGCACCCACCACCCCCAGGGGACCACCTCATGCATCCTGCCCACCAAGTGTATCTCCATCACCATGACAGGCCCAAGTGGGGAAAGAATGCTAGGCAGCGTGCAGGCTGGTTTGCACTGGTGGCAGGGAGGACAGCCCTGCTGTGGCCAGTGGGACGTGGGTGCCACGTGCCACCTCCCCCGAGATGCTCTGACAGATGCTGACTGTGGGTACCCAGCCAGAAGCTAGAGGAGGGCAAGTTCCCTCATGCCAGGAGGCACTTTGGGGCATGTGAGCGCAGGACATTGCCTTTTGCAGCATTTGCCCACCATGTAGGGTTGGGGAGGGCATGTCCCCATAGGTGGCACCAGCTGGGACAGGAGCTGGGGGCTCATCCTGAGCTGCAGGGCTATGCAGCCACATGGCTCCCCGTGCCTCAGTTTCCCTGTCCTTCAGCAGGGACTCCAGCTCCCTCCCTCAGCACCCAGTTGCTGGGATGCCTGCTCAATCATCTTGCAGAAGGAAGGAAAAAAAAAAAAAAAAAAAGACCTGGGGTCTTTTCCTACCTCCTCTTGGTGCCTGTAGCACAGGCAGCACAACCCATGCTAGCCAGACCCGGCGAGCAGCGGCTCAGGAGCTGGAGCAGGGCAGCCCCTAGTGGCTGCAAGCCAGGAAATACCGGCCCCAAACACACGGATTGCTCTCAGAGCAGCCGGCCTGCATAAACCAGGGCTTGTGCTGCTGCTCCAATGCCCAGAGCCCCCAAATGTGAGCCCTTGGACCCCCCCACCCAGGGAGGTTCAGGACCTGAAGGAGCTTCTCCCAGTACTGCGTCCATGGCCAGGACCAAGTCTGTTGTCTTGTCCCCTAGCTCTGCCAAAAAAAAACACAAACCAAACAAAACAAACAAACAAACAAAAAAAACTTTGGTGGAGTGCTGGGGCTTTGCAGCCCCTGCTCTGCAGCACTGGGCTCCCTTTGGTGGCCAGCACAAGGCTGGAGGCTGGCTGCAATGCCTCTGCTTCTTCCCACCGCTCCTGCCCTCTCTCTGGCTTCCCCAAAGCAAGCTGGTAGTAAGAACTAAGATTTCTGACACTCGGAGCAAAGATACTTAGAGCAAAGAGCAAGCCTGGGGCTGGCCTGCTCCCTGCCAACATCAGTGGTTCATCCTGGGCTGCTGTCCTCCTCTGCAGAACCCAGCAGGGGCAGAAACGCAAGCAGCTCGTGCACTTCTTTGCAGAAGAGAAGTGCCAAGTGAGGTGCCAGTCACACACATCCTCCTGTCTGAATGCAGATGTCCATCTGAGCAGTCAGAGAGCTTGAGCATGCGGGACAGATCCCAGCCAGCTCATCATTTGGATGTCAAAGCCTTCCCTGCAATCTCCTGCCCCTCCCAGGGAAGGGAAACACTTCCCCGCAAAGGGCCATCCCACAGATCCATCACAGACCTTCAGCTTCCCCTCCCACGGGACATCAAACCAAGGAGAACAAGCCAAGTGAGACAAAATTCCTCCCAGCTGCCTCCAGGAGCCATTTGGCTTCAGCTCAGCGCATCCCCGCTGCCCGCCTCACCCTGGTTTTATTCCTGTGAGTCAGAGCTCCCCACTAACCGGGTGGGGACAAGGCAGGGAAGACAAGATATAAGGGCTAGAGCTGAGCAGGAACCAGGCTGGAGGAGGGATGCCTGTGGGGACAGACACCTACACAGGTGCATAAATCAGCTGGGCAGAGGATGGAGAAGAAGAGGAGCTCTCTGCTCACCACTGCATTGCTCCCTAAGCACAGAGGATGCCCTGACTTCACAGGGGAGAGAGTGCGGGGGTCCTGGTTAGTGAGAGAAATCACTCAGGCTCATCTGAAACAGCCAGGAGTGTTTGGAGGTGCAGGTGGTTATCAGGGGTGGTGACAGGGCTGGGAGCATCCTTTTCTATCTGGAGGCCGAGCATCCAGACAGGCTGGGCTGCATCCCCGCAGTGTGAATCACCTGCCCACAGCCCACCAGGCAGCGTGGATGCATCCTAAAGAAATTTGTACTTCTCTGTGTTGAACAGCACCTTGTTTCTTTTGACTGTTTCTTGCCTTTGTTGAGACAAAATAGAAGCTGGAAATGTCCCAGAAGCCTTGTGGGATTATTTCTTAAAGCCCCATGTCCTTCTTTTTGCCATTCCATAATTATTCTTTTCAGAAATTTCAAATGTATGACGCTTCAGAATGACAGATTACAGCTGCCCTCCTCCAAAAATGCATCACAGGAGAGATAAGGCAGGACAACGGCCAGCGAAGCTGCTGAACAAGCTGACAGGGCTGTAGGGGAGGAGATAAGAGGAGGAGAGGAGCAAGATACCACCTTGTGTCCTCTGCCTTCACCGTGATGTTTGTCTCTTCTTCGCTTAACCAGACCTGCTCCGGCCAGCAGTACCCGCACCAAGCAAGCCCCAGAACTGAACCAACCTGTGCAATGCTGGGCACAGCGGGGCTGTTTTTGGTCAGATCCCTGCCTCCAGCCTCTGAGAGCTCTCCACATGGCCTGCTCAAATGTCGGTAATGAAGAGGGGACGCAGCTCCGCGAGGCACATTAGCAGTCAGTCGGGGTTCATTCGACTTGTGGCTCTGTTGTTAAGCACTGATGATCACAGAATGGCTGGAGAGCACAAGGGGCCTCTCGTGTCGGGAACCCCAACTGGCGGGAGTGGATGGAGGAGCAGGATGAGCTAAATTGGCCTTGCCTCCACCAAACGGACCCTGCCTCCCCTTCGCTCCCTGTCCCTCAACCACTCTGGATCCAGATATGTGGTTTCACACAGAGCATGGAGAGATTTGGTGCTGAGCCCACACGTCCCCCAGTGGAGAAGCCACACTGCTTTCCAAGTCACACACACTTTACCTGATCTGTCCCCAAAATCCACTCTTCTGCCAAGGCTGTGTGCTCTGCTATTGGAAAGCAAGGCAAAATTTCTCTTGATCAGAACAGAAGAGGGGCCGTCAGATAAAACATGCCCACCGAGTTCTCCTTGATTGTTTCTTGGTTGCTGAACTTCTGCAGTCGAGCTCAGGCCATGATTTTCAAGCTGTTTCCCATGATTGTGAAGCGTAAAATGTCCTTTTCTTCACTAAAAGCTTAGAGTCGCAAGAATCCGTCTGAATCCAGAATGAGGAGCTTTGGAACAAATGCCCATTCTTGCAAACATCACAATAAAATTATGTGAGCCAGTGATACTTGAAATAACACCCGATTTATCTTCCTGTTTCCCTGTATGATTATGTCTTTCATTTCTCTGGGGCAGGAAACCTTGAAAACAAATGAGTCAGTTGGATTTTTGCTTCACAGAGAGGTTCATTTCCTGGCTCCTTCGCTTGCTCGCCACGTTCGGCTCTCAGTCTGAATGCTCTCTGAAAAAGAGAAGGGTTTGGAAACGTTGGCCTTGTGAGCTGGGAGGGCAAGGTCCCACACCCCCTGCCGCCCTCCCATTTCGCAGCAGCACCCCAGTGCCTGCGGTACAGCCTCAAAGATTGAAACAAAGGGGACAGACCCTCCTGGGGACACGGGGACCTGCATGGAGATACCTCTCCCCTTGTGCTCCGGGTTTTGTTTCCACAGGTGCCATTCATGTGTGTTCAGCAGCAATAAATCCACCTGCACAACTCCCTGGGCTGTCTCCAGTCCAAATCTGCTTCTTTGAGCTGGATTCCCATCTCTGGAGGCCTCACAAGGAACTCAAGTCTCCTTTCAGCCCCTCCTGAGGAACAACCCTGCATCCCGGACTTGCTTTTTAAGGTGACCCCACCAGGTGATGGAGCAGCCCAGGGATGGCTGAACCTTTCCCTTTCCCAGGCCTCTGGGAATTTCCATCATCCCCCAGCTCTGCCCTGCATTGTCAGGTTAATCAGATCTTGGGGAGCATCCCCTAAATTCATACTCAGCACAGGTAAACTCTTCCCATATTTGCAGGAAAACCAAGGCATCAACCAGCCAGACATCTCAATTTCCCTCCCAAACCCCTCCCTTGCCTTCATCTTTTTTTTCCCCATATAGTGGGTCCGAGGCTCACACACGTGGTGTGCTCTGCAGCCTCGCGAGGAGTTACGGCCAATTTAACAGCATAATGAATGTACGTACAGAGCAGTCCTGACTCAAACGCTTGCATTAGATTTAGTCACTGCCTCCCAATACAAAATGATGCTGACACCGATTCCTCCTCAGCCTGAGTGACTAATTGTGACACAGAGGCAATTAGGCTTGGTTAAATGATCCATGTCCCTTCAAAATAATGGTCTGTCAAACTGCATTCGCCCAAAATAATCCAGGATTGACTTGATGATCAAAATATCTGTTTCTTCAAAATTAATAAAACCCCAGAGTTCCTTGCTTCTCCATGGTGCAGCTGCAAAATGAGCAGGCTGCCTGGCTGCACACAAGAGGGTGGGCTGCCCCAGGGAGGTGGGAGCATTGAAAGGATGCTCTCGAAGGCAACAAAATAGTTGCTGCAGGGACAACACAAGTGGGCAGACCTGGATGGGTCACTCTGGCCTTATGCAAGCCTCCCTCCAAAGTCTCCAGTGTGGGCAGAAGCTGGAATGAGGGCCAATGAGCTGGGCAGGGGTCTCTGTTTGTCCAACCTGGGCTGTTACTGCAGGTGTCCTCATCAGAGGCTCCAAGCCACCAATGGGGGCTTTGGTGGTGGAACCTCAAGGGCAATGAGGTAAGCTCCCTGGGAAGTTCCCTTCAAAGAAGCCCTGCGAACAGGCACCTCTGGCTGTTGAGGTGATGCTGCAAAACCCACAGCCCTGCAAAATAAATGGGTGGAAACACCTCAGGGAGAGCACTGTGCTCCCACGGGCTGCGGTGGCTGTGGGGACAGTGGGGTGCTGCCTGCCTGGGGGACGGGGACACTCAGGAGACAGGAGCTGAGCTTCTCCAGAGCTCAGCCAGCAGATCCCAAAGCGCCCCATGCTTCCCTATCCGATATCCCAACCCAGAGTTAATGAGGGCCGACCCTCAAGGTCCTTACCTAGTTATCTGCCTCCACAGGGAGCTTCTGCTAATTAAGCATGGTGGGTTAATTGGAAGAGCCCACAAAGACCTCCCTCAGGAGCAAGCCCCTGGAACACACTCCCCATGCCCATCGCCCCATCCCGCCCCACACCCTGCCACCCCAAGGGTGGGTGCAGAGCAGGGCACCCACCTCCCTGGCACCCAGCCACAATGGCTGGCTCCTTAGCTCGTTCCTAGAGCACCCCAACACCTTGTGCCTTGGCAATTTCCAGCCACTGAGCACAGCTGGGAGCAAACACCTCAGGAAAGGGGATCACAAAGCAATTACCCACCTGAATGGGGGCAGATACTCCATTCCACCTTGCCCCATCTCTCCAGCAGAGCCCATAGCTTATCAGGGATGTTCCTGGGGGGATTCTGACATGCTTAATGCTGGTGATGCTGGTTTGGGTCTCTCCCCGCTGTATTTCACTGAACTGAAGAGGAACATAATGTCTTTGGGGCAGCTGCATGACAGCTTTGTCTGAAATGGGTGACTCTGCTCAGAGGTGACAGGAAGTAGGGTGAGAGATGGGGAGCTTGGCTGCATTATGCTTTCATTCCTGGGACACAACGCTGAAAAATGAGACATTTAAAGCCCAGATAAGTGTTTTGTCTCATTCATGCTCCTGTTCCCACACAGCAGAGTCCTCTGTGTCCCCTCTCACCATGTCCCCTCTCACACACATCATCCGAATCTGCCATCACCACTTTGCAGCCAGAGTTCCCCCCCTGCCGTGGCTTTAGAGGCTTCTTTGAGCCACTTTCAATAACAGCAGAGAAGGAGAAAATCATCTGCTGAGAAGCAAATTACCACCTGGGAAACGAGAAGTTTCACTGCCTCCTCCCCAAGTATGTGTCCATCCCACATAATTTCCTCCTCCATGCAACTGCTTAAAGTAGTGTGGACAGGGGGGCAAGGGTCCAGGGGGAGGTGAGCCTCATTTCCACGTGTTCAATGAACTCTCGCCAGCGGCAGAAGGTGGAGGAGGGCTCCCTGAAGTTTATGTGATGCTATGCCTCTGCTAGAAGGAAGGCAGAGCTGATGATGCCGGAGGTCTGTAACCTGTGTGCACCACGGCTGTAACATACAGTCAGTAATGGGTAGAAATAGTAACTTCCTACTGGGAGAAGTTTTTCACCAAACTGCCATAGCATCTGTGGCTGTCTGGGCTGATCTGCAAAAGGCTATAAAATACCTCCAAGGAGACGTGGGGATAAAAACACAGTCCTCCGCTGGAAAACTAAAAATCATTGATCCTTTCGAGATAGCGGTTTATTCATGTTAGCTCTTATAGCGTGTGATAATCTCCCTCTCTGCAGCATCCCCTTCGTGTTGTGAGGAGATAAATTGCTTGTATCCCCCATTTCCCAAAGGAGAAAGCTGGCCTATCGCTCCTGCAACAGCTAAGCCCAGTGGTTGCCAGTGGTTTTAGCTCTCAGGCTAAATAGATGAACATGCCCACTTCAGCTCAGGGTGGTTGCTTTCAGTTTGTGCCTGACTTCAAGGCTTCCTGCTCCAACACAGTGACCCAGCCCCTGACTGCCTTGGGTTCCCCCTACATATCTGGGGCTCCTGGGTGCTCCCGGCTTGCAGCAAGGAAAAGAAACCACAGCAAAAGGCACAGCAGAAGGCAGGCAGTAAGGTGTTAAGCCTCCAGTGCTGCACTGGCTCTCCCCCTCCTGCAGTGGGGACTTCATCCTTTATTTATGGGCTGGCCTCCTCTCCATAGGAGACATTTAAATTTTTCAGCAAGGTCCGTGTCCCATCACCAGGGGCAGTTTAAATTTTCACTCGTTTCATCACGCACAGACATTGGCACAGGCATCAGCAGGAGGACAGTAATTACAGCAGAAAAGGATAAAATGAGAAAAAAAATCGGTTCTGCCATGATTATTCCCTATGTAAAATAGAATGATGTATATTTTACAAGATGAAAATGATCGGCCTGTTGCACCACTCAGCACACAGAACAGAAGCAGTAAAAGAGCTTTTCATTAAGGTGTTGTCTGAGCCAAAGCACGCTGCTGCTGGAAACAGCCATTACATGGGAGGAAGTCCCACGGAGCGCTCAGCTGCTTTGGAGCACCATGTGCCCAATAACGACTGATTGCTCATCACAAGGGAGCTCCAGAGCTGAAAATTGCTTGGCACAGGAGTCTCCAAACTGGCTTGTAACATGGGATGTTTCTGCGTAGGGTCCCAGCATCCAGCTTCTAAGGGCTCTGACCTGCAAAGACTTCCAAAGGCTTCCCCTCCTTTCCCAGCCAGCCACATCTGTGCACTGAATGGATGTCACCCTCCCACTCCTCCAGGTCACTGACCACACTGGGGGGCTGCAAGGAGTCCCCAGGCTTTGTGAACACGAGTTTCGCAAGTTCCCCCAGCAGCAGAGCAAAGAGTTGGCACAGGAGTCCCCACACCCAGGCCACCACAGCATGGGAAAAGGGAACACCACTGGGAACCCCACTTGTTGCTTCTGGAAGGAGAAATTAAAAGTTTGTTTGTTTTCTTCTGCATGTGGAAAGCCATCTAATTGCACTGGACTGTTTGCCAGAGAAGGGCGTAATTAAAAGTGAATGGTTCCAATTCCTTTATCGTCATGATTATTAAAGAAAGGTAAACACTGCATCAATATTCATTTAAACAGAAACAGAAAATGAAAGCCGGGGCTTGATCCTGGCTGACATTTCAGAATTTTGTAAATGAAGCTATGCAGCTAGGGATATAAGAAGAATGACCTTGGAACAAAGCAGCTGGGACAGGCTGGAGTCACCAACTATGTCTTGCTGCCTTCCCTCAGCACCCTGTCCCCAAAACCAGCTGCTCCAGGGGAAGGCAGAGGATGCTCCAGGGCTGACAGGCTCTGGGATTCACCCCGACCTGCCTGCTCACCTTTGCCTACAGCACTGATGTACATGTGTTGGTAGGGTCGGTCTAGGGATGCACAGATGCTTACTGGATGCTCTCAATTACACCAGCAGCCTCCCTTCAGGCTGTCCCCTCTGCTCCCTCCGCCAGCCATTTCTGCTCCGTTCCTGCTCTAGGCATGCATTTCTTGCTCTGATGTGCTCGTGGTAGCAGCACTCGGCCCCAGAAGTGGCCGCATCCTGACAGCGGGAGAAACCACCTGTGTGCAAATCGCTTTGTGAGGCCACAAGTGTTTGGTATCAGGTTTTGTGCTCAAACACACCTCCAGGAGCTGCCTCCTGAAAGCATAATGCAGACATTGCTCTCCACGAACACAGCCCAAGGCAGTGTCTCTCCCTGCCCACCCTCAGCACCGACAGCCTTCTCCTTCTCCCAGAAGCCCAGCTCGTCGTCGGCTGGTTCTTTGTGTATTGGAGGGCTTGGCTGGGGCATGAGCAAGAACTGAAATGTGCCTTGAATGGCATTGCACACAAGGTTGTGTGTAAAGGCACAAGCCAGGGCAGATCTTGAAGATAACAAAAGGCTGGTTTCAGGTCTCATAAACACAGGTAGGTTGTTAAAATCCGCCCAGCTCTCCTGCCTCCAGCTACATGATCTATAGGTTGTTAAAATCCACCCAGCGCTCCTGCCTCCAGCTATGTGATCTATAAGCCGTGCTCCCCCTCCAGCCCCCAGTACACATTGTGCACCACCTAAGGATAGGCAGAGAGTGATTAACAGGTTGTTAATGAGAGTAGGTCTGGTGTGTGTCGATAATATTCCACAGCCAGACCCACACAGCAGTGTGCGGAGGCAGGCAAAGAGCTCACCTGTCCCCAGAGCCCTTTTTGGCCAAGTTCCTCCTGCCACCAGCTCCCTGGCCCTGCACCGCTACTCCTGGGGTGGACGCCGGCATCGGTGGCCTAAGGACTTGCTGGAGACACCTTCTTACAGAAATCCTGTTAGTTTTCAGGCTTCCCAGGGGAAAGAGGCTGTGTTTAGGGCAGAGAGTTAGGTGCCCAAAGCAGGGGCTGCAGACCCTAACGTCGGGAGCTACAAGCTGGGGGATTTGCTGGTGCTGCCAGAACTGTTCCTTGCAATGACTCATGCCGTGGTATGACACCAACCAGCTTCAGGCAAGACAAGCTTTTTTTTTTTTTTTTTTTTTTTAAAAAAAAAAAAAAAAAAAAAAAAGAGAGAGAGAGAGAGAGAGGGAAATAAAGCTCTGAGTTTTTCTGCATTTTTTTTTCTCTCTCTCTTTTCTCTTTTTTTCTTTCCCAGGAAAGCAAGGTCCTGCAAACAAACTGTTGATTGAGCTCAGCCAGCTCACGTTATCTGTGCTCGGAGCGCGGCGCAGCGTGCAGCCCCCTCCGACGCCGCAGATTTGCTATCGTCCCCTGCCACCCGCGTAATCGCTTCAGTCACGCCAGGCTCTGCCCCCGCTGCAATTTCACAGCCACTCGGTCAGGGGGAAATCACAGCGATTTGGGTTTGTCTGCCAGCGTTACGAGAGCACTCTGCCTTTTAGAAGAGCACCGACGTGCACAGAGAGGGGTGGGCACGGTGGGACCCCCATCAGGGCCGGAGATTCTGGCAGTGGAGCTCTTGGATGAACCTGGATGAGGAAAGGGTGTTGGACCTGGGCACCTGGGGTGGCAAACAGAGCCCTTTCCTTGCCAGGAGCCCCCCAGGACTGAGGAGGGCTGAGGACTGTGGGCTTCAAAGCCAGTCCCTGCTCCAGCTTTCCTCTGGACTGCTCCAAAAAGTCTTGTAGGTTTTGTTCTCTTTCAGGTGTGGAAGGGATGCTCTGCTTCCTGCTTCTGTGGGTGCTAAGTGCCTTAAATCCTTGTAGATCTCGTGCCTATCCTTCAGCAGTGGTGAAGGCACAGCCAAGCCCGTATTCTATCATACAGGTTGATGCTCCAGCATCTCGAATCTCACACTCTCAAAAGCATTTAGGGGCTTCCCTTCCTGCAAAATACAAAGGGGAGCAATGCCAAAATACCCATCAGCTAGGGCCAGGACACGTAGCTAAATACCTGCACAGTCACAGCTCTGGCAGCTGTCAAGAGCCAGCAAGGAAAAGAGGAGGAAGAAAGCTCAATATTTCCATCCACAGCATTATGGATCTGCTTTCCTCCCGCAGCCGGGCGCAGCATCGATTTCTTGTGAACAGCCACCGGGCTGTGCTGCTGGCGTGCTGGAGGTTTCCAGGTCCCTTCCCAGGGATGCTGCGGCTACCCCCGCAAAAAAATAAAATAAAATAAAATAAAATAAAATAAAATAAAATAAAATAAAATAAAATAAAATAATAAAATACTATGCGAGGGGCCGGGGCAGGACGTGGGATGCGATCGGGGGGCTGCAGCTCAGCTGTCCCCAGCAGCCCCCCGGTTCCGCGCAGCGCTCGGGCCGCTGTCCCCGCAGGCAGAGCTCCAAGTGCCACCTAGCGGCACGGGGACAGGCACGCTGCCGGCCTTCCTCCGCTCCTCTCCGGGAGTCCTCCTCTCTCCCGGCACCCTGCTCCCTGCCTCCCCCACTCTGTGCGCCCTCCTCCTCCCCCCAGCCCCATGTCCCTCCTTTTTCCCACCTCCATGTGTGTTCGCCATGCTGCGCATCCTCATTTCCCCCCTGCCTTAGGGGTCACCTCCTCCTGGGGCTGTCACAACACAGGAGCAGGCTCTAAAAGCAGGGGACAGCAAAGACAGCAAAGGACCTGCCTCATCTCAAGATCACAAAGCAGGGAGATGGTTTTGCAAGGGGAGCATCTGCCCTACTTGGGCACCTGGGAGTCTCCAGTGTCACACCATGTTTTGCCCCTTGGAGATGCACCCAAGGAGGGTCCTGCTGCCTCCATTGGGCCAGGGGTCCAGAGGGATCCCCCACCCCAGCAGGGGGCTGTTGGCCCACCAGCATCTCCCCAGGGATGCCTTTGGTGGGACCCCACCAGCGGTGAGAGCCACGAGGGGGCTCCAGGAGCCCATCAGAGCCGGATGCTGGGAGCTGAGCTCCCATCTCCTGGGAGCTGGGCTCCTCTCCAGCAGCCGGGGTGGAGGAGAGCAGCGGAGATGTCGCGGCACTGTCTCGCAGCCAGAGCTTTTGCCTCTGCCATCATGCTGCACGGGCACAGTGTGGGACCTGAGCGAGGCTGTGGCACGGGCTGTGCTGTGCTGACCCAGCAGGGACTCAAGCTCTTTGCCAGACACTGCTGATCAGTGTGTGATCATTTACACCAACTGTGGACTCATCACTGCTCCTGCAGGGCCAGATTCCTCACAACTGTCTTATTGCTGTCTTACTCCACGGAGTGCAGGGTGTTATTTCCAGGAGGTGAATCTGGCCCCAGCATTAAAGAACTGCCTTGGGCAATGCTACTGAGCTCTCTCCTAGACAAGCATCGTGGTCACACAGACGTAGCTCCAGGGACCATCTCTGAGGATGGAGGCAGATAAAGCAGGTCCAAGCCCCTGTGCTGCTTTGTCACAGTTTAACTCAACTATCCTACCAGCACTTGGGGAAAAAGTGCTTCTTGTTAGATACTCTGCGTGCCCTCTCCTGTTCCTCCGTGGCCAGACCTCATAAAACACATACACGATTCCCCAGTGAGGCAGGGCTAAGACCTGACATGCCTGGCATCACCGATAGCCATGTCAGACCCTCCTCTTGGACAGGTGGGAGCAATCCCAGAGGAGGCTTTGCCATTCCCTCCCCTTGCCATTCCCTCCCCACCCTGCAGCACAGGAATTGCATTGCTCCGGGGGCTGGAGATGACCTGCAGTGCCAAGCCGGGCTGCTGGGTGGCACGGGCACACGGGGACAGACATCTGACAGCACGCAGAGCACGGCTGGAGGTCAGCCAGCCCCGGAGCAGGGCCAGCTCCATGGTGGAACAGCAGCCACCCGTGCAAGGCTGGCATCCCAAGCACACCGGTGGGAATTTGGTGGGAATTTGCTTCCTGGAGGCTGGGAGGTGAGCAGACAGTGCTCATGGGAGGGGTGTTTGGAGCACTGAACAAGCAGCACAGAGGTCTGCTGCTGGGGTCTGTGCTGATTTACATCCTCCCCTGCCCTGCAGTGCTTCAGGGTCGGCGTGGATGCCTTAAACCCTGCTATGCCCAGCAGCACGGGCTGGATCCACATTGAACTTGCATCGCCACTGCACAGGTCACGGCCAGCCTCGCAGTGTAAACACAGACTTTGACCCTCGGTGATCTGGCTTGAAAGAGGCATCAGCAGGCAAAGAAAGTGTCACTCGAGGCTTAGAGCTGCTCCTGAAGTGCAGGAGTTGTTCCAAAAAAGCTATAGGAGGTTGTCATGGTGGAAAAATGAGTGCATGAAGGACCCACCCTGCAGAACAGGCAGGGAAAAAATAGATCACAATGTATTCAGGCAAGAGCACACTTGCCTGCAAAAATAAAGCCCTGAGTTTGACACATTGCTGAGCTATTAATTAGTTTGATCAGCTTGCCTGGGTGTGTTAACATGAGCGAGAGCTGGTGTTTGTACAGTGATGAGCTGTTAAAACTTCCCAGACAGAGGCAGAAAAAATGGCAGAGTGAGATCTCCCCTTTGCCCAGAGCCTTCCTGCTATTCTTCCAGTGCTTTTCCACTCATATTTTTCTATTTTACCCGTCTGAGTCTCCTAGGTGCCATTTCTTCCCCGGCACAGAACCAGGGACCCAAGGGAGCGAGAGAAGCGGTTTCGGCGCTGAAAGCCAAGGAGCTGTCAGCCCCCAGAGCACAAAGGCAAGGAATGGAAAAACCACCCCATTTTTCTCTCCCCAGACCCCTTCCCTCCCAGCTTCTGGGGGGCTGCACGTAGCCGAAGGGGCAGGCGAGTTACCATTGCTACTTTAATGGCAGAGGCTGGGGAGGGCTGGGAGCTGCTGCTGGGGGAGCCGTGCCAGCACATCCCCGTCTCCCTGTCCCTTGTTTTTGTGCCTTTTAACGCGCCGCAGATGTACCCGTGCCTGCCAGGGGGTGTCTGCAGGGTGTATGTTAACCAGCTCAAGCTGAAGCTGGTCAC
Source organism: Nettapus auritus (assembly GCA_011076525.1). Lineage (NCBI taxonomy): Eukaryota > Metazoa > Chordata > Aves > Anseriformes > Anatidae > Nettapus > Nettapus auritus. The sequence goes on from CM021773.1 coordinate 15,743,925, forward strand.
CAGCTATGAAAGTTTCGCTCTTGATGTCTCCGAGCTTGGCGTTTCTGGACGAGGGGGCCACTTGCACCCTAGGGCAGCCCTAAGGAACTATTTGGGTTGTGCAGGCAGGAGGGTTCAGGGTTTGCTTGATCCTGGGGCAGGGAAGGGAAACCAATGTCCCATGGCTCAGTGGGCAGCGTGCAGGTCCTCACCTCGCCAGGAGCGAGTCAGCCTTCGGACTTGCAGCTTTGGCATCTGCAGCTCTCGCTCCTGGGCATAGTCCACATCCGAAGCCCTGGGACAAAATGCAGAGTCCGGCCAGCCCCGAGCCCTGCAGGAGGTTCCCAGCCAGCTCTCGCCTTTATCCCGACTGCCACCAGCGGAAAGTTTCACAGAAACCAGACCGCAGTCCCAAGGCTCTGGGTGGAGAAGCTGAAATTGGGTCCTGAGCG
>CM021773.1:15744755-15782929 GCA_011076525.1 Nettapus auritus
AAAAGAAAAGAAAAGAAAAGAAAAGAAAAGAAAAGAAAAGAAAAGAAAAGAAAAGAAAAGAAAAGAAAAGAAAAGAAAGAAGAAAAGAAAACAAGTGTGCTAGCAGGGAAAAATGTGCAGGTTCTGCTGCTGGGGCCCTGGCCCGTCCTTGCCCAGCTGCAAAGCAGTGTGCTGTTTGCTGAGAGTCGGTGCTCCCCGTTTGGCAGGGTGAAGCTAAGCGGTAGTAACAACAGTAGTTATTGCCATGATGCTTTCATTAAACCGATTCAGAAAGCATCATTATTTTATTAAGCATCCTAATGTTTACTCTTCTATTAAGCGAAGATTTGCCCATCAGCTGTTCGTCCAAAGAAGCGTAGCTGGTGGCTGCAGCTGCCAGGAGTGAGAAGCATGGAGCTCCTGATAGTGCCTGGAGCTGCAAAGGTGCATTCGGATCCCATGGGACACCTCTGTCACCCACCTTTCAAGAGGTTTTCCTCCTCAGAGCCCTGTGCAGCTCCCACCCCTCACCTCCACGTCCCTGTGAAGAGTTTGCTGGTGGTGGCATGGTGCCACAGCTCCTTTCCCAACCTGGCACTCTGGTCTGTCTCATCTGTGCAACCTTACACAAACTTATAAGGGTTTTCTGGAAAAAAAAAATGTATTTTTCAGAAAACCAAACTGAGCCCTAACAGGCTTTGGGATGGCTAGAGTTTAATTTAGTTTCCCCGTGTGCTTTCCAGGTACCCCCTGGCCTGGTCGCTCTGTGCCTGGCTGCTTGGCGTGGCGGATGCCGTTGAGCTGACGGAGATGTTTGGGGAGATCCGCTCCCCAAACTTCCCCGATTCCTATCCCAGCGACTCAGAAGTGACGTGGAACATCTCCGTGCCCGAGGGATTTAAAATCAAGCTGTACTTCATGCATTTTGACTTGGAGTCATCGTACCTCTGTGAATATGACTACGTGAAGGTGAGCGGTGGTATCGGGGGACGCATGAACAGGCAGGTGGGACATGCATTTGGCCAGCGGGGAGAGGGCAGTGCTGGAAAAGACAAGGTATTTTTCCCCATTTGTTGGGTAACAGGAATTTTCAGTCCAGTGGGCATCAGGGAGAGTACAATAAACTGACAGCATCCATTGGGCTAACCAGTGGGTGGGACACCTGAGTCAGAGCCCATCCACAAAGGACCAGATTTCTGAAACTACAACATTTAATTCTCGTTGAATCCCATGGGATTCACACGCCTGTGTGCTGATGAAATCCCTGTGGCAAAACTCCCAGGCTGTGCTCCTCTGATGCCAGGCACGTGCAAGCAGGCCCCTGAGCTGGGCATCCTTGGCCAGGCCATGGCTGTGGGGAAACCCAGCAGAACCAAAAATAAGGGTTAGACCCGAGCCTAAAGCTGCAAGCTGGGGTCTGCATGCAGAGCATCTCTCCTACAAGTAACTGGGGACAGACCCACAAGCTCCTTTGTGTTCACTACAAACCTATATCACAGCCCAAGTCCATCTTCTGGGGCCACTGCTGGCAAATACCCTCAGCACAAACAAGCTCTGGATGTTCCCAGGGAGCTGTCATGACCAAAACCACAAAAGATTTCATTCTGCCTTGTTGCTGGGCAGTAACCCGTCAAAAATGACAGTGGGCCACATGCTGTGGGGCCACAGGGCATCCAGGGCATCCTCTTGTGTTGCCAAACAGGGTTCCCCACCTCCAAGACAACTGGGCTTTCCGTCTCTTTGAATTTGGTCAGGTTTGGTGCTTTCTGGCAGGCCAGATGTAGCAAGCAGGTGCTTCCTACATTTCAGGGCTGAACATTCATCACCCATCACCCAGCACAAGCCTCACCCTGCCCCTCTGCATGGAGGCAGGTGGAGGTTGCACCCAGGTCTGGAAGCACTCAGCCCCAGTGCGAGGTGCCAGCTACTTGCAATTATTGTTTTATTCTCGCCCTAAGAAGACAAAGCAAACATTTCAGTTTTTTTTCCTCTTGGATCTGTTTGCTGCTTTAATTTCCCCTTTGTGCTGGCACTCATTCTGCTACTAACAGCTCTCATTGAGGTTTGATTAGTTCTTTCTGCTTCTCCTGGATCTTCTCCAAGCACAAGGGCCAGGGACATATATAGAGATATATTGCTCTAAGAACCCAATAAGCTCAAGGAGCAGATTTCTTGGAAACTTTCCCCGTTCCAGGCTTTACCCCTCCTCCTGCCCTTCACCCCCTGCTCATTTTTCCTTTTTCATAAGGGCTCCCTGTTATTTGGCCACGGTGCCAAGTTGGCATCACAGCTTTCCCTGCTGCTGGATTTCCATAAGAAGGCGGCATTTTTCACAGGGATTTAGATCTCAGCTGTATAAATTTGCTCGGGGCTGTAGCTCAGCTCACTGAGCCTCTACCACAGAATTGCATTTGAAAAGTGCTGAAAATGCTCAGAAACGCCCGTCTGGGTGGATTACAGGTGATCCGTAAGCTGCTGCACTGGGTAGATGTGCAATTTTGATGCTACTAAAGCACCAGCTTGGAACATGTAAGGAGAGCAGCAGATGAATAGAAGACCATTTTCCTCCTTGGGAAAACCCAACATGTATAGGTGTGTCTGTAATACTCTGCCAGCCCCACTAAAGAGGCTCATGGTGGCTCAGAAAGCCAGAGGTCCCACCTCTTTGTTTGGTACCATCACCAAACGAGGGCTCTCCATCATCTTCACTGCCATAAGACAGAGGTCAAACACAGGGGCTAAACAGCCCTGGCACAAGGTGGGGACCCAGCTGGGGTCAGGCAGAAAGCCACCGTGCCATGGTTTTTGCCTCCCTCACCTCCCCAGCTACCCACGTGCCCCAGCTCGAGCAGTGCAGAGAGTCATCCCCAGCAGCAAGCTCGGGGTGCATTGAGCTGCGAGTACACGCAGGTCTCTGCCTTCGGGGTGGTCTTCAGAAGGGAACAGTTTCCAGAGCCCTGAAACAATGGCTAATTAAAACAATAGCTGTTGATTTATATATATCCCCATGCATGCGCGTGCTTGTGTATATATAAAACAAACGTGGCTCCTAGGGAAACGTGGCCAGTGGGATTGTTTGTGCAAAAGGGGATGGGACGGGTGGCACTTCAGTAAGGAGGTAAGCGAGGAGGAGCAGGCATCCCCGAGCAGGTAGGAAACACCAGCCTGCGTGCTCCTCCCCAGGCTCAGCAAGCACATGGTGCTTCTGGACACAGGTCTCCAGCAACCCTAGGGCGGATGCAGGGAGATGAGAGGTGCAAGATTCTTGCCCCAGACGGGACAGATGCCTTCTCTTGAACCAGGGGAACTGAGTGGAGCTTCCAAGGGTGTGAGCTAAAACCTCAGCATGGTTTTGCAGGGTTTCTTGGGAAGGAGCTGTCTGCTAAGTCTGGGAAACCTCCACCAGGGATAGGATGCACACGTGGAGAAGACTCAGATGCAGGCTCTTGCTTCTGGCTGCCCCATCCCCGCCTCATTTCCAGCAGCAAGCAGCACAGCATCGGGCATTTCACACAAAACCCCGCTAATCTGGGTGTTGCCTCCTTCCATGTGCTCCGGCTGTAAGGCGTCTCCGCAGGGGCTGTTTCATGCCCTTCCCTGCCTCTGAGCCTCTCCTCCCCATGTCATGTTCCCAGTGTCTTCAGCCTGGCGCTGCGATTTCTCGGCCTAATGAGCCATTTATATATATTACAAGTGGTATGCTTTGCCCTCGTCAGTCCAATTAGTGCATTCCTGGAGGGCTGGCGGCCGCGTTTCCGTATTGCCGGCTCCGTGCTCCTTTCCGGTGGCAGGCGCTGAGCCGCCCGGCCAGATTCCCCACGGTGCTGGGGGGGATTTGTTAACGCGGCCGCTGCAGGAGGCATCGCCAGGACATCGCTGCTCCAGCAGCCAAAGCTGGGGCTGTCTCCTTTCTTGGTGCCCAGGACAAAGGGTGCCGCACAGCCTGTGTCACCATGTGCTTTGTGACAGCCTCTGAGTCCCAGCCCCAGCCAAAAATCATGGGGACAGAGCCGCAGCCAGGGCAGGGACCCCGCTCCATCCATAGGGGCAAGCATCGTAACAAGGGAAGAGGAGGCAAAAGCAGACAGCAAAGCTGGTGGGAGGCAGTGGCACGGGTAAATTTAAGGCACGAGAGTGTCGCTATGTTTTATTTTTCAAAGCAGGCTTCTTTCAGCGTATTTTTATAGGGAATTTCTCTTCGGCAATTGATATTTCCCTCAGGGACACATCTTCTCTAGTGAAAACGTCGACATCGTGACCCGAGAGGGAGAAACTCCAAACAAACAACCAGGATTTAATTACCAGCCTGCTCGCTGGATGTAAATGATCTACGAAAAAGTATACAGTCCTCAGCAGAAGCAGCAAATATTAACCGGGGAGGATGACCTCTCTGTTTAGTTTACAGCCTGAGGGCTGTCTCTGCTCCCTGCATCCCGGGGCATGGGACCCGTCACAGATAAGGAGCTGCCGATACCTTCGGCGAGGCCCCATGGCGAGAGCATCCTCAGGCGGGGACACGGGCACTGGGGACATTTCCCCGTGCATCCCCGTGGAGATGATGGCTGCACCAGCCCCACACCGAGGAGCCGGCTGGAAAATGCCACTTCCAACAGTTTTCCTCCCCAAAAAAGCGGCTTTGCAGAAAACACGGCGTGCCCGCTTTTCACAGCCACCAAAGAGCCGGGCTCGTTTGCTTTTTGGAGATGGTGCTCCCGTTTTCCAGCCTGAAATGATGTTTTGTTTCAAAACACCCTTTATTTTGGATTTTTAAATGATTCTAAAGTACCACAGTATATTTCAAAGCGATTGAAACCAGATGGACCCCAAATTACTTGTTTTCATTTTTTTTTTTTTTCAGAACTCTGTTTCACAAAAAAGGAATAAAATTCAATTGGGTTTTTGTCCCAATGCGGGATGCATGCTTTTTCTCCAAATTCTCAAAATCTATCGTCGGAAAGTCTCTCTCTTTTCTGGCCAGCTCTTGCTCATATGAGAGGATGGAAAATATCTGGAGGCAATGTCAAGGCATACTGAGCTGCCATTTCCATGTTGTCTTTCCCTAGTGTGAGTGAGTTTCCTCCTGCATGCTCAGCCCTGGGAAATTTCCTTTTCTCCCTGCACCCTCCCCAGCCAGCACATCCTGAGGGTCTCAGGGAGCTGCGGTGGCAGCCACAGGAGGGTCTCACCTCGCCGAGGCCACGCAAGCTGGGGGTGGCATCACAGCACCCATGGGTCCCCAAGCTGTGCGCTTCGTTATGGCCTCAATAACGTGTTCTTGGTGTGAGCACAGTGGGCTGGTGTGGTGCAGAGGGGCTCGTGTTCCTCCCCTGGGGGTTATTCATATTCAGAATATGGCAGGGTGCTGGGAACGAGGACAGGGACCAGAGGTGGGAATGCAGGGGAAGGAGATGGGGTTCGTGCTGAAATGGTCCTGGGGAAATGGTGAGTGAAAAGGAAGGGATGGGGCTTCCAGGGAAACCATGAAGTTTTTTTGCAGGAATTGCAGTGCTTCCAGGATGTAAAGGCTGCACTGAGAGGCTAGTGAGCATGCTGAAATGACAGCAGGGCATGGTGGCCCCTCTGTCCCCTCCGGTAGCCCTCTGAGTGCCGCCCTCTCCTCTCCATCCGGGATGAATTCAGAGGGCTGCCACAGGCAGAGGGCTGCCACAGGTGGGATACCTCGTCTCCCCTCACAGAAACCCTTTAACTGCTTTACTGCAATGACAGCATCCCAGAGAGCTGGAGCAAGCCCAGCCTGACCTCCTGCAGGAAGGCACCATGGCTTTTGCAGACACCCATAGCACCATGCAGAGTACATTGAGGGGTGGCCAAGCACCAGGGAGCACCCCAGGGACATGTCAACCCTGTATGATTCATGTGACCCAAGCGCTCACCCAGCCTTTCTGCTACAGATTGAAGCAGAAGACCAGGAGCTGGCAACCTTCTGCGGCAGGGAGACGACGGACACCGAGCAGGCCCCTGGCCAGCAAGTCATCCTGTCCCCTGGCCCCTACATGGGGCTGACTTTCAGGTCCGACTTCTCCAACGAGGAGCGCTTCACTGGCTTCGACGCCCATTACACGGCTGTGGGTAAGCAGCACGCAGCCTCGGGACCCGCTGGACACGGGGGGCTGCAGCATGTGACCCCCTCTTCTTTCTGTGTCCCCACTACCCAACCTAGACGTGGACGAGTGCCTGGAGAAAAGCGACGAGGAGCTGGCGTGCGACCACTACTGCCACAACTACATCGGCGGGTACTACTGCTCCTGCAGGTTTGGCTACATCCTCCACTCTGACAACAGGACCTGCAAAGGTACTGGCCGGGCACAGCAGGGCTGTGGGGATGGTCATGCAAAGGAGGCCCTGAGCAGGCTACAGACCTACTAAATATGGGCAAAACTGTCCTCTCCTGCTGCCAGGAGGGATGAGGTGCCTCCTCCCCTGCAAGCCACTAGCCTGGGACTGGAGAGTGCCCAAGGCCTGCAGTCATCTCATGAGGGATGAGATGTGGTTTCTACCTCAGCTAAACTCTAGAGACCTCCTCGAGTAGGAGAAATGAAAGGTTTTAGTCTCTGCTCTGAGTATGCCTGATGAAGGTGAGATGGGTTTGGCTCTCAGCCCAGGACCCTCCATATCACAAGCATATTTGGAGGTTGGCTTGTGAGATTTTCCTTGCATGGACCATATTCAGGGCCACGGACCCCATCCTGCAAAGGGGCTGAGCAGGCAGGGAGCTGGGTGCAAGCAGGAGCAGGGGCTGGGATGAAGGGGAGCAGACAGCTGGGTACCCATCAGCACCCTTTATCCTGAGCGTGGCCGGTGCTGGGGGCGGCTGACAGGGTGCTGATCCATCCCGGCTGTGTTTCAGTGGAGTGCAGCGACAACCTCTACACCCAGAGGAGCGGGGTGGTCACCAGCGCTGACTTCCCCAGCCCCTACCCCAAGAGCTCGGACTGCTTGTACCGCATTGAGCTGGAGGAGGGCTTCTTCATCACCCTGAGCTTTGAGGACAGCTTTGACGTGGAAGACCACCCCGAGGTGACCTGTCCCTATGACTACATCAAGGTGAGCTGGGCTCTGCACGCTCCCCCTGCCTTGCTATGCTGTCATGCCCCCGGTGTCCCAATGATGGGGACAGAATTGCCCCAGTCTAAATGGAGATGAAACCACCAGGAGCCCCATGATAGTTGAACCTCTTACCACGCCTGATGGTGACCCTCTTTGGGTGTGGGCCCAGAACCAGTTCACATCACCCCACCACATGGTGGTGAAGCATCCCCGTCCATCATCCTCAGGGTGAGGAGATCCCCAGGGATCCACACCTCCTCAAGCCACCTCTTTCCCTTGGCAGATCAAAGCTGGACCAAGGGAGTTTGGCCCTTTCTGTGGAGAGAAGTCCCCAGGACGCATCGAAACCCAAACCAACAGCGTGCAGATCCTCTTCCACAGCGATAACTCAGGGGAGAACAGGGGCTGGAAGCTGTCATACACAGCAATCGGTAACTCCTGCTGCTTTCCTCTGTTGGCTGGGCTTGGGAAATGGGAAGGAAGGGCTTTATACACTCTGCAGGTGGAGACCAGGAGTTCGGTGGCCCATGAGTCTGTTCCTGAGCCGTGCTGGTGTAGGTTGATGGCAAAGACATAGCAGGATGTTCAGACCTTGCCAAGGGGGCTGGATGGTAGAGCTGGGACTCTCCACTTGCTCCACTTACTGAGCTAAGTATTGTTTTGCTCTGCTTGCTCTTTATTCAAAGGAAACCCGTGCCCACTGGTGCAGCCACCAATCAATGGGAAAATTGAGCCTTCCCAAGCCAAGTACACTTTCAAAGACCAGGTTGTCATCAGCTGCAACACCGGCTACAAAGTACTGAAGGTACGGGGTGACAGTGTGGAGCTGGGAGGAACCCTTCCTCCCAAAGCCATCACATCTCTGCTTAGGAGAGAGAACATGGCCCACACCCCCTGGGACTCCTCCCCAGGGCCTAGGACACAGCCTTCTCTTACAATTTTTAGCTAGAAAAGTCCTCTTCCAGGGAGGTCTGGTTATATCCTTACAAAATTGCCAAGAATTTGGCTTTTTATAGGCTTATACATTGATGGTGTTGTGGTTTCTGTTTTGTTTTGTTCTGTTTTTCTGCACAGGATAACCTAGAGAGTGAATCCTTCCAGATCGAGTGCCTGAAGGACGGGACGTGGAGTAACAAGATCCCCGTTTGCAAAAGTAAGGAAACCCCACACACACCCTGTCAATATCCTTTTCCTGCTGAAATTTCATGCTGGATGGAGCTGCCCTGCCAGAGTGGAGCTCCTTACTCAGACCCAGCCAGAGAGACTACGTAATTCTGCAACACTCTCTTGGCTCTTTCTTGGGTAGCATAACGGGGCTTGGTCCAAATGCCACAAGCAGGAGGTTTGTGCTTTCCCTTAGATTACTCATAAGTTGATTTGTGACCAGTTTTGCTGTCTCCCTGTCAAAGAAAGAGCAACCCAGGTTCTTGGGAGCTGGGTGAGCAGTAGCACAGACAGCTCTGCTGCCATGCGAAGGATGGCAAATTCGGGGCTGAATCCTGCTCTCAATGTCAGAGCAAGGGCTGCGTGAGATGGGAAGACTCCCTGCTGTCTAGAAAACGCCTATGAGCTTCCACAAAGCTTGTTTAACTGCAAAACCTGGGCATGGATCAGATCAGACTGACCTCTGTGGTGGTGGTGCACCTTCATGAATGGCTGCTGCTGGAGGGAGGGAGGTGGCTGGTCCCAGGTGAGTGAGGTGGGATTCTTCGAGCTGTTAGATAAATCTGACGCAATTTGAGATAATCTGGTTCCTGGTCCAAATTTCCTTCCAAATAGGGGCTTCTAAGATCACGGGCTTTAGAGAGGTTCCAGGTTCTAGCTGGGCAGTGCACAGCTAAGAGAAAGGTGACGGAAGAGTTGCCCAGATACTTACAAACCTCAAAAAGAGGGAAAAGAGGGAAAAGAAAGGAGATTCCATTTGCATCAGCTCTTTTGTCTAACCCAGCTCCTCTCTCAGCTCAGGCCCAGAGCTGTCCTTCTCATGAACCTGATAACACCTCTTTCCTTCCCCCAAACACTCGCCAGTACCCTTCAGCCCCAGAAGGCACTCAGCCTGCTGTAAGGCTGGCCCGGAGAGGAAAAAAGCAACAAACACTCTCAGGGAAGGTCCCAAGACCTTCCAGGACAGGCAAGACAAGATGCTCACAGGGGATGTGGCATCCAGGTGCTCCCCTTCTGGGCATATCCTTTTCATTTTAATGATGTCATGGATCTTACCTTAGGAGTGTATTTTTGGAGTTTTAAATCATATTTGCTCATTCAAAATGAAAAATGGGAGGTTGTCAGACATGCTAAATAGATTCATATCTGAAAGGGCTTCTTACAAAGTATGGGATCAGTGATGTCTCTGCCCCACCAAAGACCTACCCCTCTCACCACCAGCTTCCCATTGATTTTATCCAGCTTGGAGAGAGATTAAACACTGGTATTGCCTAGGGAAAAAAAAAAAAAAAAAGGCAAAAAAAATGTTAGATATTTTTAACCCCCAAAGCATTAATTTTTGGAGATTACCTGCACTATTCCGTTTGGGCTGGAACTGGTCCCTTCTTATGTGAGATAAATCACTACGCTAAATTTCTGTGGCTTTCTTGGAAAGCCAAGAAGCCCCTAAATGGGCAGTCCAGGCTTTCAGACTGCTGTGCCTCCCACCTCCCCTGTATGTCTGGGAGAGGCAAAAATGGTTTGAAAAAGAAAATCAAAAAAATATAGAAACATCCCCAGCCGTGGTGGAGAACATCCAGCTCTGCAGCTTGGCCAGTTTCTCCCAGCCACTGTCCCCAGATCGCCCCGGATGAGCTGAGCAGATCCCCATCAGGGTCCCCATCAGGGTCCCCATCAGGGTCCCCATGGCTCCCGGTGCTCGTTACAGATCTCTGGTGTTTTGTGGGCTGGGTTTCCTGCATGCCTCTCCCTGCTCGGCTACTAATTGAGCTTTCTCTCTTTGCTCTCCTCCTTCCCCTCTGCCTTCGGTGCAGCTGCAGACAGAGCCGACAACCAGACAGACAGAAGAGCCGGCTCGGAGCAAGTGGCTGCGTGAGGCTGGCGCCGGCCGCGCCGCCGAGACGGGCAGCCTGCCTCCGTGCCCCTCTCTGCTCTGTCCCGCACCCAGGGCAGCTCCCCTTTGCCTCTGGCTGCCAACTCCATCTCAGCGGCTTGTCTAACTGGCATGGCGCTCCTAACCCCCTGCGCACGGTACTTTCTTAACTCCGTCTCCAGAAGGGAAATTCGGAGCCCCCTGTCCGTCCATCACCCCCCTGGGAAGGTCCCTGCCTGTCCCCAGGCTGCCGCCAGCTCCCGGCGCATCCTCCGCACCCCTCTGGACGCCCCGGCCATGCTCTGCTCCCCTCCGAGCCGGTGGTTGCGCAAGGAGCATCAGCCCCGCACATGGTTTGTTTGTTTGGATTTAACCTCCCGCTGCCCTTCCTCCCTCTCCCAGCGTCGCAAATAAGAAACACTCCTTCCTCTCCTCTCTCCGAGCATCCTTTCAGCTCCCATCCTGGGTGAGGGAGGATGGGGTGGCATCGGCAGCCTTCTCCTGCCAGCCCTTGGGAGGATGCATGTGGGACCGAGCCCTGGCACCGGTACAGGTGCTCTGCCTCCCCTCGGTCCCCGCTGCTGGCCCTGCGGAGGTGAGGATGGGCTGGCATCGGGATGGTCACAGCCAAAAGAGGCCAGAGCCCGGTGTCTGGCCCCATCCATGTCCCCAGGAGCCCAGGACGTGCACCCAGGGCTCCTTGAGTTCTCAGGGGCTGCACTGGGAGGGTGCTGGGAGGGGGACCAGAGGCTGGGAGAGGAGGAGGAGAAGGAGAATACTGAGGAGCTCAGCAAGGCTCTGTTTATAGGAAGATGGAGATGCTAAACAGCCCCTCTCCCAAGGCAAAAGTCTGGAAGAGCTCAAGGCACAAACTCCCCACTCCCTTTGGGCAGGACCTAGGACACTGGTGGAGGCAGCACCTCCATGCAGGAACCCATTCTCGTGGCATCAGGGCTGCCCTCAACATGTGGAACACACAGGGAGGCAACAGGTTGTGCGGGCTGTGGGGGCACAGCCCTGCAGCCATAAATAGCCCCAGGGCAGACGTGCCAGCCACATTGATCCCCCAGCACCCATTCCCCTCTTCCTGCAAGCTCCAGCATCCCCCAGCGCCTTATACAGGTCCTTCAGGTGCTGGTACCGTGGCACAGAACCACTGTGCTCCTAAGCATGGTGGAAAGAGAGCAGGACCCCAGGACTGGTGACAGAGTCTGTGTCTCCTACTCTGCCCCTCTGCAAGGCACAGGCACCCCGAGCCTCCTCCAGCCTGGCCGCACCCATCCCATCGCCCGCTGTCCCTGCCAAACCACAGCAGGGCAGAGGAGTCCCTGGTGGACAGTGAGCCACAGCATTTTGCCACAAACCAGGCTTTTTTTCACCCAAGTGGGTGGCTAACCCTGAGCATCAGTACGTGTCCCTGGTGCCAGCATTGCTTCTAGTGAATTTTTTCTTCGTTAGCCTGGATCACCATGGTAAGGCTCTTGACCTCGCTGCCTGCTCTGGTAGCCCCCTCCCCATCCTCAAGCACACAGACCCACAGAGCCCACGTGCCCCTGACACACTGGACCTGCCTTCTGCAAAGTCACCCATACTCTCAGCTTCAAAGCGGCAGAGCCCAGCTCTGCAGAGCCACATTTCCCAGGCAGGATGAGACCCTGGGTGGGTGGCACAAGCCTGGTCTGTGGGAGAAGAGGCTGGGCAGGGCATGGCAAGGGGTGTGGGGGAGAAGAGGGACCACAGAGCAGGTAGGTTTTTCCCTGCAGCTGCTGGTCTCCCCCTGCCTGCAGAGCAGCCAAACCATGCTCTCCGTGTCCTTCATCCCTAGTTGTCACAGGAGAGCCAGGACCTAGGGGTGCTCAGCCTGAGCTGTAAATGCCTATCGGCAAAGCTTGCTGAGCAGGTTCAGAGCAGGAGGGATGGGGCTGTGCTTCCAACAAAGTCTGGTGCATGGAGGAGATGCCTGGTGAACCGCTGCCATTCGTAAGGGATGCAAAGACAAACTGCGGGAGCATGTCCTGAGAGCTCCTGCTCACCTGTGCACATCCCTTCCCCTCTCAAAGGTACAGCATATCTCTTCCTAAACACACAGCTCAGGACATCCTAGGAGGGATGGGAGCCGAGCGAAGGAGCTGCCTGAGCTGTTCCAGGCTGTGCTCCTTGCATTGCCCTAAAGAAGTGAGGTATGGGGCTATAGGAGCCTCGCTCTGCCCTGTAGGACCACCACCTGTGCTGAAACCCAGCACTGCATGCATGGGACTAGGCACCCTGAAAATATCACAGGGCTCAACCCTGATTCTGTGTTGGCTTTCAGTTGCTGACTGCAAAGAGCCGCCGGAACTGGAGCATGGCTTTGTCACCTTCTCCTCCAGGAACAACCTCACCACCTACCGCTCGGTCATCCAGTACCACTGCCAGCACCCCTACTACCACATGGCCCCCAACAGCACCGGTGAGCGGGGGGACTGGGTCCCCAAGGTGTGGGTGGGCAGGCAGGGAGAGCCAGGGATGGCCACGGGGTCTCCGTGTTGTGGAGAACACCAGGTCCAGCAACCCTAGGAAGGGCTCCTCAAGGCTCCCCATCCCAAAAATCCAGCAGAGCCAAAGCCCTGCAGAGAGCAGTGGAATCGTGGCAGACAGAGCTTCAAGCTTATCCACAAGCAGAGACACCACAAGGGGTTTCACAAAACACCACAGGTCTCTGCACCCTTTGGAAATGGCTCTGGGCAGCAGCCGGGTTGCACATATGTCCCAGCCCTCCTTCCTCCTCCTCCCTCAGTATGAAAAGCCAAAGAATTTCCTCACATTCCTGCCTCCCTGCTCATAGCCCTGTGCATCTGCTCCACGCATCCAGCACTCATTAGTGTAACAGGCAGCAGTAGCACTAACGGAGTGGCATCTCAGAGGGCTGAAAAAGGAGGTCACATCCTGGAAAAGGGTTCAGAGGGTCCTGGTGGCAGGGCAGCATCTCTGTGTCCCCACGCTGGGGCCACAGCCCAGCTAACACACTGTTCTCTTCCAGCCACCTACACGTGTGATGCATCAGGGGTGTGGAGGAGCGAGGAGCTGGGCACGGCACTGCCGTCCTGCCGACCAGGTATCAGTGGGGATGGGTACCATGAAGAGGGGTGCGGGGATGTGTGGGGAGGGGGCTGCCTGCCCAACCTCGCCTGCTGCTCCCAGGCAGGGACCCCCTCCTCGGTGACAGAGCTGTGTGCTGCATGTGTCCACTGCTGCAACTTATGGCAGAGAGGGCAGTTGGGATGGGGCTCAGGAAGGCAGCAGCCCTAGCAATATGGGCACGCTCAGCCCCCAGCATCGCTGGAGCTGGCTCCAGCCAAGGGCAGAGCACGACCTGCCTGGTGGCGCTGGCTCCCAGCTCCCATTAGCAGCGTGTCCCCATGCAGGAGCAATTAGCACGTCTCAGAGCCTTGCAGAAAAACACGGCCCCTTCGCAGGGCCAGAAGTCCCAAGCCTTTGAGCAGTGGTAGAAACGTTTGCAGCCAGCAAGTTTCCAGGCCAGGCGCCCGCTCGGGATTAAACAAAAGTCCCTGGGACGTGGGCTGGCCACAGCCAGCTGCAGACGGGGCTGGCGGCAGCCCTGGGTGCAGGCTGCGGTCGGATGTACAGGGACGGCTCTCCGGAGTGGTGCAGGGACACGGCAGCAGGGCTCAGCCCCACGGCAGGTCTCGCTGGGTGTCTGCTCTCCAGAGACCGGGGCTGCGGCTGCTCTTGTTTTGGCAGCTGCTGCCTGCATCCCTCCTTGATGTTTCAGCCTGAAATAATTTGTGCCGGGAGCATACGGGGACATTTTTTGGGGCATTAGCTGCCTTCATGGGCCATTTCCAGACCTCCTTATTAGTGACAGAAGTCAGGGAGGCTTCAGGAAAATGGAAAATCCCAGGGAGAGGGTGACGCTCTCCTGAGATTGGGATCTGCAGACAGCAGCTGGCCAGCTGCTCTTCAGATCTTCCCTCGTGTCTCACGCTACCTCCCCATCAATAGAAACTCCTCTTCCAGGCCATGCCGCGCCTGCCTTTGCCATTAGTGGGAGCATTTGCAGCCTGGTCAGCGTTTTTGATATGTAATTTAATAGAATAAATATTTGGCTGGATGCGCTTCCTCTAAAATCATCTCCCTGGGATGGCTGTCAGCTTCAGTGCAGCAGAACAGCTGGGTTGGGCTGGGAGGCAGGAGCTCTTAGCCCGAGCACGTTTTTTGTTCCCTGCAGCACTGGGAAAGGCAGGGGAATGAAGCACAGGCAGATGCTCCCCACACACTCTGAAGTTGCAGTTTTCCTAGCAGGAGCCACAGCAAATCCACGTTAGCAGCTCCTGATGCTCCTGTCCCAGCTCTCAGCACTGATCCCATCACCTTGGGACCGTCTTTCTGGGAGGCTCAGCATCCTCCCCTCCCAACATGGGGGCACGGGGCAGAGTCATGGCAAGCCAAAATCAGCTCCCACAGCCTCCCGGTATCATCAGCACCCCTGAGCACTAACGAGCCTGGAACTCCCTTCTCTGGTGCTGCCAAAGGCATGAGCCAGCTCCAAGAGCACCACCTTTGTCCCAGGGAATCTGTTCCCCAAGATAGCCTTCTCAGAGCAAGGCTCTGAGAATTCAGCTGCTGAATTCCTCACAGTGGGACACAGCACGTGGATAAAGCACCTGGAGGCAAACCAGGCAGCACATCAGGGCCCCTCAGACATAATTCTGGGTCTGTTGGAGCTGAGAAGAGGGAAGGTGGTCTGGCTGCCAAAACTGCGGCAAAGACTTGGGATGCAGGAGTAAAGCCCACAGTGCTAGGCAACATCCCGCAGCCAAGCCTGCTCCAGCCACAGCTCCTCCGGGAGGGTGAATGCCATGGCCGTGACACCACAGGCCTCATGATGGGTCTCAGGGCGAGGGGTGAGGCTGGTCTGATGTCAGGCTCCAGCCCTCCTGGTGGTGTTCCCTGGCATGCACTGAGCAGGAGTCCAAGTGGCTGGATGCCTGGGGAAGGGCTGAGTGAGCTCGCGGGGCAGCGTGAGGCTGCAGGATTACTCACTTGGCCTTTCTGCTTCTGAAGTGGTGTGGGTCCAGCCAAACCACTCCAGAAACTGAACTGCAAAGGGAGGAATTGCAAAGTGCAGGCTGGCCCACCAGCCAGCTCTGTCTCCCACCTACCAGCACAACTGTACAACAACCCTTCATGCTACAGCCCTGTTTTACTGCAATCCAGGCCTGGCAGAAATCCTAGCATCCACCAAGTCTTTGACACAGCAGAATTCTCCTTCTACCTCCTCTTCTGTAAGGAATCTGGTAACACCATGGTCCGCATCTGGAGCACAAATCACACAGGTGTAAACCAAGACTAAGATCTGATCCTACTCAGAGAGCTTGAAGTCCCGCCCTGGCTCCCCCTTTGCTAGGTCTGTGTCTGGCTTCACTGGCAGGAGATCTGGTACAGCTTTGGGGTAATTATCCCTAGCTGAAAGCCTCCACATCCCTGTGGTGTGCCCCATGGTCCATACTCACTCTCAGCAGACAACAAACCATTCTTTCCACCAGCTGAGACCACTCTTTCCACACATTATTTGCAGGGCAAGTCCTCCAGTCCCTCTGGAGTGGAGGTCCAGCACATAACACCCCTTGGCAGAAGCCTACATTTTTCATCAAAGACTTTTCACCTGCCTTCATGACAGGGCCACATGTACTGCTGCCCTGACAAGCACCAAGAGCTTTACCCTTCCCAAACTTAGTGGATACCTTTTGGGACAGGGACCCACCTGAGCTGGTAGCCAAAATCATGCCAAGAGAGGCCATTGGCCTAACAGCCAAGAACATCCACCTTCTGTTTTCACAGCCTACAGCAAAGGTGGGAAAGGAGAAGGCAGCCGGGAGGCTGCTTTTAGGAGCAAACTTGCTGGGACAATCTGGGTCTTAACTGCCTGTGGCTGAACCCAGGTTGGAGTCCTGCAGAGCTGGGACAGCAGCCAGAGGGAGCTCCTGGCTCTGAAGACACCTCCTTCCCTGCCCCAGCACAGGGCGTAGGGTCCAAGCTTGGTCTCATTCCTGTCTCGTTGCCTGCTGAAGGATGGCCTTTTCTGGGCAGGCTGCCACATCCATGGGAGCCACACAGCCATGCTTCTGGGTGCATGAGGAGATGCAGAGGGAGATCAGACCCTCTTACTCCCCCACAAAGGTATTGCAGGTCCCAAAGGTGCAATGATGGATGGCACTGAGCAAGGTGCATTCATCATTGCAGGTAGATTATGCCATAGGCCTAGTGGTACCTCCTGGGAGAGCTGCCTGGGACCCTCCCATGGGTCTCCCAGGGTGCCACATGGGAGCAGATGACAGGACTGGGTCCCCCCCAGATCCTGGAAAGCAACAGATTCTACTGTCCCATAGACAAGACACTTCTCTAATCTATGTCTCATTGACCACAGCCACAAAAGCATAGACAGAGGCCTTGGTAAAGGTACTTTTAACTCCAGGAGAGCATTCTCTCTATTTTCCAGGGCCCATGAGCAAAGGAAGATGCTCTGTTTTCCAAAAGTGTTGCTGAAGTAGCTCACTCCAAAAGAGAGAACTAGCTCCATAAGGGCTGAACAGGGTCTACAGGGGTCACCCCACCACCCTCATGGTTATGAAGATAGCCAGCCATGTGGCATAATCTACAGGGAAGTCCCTTTTCATTTGTTCCCCAGATAAGTGCTGGGAGTAACAGTGCTGTCCATTTTGTTCCCAGTGTGTGGCCGGCCAGCTCGTGCTCTGCCTGGGATCATCAAGCGCATCATCGGTGGGCGCAACGCGGAGCCCGGCTTCTTCCCCTGGCAGGCCCTGATTGTGGTGGAGGACATGTCTCGGGTGCCCAATGACAAGTGGTTCGGCAGCGGGGCCCTGCTCTCGGACTCCTGGGTGCTGACAGCCGCCCATGTGCTCCGCTCCCAGAGGCGAGACAAGACGGTCATCCCTGTTTCAAAGGAGCATGTCACTGTCTACCTGGCCCTGCATGATGTGAGGAACAAGATGGAGGCCGTCAACCGGACAGTGGAGAGGATCATACTCCACGAGGAGTTTGACATCCAGAACTACAACCATGACATCGCTTTGGTTAAGCTGAAGGAGAAGGTGACCATGGGGAACTACGTCATGCCTATCTGCTTGCCCCAGTTTGAGCACGAGCTGGAGGGACCTCACCCCAACACACTGGGGCTGGTGGCTGGCTGGGGGATCTCCAACCCCAACATCACCGTGGATGAGATCATCAGCTCCGGCATGAGGACGCTGTCTGACATCCTGCAGTATGTCAAGCTCCCGGTGGTGCTGCATGCAGAGTGCAAGACCAGCTATGAGTCCCGGTCGGGGAACTACAGCGTGACCGAGAACATGTTCTGTGCTGGCTACTATGAAGGTGGGAAGGACACTTGCTTGGGAGACAGCGGGGGAGCCTTCGTCATTCAGGACCCAGGAACCCGGAGGTGGGTGGCTCAAGGGCTGGTCTCGTGGGGTGGCCCAGAGGAGTGTGGCAGCAAGCAAGTGTATGGGGTGTACACCAAAGTCTCCAACTACGTGGACTGGGTGGAGAAGAAAACAGGCTCCTCAGAGAGGTGGACATTTCTGGACCCTGAGCTGGAGAGATGAGTGACTAAGCACTGCCTGCTGCCGCAGCTTCCTTTCTTCTTGTTGTTTTTTAATATGCTCCAGACTCTGGTCTTTCGCAAGCAGTAGCCACGATGCTCAGCCACAGTGAGGGCCTTTGCCAGCCCTCCACGTCATCCGTTTCGCTTGGTCCCACATCCCTTTGCTTGCGCTCTTAGGAAATGCTTGCTAGGGAGCTGGGGGAAGGGAGCGAAGGGTGAGATCTCATTTGGCATCATTAGCTCATGCTGCCGGCTCCAAACCTTGCCCTCCCTCCCAGGGAGGCTCCCTCCAAGCTATGACAAAGGCACAGTGACAGAAGCAGCATTTCCCTGCCACCAAAGCCTTGGGCCATGCACAGAGACTTGCCCACACCCTCAGGGCTCTCAGGCCAGCTCTTCCCATCGGATGATGTAACTGGAGGAGCAACAGGGGCTGTGGACAGCATGGGAAACCTGGATGAGCAGGCCTGGACCTCACAGGTCCCCCCCACTGCATAACAGCTTTTCTGTGAAAGGAGCAGTGAGAGAGCCCTCTGGGTTTGCTGGTATTTGTATTTGCAGATTAATATCCCTTCCCAATGGCATCTCAGGTGATGCTCACCTGAGGATGTGTCCACAGGGATGTGAGGATGTGTCCACATTAGCCCTAAACTTCAGCCATGGCTAGAAAGGTAATGGCTGCTGAGACAGCACCAACCCAGCATATGGGATGGCCAGGTAAGCTTAGCTTCCTTCAGGAGGGACATCAACTCCTTCACTTGCCAGCAAAGTCCTCCTATAGCTGTAAGCAACATGCAACAACTACCTGCTGTTCTCTCTGCATGCCTCTAACCTCCTTTGGACCTGTCCTCCTCCTCCTCCTCCTTTGGTTTTACCATGCAATAAATGAGTCAACAGTAAATGAGGCACTCTCCATTTTGCTATCGTCCAAAAAGCCATCTGTAGAGCATGTAAAGGAGCAGATGGCCTAAGGAAGGTCTGATTTGCAGACACGCTAAGAACTGTATTCTTGGCTATGTCATATAACTGCAAGGTATTTTTATATATATATATATTTCTTTTTTTGATACTACATTCCGTAAAATATCCAGTGTCATGTAAGGATGGTTCTGTGTAATCTTCCTCTTGAGGATGAAATAAAACTTTAATATTTACTGGGTTTGTGCCCTGAGGCTTTTTTTCTAGGCAGATCAGTGTCAAGGACTGAGGGCAAAGGCAGGTCACAAGTCTGTGCCGCGCACCCCTGCTCCTTCTCCATGGCATCTGCTCTCTGTCCATGTCAGACCTTAGCACCCATGCCCTCAGCTCCACACAGTCCACCTCTGCATCACACAAACTCTTCCCATGGCCAAGACAAAGGCTGGAGCATACTGCACAGAAAATGTAAGGGAGGTGAGATCCAGTGCTGGATAACAGACCGTAATGAATAGACTACACATTCCCAACAAGCAAGACAAGCAAGCCATGTCTGCAAGGAGCATTTTAGGGAAAGCTAGGCTGCTGGGTCTCACACGGTGTAGTCATCCTGCCCACCCATGTATAGCAGTGCTGCAAAATACCAGCACACTTGAAAGGATGAAACTCCTTAGCCTTCCGTCGGGTTCGACAACCTGTGGGCTTTACAAGCCTGAATACTACCCAGTTTCACAGTGATCAGTGCCCAGAAACATCCATATCACTTTGGGAAATCTGTCTGTAATTACCGTCAGCTTCAGCAAGTATTTGCTGAGCAGAGAACGGCCAAGGCCCTCTAGAAACCTCTCCATGGACCATTTCCCAGGCTTCTGGTCGCTGCTGGTAACACAGGCTGCTTTCCATACTGCCAGCAATACAGAATCAGATCCCCTCCATTCCACATGGCCTGGGAATGCAGCAAGTACTCAGGATCATATGGCTCTTTGGAAACCCTTGGAAACAGCAAGAAAAATCTGGGAACCCGCTCAGGGTTGTAAGATCCAAGTGATGGCCTCGAAGTGCCCTTCACTCAGGTTTAAGTAGAGGCACTCCGTATCCTTTTACTCCACCACACCCCAGTAAGGGTGAATGCGAAGACTGAGTGTGTGTACATCCCTCACATCTCACTTTCTTCCCTCTGGTTGCAGTGTGTGGGAAGCCCAGGTTTTCCAGGAACGCCGTGTCCCGGCCCACAGGCAGACACCTCTCCCAGCGAGGAGCCTCCCCCTGGATCGCCATGCTCTCTCGGGGCGGCCGGCCCTTCTGCGCAGGCTCCCTTCTGGGTAAGACCATCCTTGGGGAGATGCTTCAGGAGGTGAGAGACGGGCTGGGAATATCCAGCAAGGATATAGGGAGGATTGTAGGACACTGGAAGCTACCAGCCTGCTGCTGCCCAGGGATTCCTGGGCTCAGATGTGGTGCCTTTGATGTTCACCATCCTGCTTGATGAAAATACTGATGCAGTATTTGAACATATGTAAAGATTTGGTCCCTCACTGTAGCCCACAGGGTGACTGCTCCTTGTGTGTGCTGGAGCCAGCTCACTCAATGCTCCCCTCCTCTTGAACTGCAAGATAAGTGAGAACCCCTATTCCCATGGCTTCGTCCTTTTGTGCAATTCCCACTGCCAAAGGCCCAGGGAACTGTGCAGCCACTGAGCTTTCTCCCACACATACAAGAGCAGCTGGGGTGTTCTCTTCAGAGGGACACTGATGCCCAGGGGTTGTTTCCTAGGGAACAAGTGGATTGTCACTGCAGCCCACTGCCTCCACAACGATCTGGACATGGAGAGTCCCCAGCTCCACAGCTCAGATCTGCTTGCCCCTTCCTCCTTCAGGATCATCCTGGGTGAGCAGAATGCTGATGGGTGGTTGTGGAGCCCTGCCCAGGGCTCTGCTCTCCCCAGGGTGGCTCTGGGCACAGCTTGAAAAATAACCTCTGAAAGAAACACGCAGAGCACCCAGCTGTGGTGGGAGCTGCCCTAATTGCCGAAACGCCATGGAGCCACCTCCATCTTTGGTACAAATATCTCCCTGTCTTCCCTCCCTCCCAGGGAAGCACAGCACCCTGAGGCAGGATGACACAGAGCAACAGATGCACCCCAAAGCCCTCCTCGTCCACCCGTCCTACCACCCTGCCACCTTGGAGTACGACATCGGGCTGGTGGAGCTGTCTGGGACAGCAGCACTGAACGACTACGTCATGCCCATTTGCTTCCCTGACCAGAAGCAGCCACAAGGCAAGAGCTTCGCTGCCCTCTTCTCCCTCCTCTGCTATGGGGAAGGGGCTGCAGGAGGGCTCAAGAGGTGGAAGGGAGTGGGGATGAGGAGTGGCAGCAGCCAGGGTGTACCCCGAGAGCAGCTGGGTAATGAGCCAGGGTGGGTGCAGAGGGCACCTTGATGTATGTGAGATGTCTCAGGGAGGTGGAGAGGGAAAGAGCCAGGGTGATGAGGAAGGGCAATGGCAGGGACGAAATATCATATGACATGGTGCTGGAAAGGACCTCACATGGCCTCTGGCTTGGCTTGGGATCAACCAGGTGAAAGCATCCCTGGAACATGCTTCTCAGACCTCACCAGGGAGTTTGATAGCATATCGCGACAGCCTTCTAGAGCTGGAGCCACGGTGTTTGGTGGTGGTTAGCCTCCTCAGAGACCGCATGAAGCTGATACACTCATCCTTGCAGCTCTGAGTGATTTGTGAACCCAGAACCACAACCCCCTCCCTCTCCTCTTCCCAAACCCTTTGTCCCTTATCTAAGTGTAGCCCAGACATCCTGTCTGACAACTGTTTTCCTGGGCTGCCACACACCTGTGTGAGGTCCAGGCAGCTTTGCCTGCTCCACACATCATAGCTCCCCAGCACAGCTATGGGACTCCCCAGACCCAAACCACAGCTCAGATGGGAGATCTGGGGCAGGAGCTGCCAGGCAGGGGCAGCCTTCAGGAGAAGGGAGGTGGGAGGCACAGACAGCATGCAGGTGGGCAGGAGGAGCATCCAGCATCTGAGAACCACCAGGCAACAAGAGCAGCACACACGGTGAGCAGTGCAGCATCTTCCCTTTCCCTTTCAGACACCCTGGTCATCGTCAGTGGTTGGGGGAAGCCCTTCCTGCAACGGCTTCCTGAAACCCTGATGGAGGTGAGAGCTACAGCTGGCCTTAGGATGTACGGATGTAATTTTTGGCAGGACATGACACTGCCCCATGTCCCCATCACAGTGGGGTTCCTTCCATGGGGCTGGGGCTCACACAGCACTTGGTGGAAGAGCTGGAGGCTTGGGAAGTGCTGCTGAGGAGGCTGGGTGGGGGAAGCAGGAAGAAATGAACCAAAGCACTTGTGTTGCAGATAGAGGTGCCCATTGTCGAGCACAGCGAGTGCAGGGATGCCTACGCCAGGCTCCACAGAATGGTGACCGATGACATGATCTGTGCCGGAGAGAAAGAAGGTAAAACTTGGTGCCATTTCCAGCTTCACATCCCAGTGCCTACTCCCTACAATCCCCTGTTTCACTCCATTGGGGTGTCTGGGTTCCCAGAGAGGTTTTGCAGCAGTTTTCACCCTGTGCAGGTGGGAACGATGCTTGCAGCGGAGATTCAGGAGGCCCCATGGTGACCTTCAGCCCCGAGAAGAGACACTGGCAGCTGCTGGGCACAGTGTCCTGGGGGGACGGCTGCGGGGTGAAGGAGCAGTACGGGGTTTATTCCAGTGTCATCCGGAGCCTGGAGTGGCTCAGGAAGGTCACAGAAGTGGAGCACTGACTCCCCACCCACCGGTGTCCAGGCACGGGGAGCCCAGCGGGTGATGTAGTGGGCTGCTAAAGCCCAGATATTGACGTGGACCCATGCCTATCCTACCTGAAAAAGGGAAATAAAGCAGATTCCTCAGCCCAGAAAAGAGAGAGGATTGTGGAGGACAGGAGTTTATTCCTGCGGACCCAAGGGGAGGGCTCACCTCCTCACTGCTGCCCATGGGTGTCCCAGCTCCCTGCCCCACGGCAATGCACAGGTTGAAGGCAGCTCAGAAACAGTCCCCAGGGGCTGCAGATTGCAGAGAAGCCTCTCAAGGCCAGGAATTCCGCAACACCACTGAGTTCTTTGGCTTTCAATAAACTCCCTCTTCAGAAGTGCTGGGAAAAAAATATTTATCCCTGAAAGCAAACAATTAAACCAAGGCACATGTAATATATCTCTTGTTCCTAAGCATCACGGGGAAAATGCTAACAAAATCCCCCAGTATTGCAAATCACCCTTTGTCTCTGCCAGCTGGGCTGGTGTCCAGCACTGCATCCACCACTGTGGCAGTGGCTGATTTCAAAGCCCTTGGGCTCTCCGTTTACACCGTTGGTTTATTTTATGCTACTTGGAGATCAGAGATAACACACCAAGGGGAGAAATGCTGTGGTTTCACCAGCATCTGTGGTTTCACCTGTGCAGGGTGGATGCTGAGGGGCTCTGCCCTGTGCAAGCTGGCAGTGTGTCAGCTCAGCTACAGCCCCCACAGCTTCATGGGCTGAGACAGACCTGGACTGGCCAGGAATGCAAATTGCAGGGAAAAGCAAGAGGTGAGATCCTGTCCTTCAATTATTTATAGCCCTAGCATATCATTAAAGATGGGGTTGGTGGCCGGAGGAGAGCGCAGCAAGAGAGAATAAAAATTAAATCTGGGTGCAATCGGCATGCAGAAAATATAACAGGTAAGTGACTTTTGTTTTAAAAGGGGTGAAGAAGCAGCCCGTCAAGCAGCAAACATGGATGGAAGTTGGGGCAGGGACACAGCTCTGCTGAGCATCCCTTCTCCACATCACAGGCTGTGAAAATCCAGCCTTTGGAGAGAGCCTAAACCACAGGCCTGTTTCCTTCCTTGTGCCCAGATCCAGGGCTGGGAGCTGGCTTATTGGCTCCCATTTTCCTACAGGACAGCACTGAAATACCACCACTGGGCTCTTCGGGGTTCACAGCAGGGTGGCTTGCCCAGGCTTGCTCACGCACGGGCATGCTGGCATGTTCAAAGATGTCCAAAGAATGAAGGGAAAGAGAAAGAAAAAGCAAAAGCTGGTCCCTTGGGCATCAAACCATCAGCTGTAGGACCTGTGCCTAGACAGCTCCCAGGCAAGTTACAAAACACTGCTGCCCACAAAATACCCATCACAAATAAAGCCCTTCCTCCTCCTCCTCCCTCCCACAGCTCTGCCAGGAAGTCCCCGATGCCACCCAGCCCGTGTCCCCTGCTCACCGACCCGTGCCTGTGTGCCACTGAGTGCCAGCCCCTCGTGCCAGACCCTCACTCCGGTGCCGAGGGGATGGGAGCGGGCAGCAGACGGGAACAGGCATGGAGACAGCAATTTATCAGTCTGGCTGTGGTAAAAGTCCAGCAAAATGCCCCCGGGTGAGGTTTGCCAAGTGTAAGCACCAGACATCAGCTGCGTAGGAGCCCAGCCCTGGACAGACGAGGGTGGCACAAGGGGGACAGTGAGAACGTGCCCAGGACCCCCAGCATCCTACCAGGAGAAAGCATCCTTCATCCCTCAGCCACCTTCCTTGGGACAGGCTCACTGTCTCCATGCCACTCACCTTCCCTGGTCGCTGAGCTGAGCTGGGAGGGCTTGCTCTGGCCTCCAAAAGTGCCAAGAGCCATGGAAAGCAGTACATGGAGGGCACTTTGCTAAGAAACCCGTGGGAGATAGGCACAACTGCACATCAGAGTGGAGTATCCTGGAAAAAAAGCCCAAAAATGAGGCTGTGGCTGAGAAACCCATGTATACATGGGTGTTGTAGAGTGATCGGGAGGGGATTGAAGCATCTGCACGATGGAAGGGGCAGAGCCCCCCCAGACACACACACAGAGCACAAGGAGACAGGCAGGCAGCATCAGCCAGGGAACTGAGGAGAAAGCAGCGTATGCATGCAAGGCCATGGGTGAAGGAGCCTGGGCGTGTGTAGAGAACATTGCAAGGGGGGGTTAAGGGATGCCTCCGCCTTTGAAAAAGAGCAGAGAGAGACAAGCAAGAAAACCCCCGCAGGGATGCAGTCTCCACCAGAGCTGGCTTCGCAGGAGGAGGCGAGGGAGTTCCCCCTGCAACTGGGTGGCTGGGCAGGCTGCAGGCAACCAGGCACGGTGACCGACTGGGGCTGGGAAAACCTCAGCATGGAAAGAAGAGGGCCAGGGGCAATGGCAGCAAGAAACTTGGCAGCGTCTCTGCCTTCATGACATAACACTGGCAGGGAGAGGGCTGGTCCCAGCGCCAGGACAGCCATGGGATGGAAGGGACTCCATCTGCAGCACCAGCTCCTCCTGAGGCACAGCTCGGCCACTGGCTGCCCCGAGCAAGGAGAAACCTCCAGAAAGATGGGGACATTCAGCTTCTCTTGCCCAAAATGCTCAGGAAACATGGTGCTTAGTATCACTTGTGCATCTCTCTCCAGTGCTCTGAGACTGGATAAATCACAGCGAGAGACCGGCTCAACAGGCTGGCACCATACCCACACAGGGCATGGTCTGGGGGAGCCATGCTGCAGGGAGCCAGCAGGGCACAGGGATGGGGCGGAGGGCTGCTCCCATTCAGGGAGGGCTGCCCCCTCCCAGTGCCGGCGGGTCACTGGTCCCAGTGCTTCCCAGTATTGTGCCAGAGATCTCGCGGCTCCATCTGCTGGCGCCGGGGCTGCGGGAGGCAGCAGATGAGGAAAAGAATGGGGAAAGAGAGAGAGAGTTGGTGGGACAGAGAAAACCCCGAGAAAAGGGCAGAGATGAATAAGCAATGCAGCTCTGGTCCGTGGGGGCTCGGACACACACACACTACTTGAAGGTGCTCATCTGCACCCAGACCCACGACTCAGCCTGGTCCAGGTGGCTGTGGAAGAGGCTGATGGCCTGGGCTGAGCTCTAAAAGTGCTCACCTGGGGATCACCATAAGGTGAAAGAGAGGAGAGCCCCGGTGGTGGGACGGGGCAGCACAGGGTGCTGCAGGGAGTGGAGCACAAGCCACATCGTCACCCACAGCCCTGCTGCCGCAGCAACCTGGGGACACTCAGGATCCTTGCCTGGCCCCATGGCACCCATCTCCAGGGCAGTGGGAAGCTGGAAGGAAAAAGGGGGACGCCTATGGCATGGCTGGGATCCGTTTTACAGTTTATGGTTGGGAAACCGAGGCACAAAGTCACCAAACCACCTGCGTGGTATGGATCGGGCAGGTGCTGCTGGCTCCTGGTTCATCTGCTGCAAACCTTTGGTTCCAGGTGCCCTTCAGCTGCTTTGGGTACCCATCTTCACTAAGGCTGAGCCAGGAAAGCAATGGGATGTGTCTCCTAAGAGCTGATAAAGGAACCCCCTGCTTCCAGCTGAGCTGGCCACACATACCCAGGAAAGGCTTTGGAAAAATTAAAAAAGCACAAATGCATCCTTGGGCTGAGGACAAAGCTGGTTTATTCTTGCAGGTACACTCCATCCTTTTTGGGGGGTTCATCCTCATGCAGAATATTTCCCATAAGAAGCCATCAGACCCACCAGGCTCCCCTGAGCTGGGGCCTAGGTGCCCAAGCATGGCAGTGGTGGCCATTCCTGGCCCCTGTGTGCTGGGGAAACCTTGCCAGGATGAGGAGCACCCAAATATCCACCCACCACCCTCATCATCCTCACCGCCCCAGCCATCAGCCTGGCTCCGGTTTGCCAGCCCTGGCTCCCACTACTTCAAGGTGAAATACAACACGATGAAGAGGACCACGGCCACAACACATACAGAGAGGAGCACGAAGCAACACTTCCAGGGAAAGCCGCTGCTGAGGAACTGGCGTGGAGGGAGCACGAAGCAATGTTTCTCGGAAAAGGTGCTGCTGAGGAGCTGGCGTGGAGGGCTCGTGGCCGTGTCCACGTGCCTCTTGGGCTTCCAGGCTGGTGGCTTTGGGGCTGCCCGTGGCTTGGAGCAAACACCAAGCCGGCAGCCCTCGCAGTGGCTGCTGTCGTGCGGCCCCAACAGCATGGTGTCCACCACCACTTCCAGGAGGTCAGAGGGCTGCAAGGACACCTTGTAGAAGTCCTTGAGGATCTGAAGCACCAGGTTGTGCAGGATTCTCTCCAGGTTCTCCTGGCTGAAACTGGGCTCCTCCAGCTGGGGGCTGAGGCAGCGCCGGCAGGCCTGTCGAAAGATTCGCATCCTCACCTTGCCCCGGCGCATGTGGAAGAGGATGTGCACCTTGGCTGAGGACCACTCGTGTAAGCACTGGGAGCACTGGAACCTGCCGGGACACAGGGGACACCAGCTCATCCCTGGCTCCCCGCTGCAGCCCAGCAGCTCCCCACACCATCAGCAGGGACCAGGGCAGTCGGGGCTGAGGGGTCAGCTTCACGCAAGGACACCCATGGCCTGTCCTCCCCCATTGGCATGACACCAGCCTGGGTAGCTCAGCACAGGTGAGCTGGGGGCTGGCCCAGGCTCCATAGATTTCAGGACCAGCCTGGCACCCTCACCCATCCAGACTCCACCACCCCAAGCAGAAGCCCTGGGGGAGGGAAGCATCCGGCACTGGCTCCATCTGGGGCTCAGGCCCCCAGCCTGTGCACTTGCAGCATATCTCAGCAGAAAGCCAGCATCAACAAGGGGCAGGGGAAGTTGAAAAAGAAGCAAAATAGAAGGAAGGTGTGGGTGGAGGCCGCAGGGCAGGTGAGGAGATGTCTTGAGTAGTCAAAAGGGTAGAAACCTGCAGCTCCTCGTCTTTCACAACATGTATGGGGGCTGGCAGCCCAGCACCCCTCTCTGCATCCCCTCCTGCCTCCTGGGCTGCAGGGTGCTGTGGCAGAGGGCTCTGCACCCCTCCACCAAGGCCAGGGTCACCCTGCTGCAGCCCGAGGCAGCAGGAGGCTTTTTGGGGAGGACAGCAGAGGTGGCCCAAAGGGGACCGAGTTGGCGGTGGTAGTTGGCAGCCCCTACCTCGCAGCTGCATGGTTCTGCAAATACTCCCTCCGGCCAGGCTTAGGGTTGTGCACCTGCAGGCTGTCATCTTCATGAAGTGTCCACGGCTCCTTCACGTGCATGTTTACAACCTTCTGTGCAAAAATCTTCTGCCATGTCCTCATGGTCCTGCCTGGAGCTGGGGAAGTGGCGGTGGCCGAGGCCAAGCTTGCAGCTTCTG
Organism: Nettapus auritus; assembly: GCA_011076525.1. Taxonomy (NCBI): domain Eukaryota; kingdom Metazoa; phylum Chordata; class Aves; order Anseriformes; family Anatidae; genus Nettapus; species Nettapus auritus. Next base: position 15,772,542 of record CM021773.1, read on the forward strand.
GGTGCTGACACATGTGCAGCTTGCCGTGCCCCACACAGCGTTCTTCCCTCCCTCGTGGGTGCAAAGTCACGTCCTGGTGCCCGGAGAGGGGAACCTTTGCTCCCGCGTGAGCAGCACCACCCCAGCCCGATCCCTGCGTCCACTGGTTCTACTGAAGCTGTGCCACATCTGGACAGGTGAAAAGTCCCCCAAAGCAAAGCCAAGGCTGGTGTCCCCAACACATTTTGCATGCAAGACTTAGGCACGGGGCAAACTCCCATCCCTGCTGAAGCTGTGATCCCTGCTCCATCCGTAGGCAGAGAGGCTCAAAATGCAAAGCCCCTGTGCTGGCCAGGACCACCAATATCAGGGCAATGGGGCAGAATCAGCAGAGATTTTGCCCAGCGTAGGAATAATGGAAGCAAAACCCACCGAAAATGCAGAGCTCAGCAGCTGACAAAACCCCAGGTACACTTATCTCTCTCGATAGCTGCCACCAAACATGGGGTGTTTTTAACAACTTTCAGCCAACTCGAGCAGAAAAAGCCTGACATGAAACCGCAGAGTGGAAAGTCGGGGATGATGGCACCGCACATAAAACCGAAAGTGGGGAGGTGAGCTCTGTGCCGAGAGCACTGCGGGAGGTGAAAACAGTGGGGCCGGGGCTGCTGGCACCCCCCTGCCTCCCCCATTTGCCAGGCATCCCATCCGGAACCATGCAGGGTGGGCAGATAAGGGGCTGAATGGCATCTGGTCTTGAGAGAGGAGATGGGGGAAGATCTGCAGCCTGGTGGAGCCACCTCAAAGGGAAAACATCTCATCTATCCTGAAGGATCCAGAGGAGACCATCCTGTGCACAGCAAGGGCACAGAACTCCCCAAAATGCCCGGCCTCACAGGCACCACCAAGGATGCAGCCACTGGGGAGAATTACAGCAGCAAATTGTGTTGAGTGCCTAAAAAAGACCATGTGGGCCACTACGGTTTGAGCACGGGGGCTATAGCCCCTCACCAGTTGTGGCGTGCAGCAGCTCCCCAGGACGATGCCGAGCTTCTCCTTCAGAGGCTGGAGAAGCAGCAGGGGTTCCCTGCTGGCACGCTGCCTCCTGTGCCTGTTTTGTCTTCATTTTGAGGTCCTTCCCCCCTTAACAGCAACGCCACCCTGTCATCCAGAGCAGGGCCAGGAGGGAGGAATGGAGCATTCCTGCAAGCAGAGGAGCCAAGACAAAGTTTTCAGGATCCTTACAGAGAGCTAGCAAAGCCCTAACCTGCAGATGGGACACGAGCGCCTTGCCACGGGGACCTGCTGTGCCTGGCATCGCTGTGACACAAAGCGCCACCAGCAACAGGGTGGCAGGGACAGGGCCACCACCCTGCAGCACTGCCCACCCCCTCAGCCCCTCTGCTTTCGGGGTTGGGATTAATCCTGGGGGATGAATACAGGGAAAAAGAAAAGGGGAGGCTCCAGGGATGCCAGCCCAGCATTGCTCCCCCTCTCCCTGCCGCCCCTCAGGCTCGGGGCGTCGAGTGCCTCCAAAATGCCGCTGTCATGGAAAGCCTGCCCCTCTGCGTCACGGCAACACGACTCAGATCTCAACTCGGGGCGCCGAACCCTCTACGAGGAGCCGGGTGCTGCTCCCTGTCAGAGCCCGGTGCTTGCCGGCACTGAAGGGACTTTCCCAGAACCACCCACAGAGCTGAAACTGCTTTGACGTCCTGTTCCACTCGGCGCACACCTCCCGGCGCTGCCCCAGCGCCCCGATGCTTACAGGCACCTGCCTGGAAAAAAAAAAAAAAAAAGCTCCCATGGGACCCTCAGCATGGCCCTGATGGGCACCGGGGAACCACCCCCATCCCACCACAGGGAGAGACCCCACAAGCCCTCTCCATCCTAGAGCTCCACCCCTGACTCCTCCGCGGGATGCGTGAAGGAGGAGATGAGGCACAGCCCGCGAGGTGATTTCCCTGCCACTTTCACACAGCCCGAATTTATTTTTGGCTTCGGTTCCCACCCCCAGGTGAGCTGGGGCGTGAGGAGGAAGGTGGATACCGTCCACTCCTCCCCTTCCAGCTCTCGCTGTGCCAACATTTTTTTTTCAGGGTATTTTTGCTCCTTTCTCCAGCTCACCCTTGGATTTGGTTTCCAACCCTCTTCCCTGATGGCCTCCACAGCCTCCCTAAATATCAGACTGCCTTCATTCGGGCCATGAGCTTCCCTTCCCTGGAGAAACCCTAGTTGAAGAGCCTGCCATCACGGACTACGAATAACTCTTTTGGGGATATAGCTTTTTGGGTCACGGTCCACCCACAGTGGGAGAATTTCCCATTTCCCTAATTTGCTTATGAGAAAGTAACATAACACACTGCACAAAGATAGCATCACTCCCAGTTTCCTTGCACCACCCAGCTCGTCACCCTAATGAAAAGAGCGTTAGGTTGGTTTGACACAATTTATTCCTGCTAAATCGACATTCTCAGTCCCAGCACTGCCCTCTCAGTGTTTACCGCTTGGTGGCCTTACTAATTTGTTCCAGCGGTTTTCCGGGTACCGAGGCTGACTCATCTGTAGCTTCCTGGATCCTCTTTTTTTCCCTTTCCTTGATGCAGATGGCAAGTTTGGCATCCTTAGCCTCCTGGGAGCCAGCACAGTGCCAGCTTCCCATGCCCCTGTCCCCCATGCCACACTTGCACTGGTGTCACTGCTTGTCACCCCGTCACGGTGAGGCCCAGGTCCTCTAGGGACCAGCATCCCTTCCAGGCTGGGCTGCCTTCATAGTTGAGCCCTTAGAGAAGGCAGGTCTGTCCCAGAATGGATTTGAGGCATGGAGAATCAGATCCCAAGGAAATGGGGACATGCCTGAGCTGGGCTGGACATTGTCCCCTCTGATGGGTGGAGAGATGCTGAGCAATGGGGAGAGATATATGAGAGGAACCGGCTGAGGAAATACCATCAGGTACCACCCAAAGTGGGTTTTGGTGCCCTGTTGGTCTGGTGGTCTCGTGGTGGTCCCCCTGGTGTAAGGAGAGGGCTCAGTTTCCCCAAGGAGCCCATGCCCGGTGTGGTGGCAGTGGGTTTGCTCCCGGGCGCAGTGCTCAGCAGCACTCAGCCAGCCAACCCCTCCAGCAGCACATCCCTCCCAAGGGAGGAAGAGAGAGAAGGAGAAACCATGGAGCCAACTCAAAGCAAAACTAGAGAAAGCAAAATGAGGGCAGCAGGAGGAAACGCTGATGTTTGGCAAGCCTCCAGCACTCTCAGTCGCAGGCAGGGAAGGGGTCTCGGTGGGATTGGATGGGATGGAGGAGATGCTGTGGATCCAGACCCATGAGGACACATTGGGGTGGTGTAGATGGGCTTTGGTTAGGGGTCCAGGCAACCTGCCCAGCAGCACATCCAACCACCTGCAGCACACATCCCACCTCAGCTGCTTTTCCCCAGAAATGACAACCAATATCCCAGCCAGACAAGGCCATGGAGATGCTCCCATGCCACCACACTTGGGGAGCCAGTCCCACCCAGAGATCACCACCTCATAAACCCAGGAGCCAACAACACACACACCTATCCCCCTGCAGCCCAGCCCTTCCAAAAACCAACACACTGCTCTGAAACCTCCCAGCTCTCTGCACTTGTAAGTGACCAGGACACTGCTTGCTTCTAAGTGACCTTATTGACATGTGGCCTTACTGTCCCTTCTTCCCCCTACACGTGCAATGCCCTATTTTGCAGGAACAGTGCTTTCATGTTTCATGGCATGGCTCTCCTTGAAGACACTCCTGCAAGCAGCAGAGGATTTATTCTCCATCTTCCTGCCCACTTCCTCAAAACCCAGCCTTTGGGCTAGGGCATCTTTAAGGGACTCACATATTCCCAATCACCTCTGACCACAGTTGGGCTACATAAGGAGCTACAGTTGGGACTCAGACAGCTCTGCTGGGGTGTTTGCTTGCTCAGACACTTTATTGCATGCGAAGCTCCTTATGTGTGTGCTGATGGGGAGCAGCCCCTGCTCTCGGAGGTCTCCCAGCTGTGGAACAGGAGCCCTGCTCTCTGGATGCACCTGAGATGCTGACAAAGCACTTCAGCAGGGATGCTAGTGACAACCTCTGGTGCCCTGAGGAAGTGTGAGGTGGCCGTGGTTGGAAGTGGCTGCTGTGACAGACCCAAGAGAGCAGGAAATGTGGTGGTGGCTGCAGCCACCACAGCTGCACCCAGTCCTGCACAGCACCAGGGCTGGCTGGGACCACGGCTGCAGGGTGTGGGTGAGTTCTGGTGGCCACGGTGCTGAAGTGAGTGAAGTGAGTGAGCTCAAAATCAGAGTGAGGTTTTGGGGGGTCTGGCTAGCCACTCTGCAGCAAGATTTTTCTCTGCAGCTTAAACAGAGGACCATTAAAATCATTCCTCTTCACAGCAATGCAAAGCAGCTATGGCAGAAAGGCCAGAATTTGCCAAAACCCCCAAAACTTGCTGGCCCCTGACCCATCACAGACCAACCTTGGTGCAGGCAGGGAGAGTCAAAGTACCTGCAGGGCACCACTCCTTGAGGGTGTCAACTCAGCCTCCCCAGAAAACCTGATGCTAACCTTAACAGAGGTGGACATGAGTTGGTGGGGTCCCTGCTCAATTTGGAGCAGAGAAGAGGGCTGACAATGCCAGCTGGTGCGGAGGTGGACAAAAGCAGGAGGGCTGTGAAACAGGGAGAGGGGCTGGGAAGGAGGGATGTGGGATGGTGGGGCTGGGAAAGCCAGAACTGGGGAAGTCTCAGGGTGGGAGAAAAAACAGGTGGCTTCAGGTGCCACGCAGTGACTCCAGAAAGACAGGGCTACCGTCACTGAGCTGAAGGGGAAATCAAAATAGTGGCTGATCTGGTTTGTGTGGAAAGACGGAGCAGTTTGGGCAGATGGAGACAGCCTCCAGTTTGGCTTCCCACCCGTGAGCAGGGCACTTCTCGGCCCAGGGATGCTCAGCTGGGGACCTGAACCCTGCGCCCTGCTTGGAGCTCACCCAGCAGTAAGCAGCTGCTCCGGGAGCCTGGTCCTGTTGGGCCAGCACCAGCACCCTGTCCTGCAAACAGGTGGGAGATGGTGCCTGGAGGATCCCCACCATGCACCCCACATGTCCCCAGCCCCACTGCCTTGCTCCCTGTGAGACACGGGGTGGTGACCAGGCTGCTGGGTGCCCCGAGGGGCACAGGCACTGCCATGTCTCGGGAGCTCACTGGGGTTTTCATTAAGTGCTGAGCCCCCACAGCATGCCTGGCACCCCTGCTGCCCAAAGAGGCAGGGTGGAAAAAATGAAGCAGGGCCCACCCTCCTGCGTGCACTCTTACGGGAAAGACAGAACCAAAACTGCTGACTGAGCTCCCACTTCTTGCTTGCTGCAGCTGCCTCCTGCACAACCATTGCGCTGCTGGGGCAGCGTGGTGCTGCTGCAGAGTGAGGAGCGGAGCTGCTTCTTGCACTGAGTCCAGATGGACTGAGCTGGACTGTGACGTGTGTAAACGTGGGGTGAGGTGTGCCACTGCCCCAGGGGAGCATGCAGAGGGTCAGGGGACTGAGCAGGGCCACCACATCCATGGCACTGCCCTAGGGAAGGATGTAAGCCATCCTGGATGGATGCTCATCCCATATGATATTCTCTGGAGGTTTCTCATAGGTGTCACAGCCCCCAGAGGGCACAGAGCATGGTGCCTGGTATCTCAAAACTATGCTACTTTTAGCTGCGGTAATGGAAAAAGAAAGCTGCTGACAGTGCCATGAGGTGCAGTATGCAAATGGCCCTTTGTTTGCTTGGGGTTTCATGGGCTCCCAGCAGGACGCTGCTGCCTCCAAGCCTGCTTCTCACCAGGGCTTCTCCAGTCTCTAGCGACTGTTGCTGCTTTCTCTTTTGGTTTCTATAAACTTTTGGCTGGGCTGCACATTCCTGGCATCGCTTTCAAGGGAAAAATGGAAGTTTGGAGACAGCTTCACAGCTGGGCTGTGCCAGGCACCACTCCATGAGCATTATCCTGCGTGGTGGCAGCCAGTCCCAGGCACCTTGTCCCCAGCTGGGCAGGCAGAAACCCCAAGCTGAGCCCAGAGAGGGGAGTGGGGGGCTTCTCTGTGGCTGCCACAGCCCATCTACACCTAGGCCCAGCCCAGGCAAGGAGCAGTTCATTCTGTAAATTATTAAGAGCAGCTTCATGGAAAAGCGGCTTGCTTATCGTGAGGAGGGGCCCAGGAACCACAACAGACACCGCTGCCTCCCGGCTCTCACCTGCGTGCTGCCAGGAGCTGTTATTTGCCTGCCCACGCGCCTGCCACCACGAGTCAGCAAACAGCCCGGGCGCCAAACCCTTTATTCGCCCCCACAGCTGGATCCGGCTCCTGCCAGGCACAGCATCCTTGTCCCAGGATGCCCAGCAGTGCCCCTTGTCCCCACTGGGGAGGAAAGTGTCTGATAGCACCCACCAGCTTCCCAGGGGCTCGTTAAATAGAAGTACGTGCAGAAGTCCCTGCCCTGAGCTGGAACATTCCCTGGGGTGGGGATGTTGCTCCTGTGGAGAGGCAGCTCCCAGCACTGCACCTGTTCTTGTTCTGGAGCCTGTCCCAAAGCCCTGCTTTGCCGGCAGGGTTGGACGCAGATATCCTGAGGGAGAGGTGGGAGATGGACGATGAGAGACCATCCCTCGGCACAGACCCGTTGGCATTGCAGCTCGGTCCCATCCTGCCCTTAGTACGGAGGCACCTGGAGCCCAGCACCAGGCCAGCAGGGACCTGTCCCTGTCCCTCGGTGCCTGTCCCGTGGCCGTGACACCAGCACAGCCAGCACTGTCTGACACAAACTGCAGCAGCAGCACCTCCATCGCTCTGCTCAGCACACACACATGGTTTTGGGCCTCAGCAGGGCTGTGATGGCGGCTGCCACGTCCTCTCGTCCAGGTGCCTCTTGCCCCGCTCGGGCGTGACAGGTTTCTCCTCGGGGAAGATGATGGTGGCATACTCAGTCTGGTCATCCGGACAGGTCTCGGGAGGCAGCTGGCTGTGTGGGTCCCACTGAAACTCCAGCACGCCATAATCCACAGTGGACACGGACACCACGGGGGGTTTCTCTTCCTTTTGCTGAGAAAGGACACCCCGTTGTGATTCATCCTCTGCCCAGAGGCACCATTCATTCCCAGCACAAGTCCCTTTGTACAGCAAGTGCCAGAACGAGCATCCCAGGAGGGGGAGAGCAGTGCAGAGGGGAAGGACATACAGACCTGGGGTGGCATTTGTGCAGGGAAACCAGACCCTGAGCCTTCGGGTCACCCGCAGGCAGGTCAGGGTCCCTTTTCCCACCTCTCCATGGGCACCAATGGCACAGGGTGAGCTTGGGGCTGCAAATGCTCAGCCCAGAGAGGGGAGAGTGAAGGTTGCCCTCAGCTCCCTAACGGGCTTGGAGGAAGACAGAGCTGGACTCCTTCAGGCAATACCCAGCAAAAGGAAGAGAGAGAACAAGCCAAGCTGCAGCAAGAGGGGGAGAAGGGGGCAAGTGTCTCCCATTACTCACAACAACACAATTTTCCATCAGATAAAACCTTGCTTTGTGCAAAGGTCGGACTAGAGAGGCCCCCGTCCTGCCTCAGGCGGTTTTTTGATTTCATGATGGAGCTGTGCTGCAGGTGCAGCCGTAGCGGTGCAGGAGAGATTGAGCAGTGCCAGAGGAGATAGGGGAAGCGAGAAGCCTGATAAAGGGAGGCCCCGTGCCCTCCGCTCCCGCACCCAGCACCGCTCCCCCGCAGCACGGCGGGCTGTCGGAGGCGGAGAACTCACCTCCGCGGCGTTTTCACTTGGTGGTTTCTGCACATCTGCAAAGTAACACATTTGGTTAGCAGATGTTCGTGTGCCAAGGCAGCATGAGCAGCTAGGGCTGATCCAGCCTCGCCACGCTGCTGCGCCGGGGCTCACCAGTCCCCTCGTGTCCTTAGGCACTGCTCCAAGGAGAGGTGCAGAGCCTCAGCACATGGGCTGGAGGGCAAGCGGGGCCCTGAGCACCGTTGTCCGATCAGCACAGAGATGTCAGTCCCACAGGGACAAGCCATGCTTGAGTTTGGGCATGGCAAACCAGCCCGCATGCACCCCACGTATCCATCTGGCCCCGGGTCCCAACTGGGTTTGCTGAAGGAATGACAGCCCCCCGGTCCCCTGTCACACCCCCGCCCCTTGGCACAGTGAGCAGGGTCCCCGGGCTTCCCACCTCCTCTCCTGTAGGTGACAACACAGTAGCCGAGGACCACCAGCACAACCACGCAGCCCAGCAGCAGGACGCCCAGGATCACGGCCTTGATGTGGCTTGGAGGGCTGCTGTCCTCCACACTGGGCTCCTCGGTGGTGTTTATCTTCTCAGGGACTGCTGCAAGAACCGTGACAAAAGCCCACAGGTCAGGAGCATATCTCTGTGAATGGCACCAGGGGAGCACAGGGGGTGTCCCCAGAAAGGGCTCGGTTCCAGGCTGGCTGCTACAACCCCGCCATCCCTCCAGGGCCCTCAATTTGGGCTGACGTGGGGGGTCTTTTGTCCTCATCTCACTCCTCATTGCGGGTGCTGAGGATGATCCCACATGGGTTGACAGTGAGGGTGTAGGGGACAGGACACCCACAGGCAGTATCACAGCAGGACCCGATCCCCATTCCCAAGGAGAACACAGCCCTCTCAAGCATCTCAGACACCTCCACATCTTGGGGCCAGCTCATGCTGGCAGGAGCTGTGTAAGAAGACTAATTTTTGCAGTGTTTTCCCTTTTTGTTAAAGGGAATACCATCAGTAAGGACTCATTCCTCCCCAGAGCATCCTTGGAACAGAGACCTCCTGCCTCATGGCCAGATCCAGCTGCAGGGTGCTCAGGGAGAGGACAGCCTGCTGTGTCCCAGACCTCAACAGTATGAGTAAAGGGCAGGGTTGTGCTCTCCTGACCCACATCAGGTCCTCCCCAGGAGGGTGCTGCCTGCCTGGGGCCGTACACTTCACCAGGAATAGGGTTTCTCCATCTCTGGGACACAGCCCCTTGGCAGGCACCGCAGCTGAGATGCCACCAGCATGCCCCTGGACTGGGGAGTAGGGCACCAAGAATAAGTCTGTGAGTCCCCATCCCCTTGCCATCCACCCCAGTCTCCACCCTCTGGGGTGGCACTGCCGGGTGACACTGACGGCCTGTCCCCTTTGGCTGACCTGTGACCACCAGGTGGGACCGGTTGCTCTCCTCCACTTTGTTGGGTTGGAAGAAGGCGATCAGCCCGCAGTAGTAGGAGCCTGAGTCGTTCTGGTGGAGGTTCAGGATCTCGATTTTGAAGACAGGAGTGTGGTTGGAGAGCAAATACTTCTCTGTCTTTGTCTGGGGGATGCTCCGGCTGATCTGAGCAATTTTTTGGGCATCGCTGTGGTTGGTCTCCTTGTACCAGTTGAGATTGTACTCCAGGCTGGAGTTGTTCTCTATGGAGATGTTGCAGAAGAAGGTGGCTGAGCCACCTGCAGGGCGAATTAACGTGGCTGGGGAGAAGGTCACTGTTGGGGAGAGAGGAAGCAAGGAAATGACATGGTGACAGCGGACAGCAGAAGCAGATGTGCCCCTAGTGAGATCCTGGGCTGCAAAAAGGGTGAGAGCCCCCTGCAGCTCCCATCCCGCACTGAGGTGATGGGCTCCCATGCCCCTTGTGCTCCTGCCTCATGTGCCAGAGTCCCCACACGCTTCTCAGCTGTTTCACCCTCAGCTCCTGAAGGCCCCTAAGGAGATTTGTGCAAATCTGCTCGTGAGCCCAGCCCTGTGACCTGCGCCAAGTGGTCTCAGCAGAACCCCCTACAATGAACCCACAGGAGCATCTGCACCTGTCTTCAGGGAGGGGGGGCATATTATTACTGCTATTAAATCCATCCAAGGTGTTAATGTTGGGTCTCACCCTTCCCTTAGCTGGTGTCACCTCCTAAATTGAGCAGAGGGACTGGGTCCCCGTTTGGGGCAGACCAGCTCTGCTCACCCAGTCCCAACAGGGCTGTAGGCATGGGCCAGGCACCTTCCACCACCTGCTGAGCAAAGCCAGGGCTGCAGAGCCCCAGCAGTGCCCTCTTGTCCCCCAGCAAACCCCTAATTGGCAAGAATTAGCAATACTGAGCCTGCCCATCAGACTCTCGGCCTGCCTCTCACTTTGGCTGCTTGAGCCACTGGAACGGGTGATGTACTGGCAGAGACAAGCAGACCCAGCAGGGACAGGTAGCTGCTGTATTGTATTGGGTTCAGAGTAATAAAAAGCAGAAAAAAAAATAGAAAAGAAAGAAAAAAATAGAAAAGAAAGAAAAAAAGAAAAAGAAAAAGAAAAGAAGAAGAAGAAGAAGAAGAAGCAAGAGAAAAAGAAAGAAAAAGAAAAAGAAAAAGAAAAAGAAAAAGAAAAAGAAAAAGA
>CM021773.1:15782939-16088579 GCA_011076525.1 Nettapus auritus
AAAGAAAAAGAAAAAGAAAAAGAAAAAGAAAAAGAAAAAGAAAAAGAAAAAGAAAACAAACATTTTTCATGTAGGTTTTCTGACCACACATGATCCAAACCATCGGTGAAATTTAACTCCCCATTTTTCAGAAACCAGCACCAACACCAGCCCCTGGACTTGGAGGCAGGATCAGAAAGTGCCCCTTCTCAGCATTGGCCTGAGGCCAGTACATACAAACAGGCTCACCAAGCAGAGAAGGAACCAGGAGAGTTCCTTGATTACATGATTAGCTGGAAAACTGGGCTGAAAAAATGAGAAACAATACCAGACAGGAGGATGGAGAGAGGGAACTGCTCCAGCTCCCAGTGGGTAGCGTTCACTGTGGCAGTGCCTATGCCAAGAGTTTTAATTTCTGCAGTATTCTTAGTTTCTTGTGTTTAACAGGAAATATTCAGCAGGCTTAGGGCTGTGCTTCCTACCGAGTGCCGCTCTCAGCAATGAATGAACTGCTCAGAGGATGTCCCAAGCAGGGGCTGGTTTTACAGGAGTCCCTGCCTCTTCCCGGCTCCAGCTGCCATCGGTGCCTGGGGCGGGTCCCACAAGGGGCTTCCAGCCCCATGTTCACCACCGGGGCAGAAAACAGCCGATGCTACCAAAGTGGGGACCTGGCCTCACCAGGACTCTTCTTTGCCCTGCCCAGACTACCCCATTCACCCTCTCCACCTGCCTTTCTCTCCTGAAATTTCACCCCAAGCAAAACCAGAGGAAGGAGCCCAGCTTGGTGAGGATCAAGCCCACCCCAGGAGGCGAAGCATGGGGACGTGAAAGCCAGAGCAGGAATCCCCAGCACCTGACAAACCCAAACCTCCAACACCAAACCCCAACAGTGGTCGGCACGCACACAGCAGGGCCCCAGCCTCACTAGTACCACAGCCTCAGCACCTGGCCCTTTTCTCCATCCTTTAACCCCATTCCTCCCCCAAGCGCTCCCCATTCCCTTGCTTCCGTACCCAAAACCTTTGGGTTTTCTACCTACCCCGGTGGCAGCCGGCCAGCGCAGAGCTGCAGCACAGCAGCAGGATGCAGAGGCCAGCCAGGACCACGTCCACATTGCCCCACGTGGTCCTCGAGGCGCTGGGAGCCATGGCAAGGCAGCGGGCCCCCTGCCCGTGCCGCGTGCCCCGTGCTGTGCCGAGCAGCCCCGGCTCTCGCCGCGCTTCCTTCCCCACGGCGCTGTGTCGTCCTCCACCACACACAGCAGGGGTTGGGGTGGAAATGAAATGTGCCCATCTCAGCCCCGCAGGGAAACCCGGGCTGCCTCCCGCCCCCAGCTTCCTCTTCACCAAGGCAGGGAACAGCTGAGCTGTGGCCTGGCCCCTTCCCCTCCCCGTGTACGCCCCCCGTGGACCCCATAGTGTGTCCCCAGCCCCAACGATGGCCCATGGGTGGCAGGGAAGGGGTTTCTGGGGTTCCTGGGCACCCATGGGTCCTCCTGCTGGGTGCTGGCACTGGGAGGGGATGGGGAGAGGAGGGAGGAGGAGAGAAGGAGAACGTGAAAATCAGAGGGGGGAAATGAGAAAATGAGAAGGAGAAAAGGAGAAAGAGAAAAGGAGAAGAAGGAGCAAAGGAGAAGAAGGAGAAAGGGCAAAGGAAGAAGAGGAGGAGGAGAAAGTGGAGAAGGAGAAGGAAGATGAGAAGGAGAAGGAAGAGAAAAAGGAGAAGGAGAAGGAGAAGGAGAAGGAGAAGGAGAAGGAGAAGGAGAAGGAGAAGGAGAAGGAGGACAAGGACAAGGACAAGGACAAGGACAAGGACAAGAGAAGGAGACTTTGCCTCCTCGGGCCTGTTTCTAATGAAGTGATGAATTTACAGGGGGCAGGTGCCCAAGGTCGGGGTACAGTTATCGGGGTGACCTTTGCTGCAGACTTCTTTAATTTCTCTGCCAGCAATGCTTCCCGCTCACCCTGCTGACTAATATTCATGTCGCAAATAAGCAGCGGTGAAACCGCGCTGTTTGCTGGCTCCTCCTGCTTCTACCGAGCCCAGCCGTGATGCGGTGGCAATTTTGGAAAGTGTCAGGGGAAAATTAATAACTGGGGCAAAGGATGCTATTCTTAGGATGATTTAATAATTTCCCAGGCTCTCAGAAGCAAGGAGTGGGGCTGAGGCTCACTCACATCTCGCTTTCAGACCCAACAGCAGCCAGGGAGGAGGCTGAGCCCAGGCTGGGGGCTCCATCCAGACCCTCCTGGATCCCCCCTCTGGTCTCCTGCTGGTGCTGTAGCTTCACACCTTCGCCACAGCTTTTGTCATTGCATGGAACAAGGAGACAGCCCAGGGGCTGTCCTGTCCTTGTCACCTCCCAAGGCCACCACACAGCCCAGTGTGGTGGCAGGGAAGTGCTCTTCAGCATGTACAGCAGTGCTGGTGGATTTGAGATATCTGAGATGGTTATTGCCTCATCCTGTGTTCCTGTTTAAAAAAAAAAAAAAAAAAAAAAAAAAAAAAAAAAAAAAACTAAAGAAACTAAACTGAACTCCAGAAAACAGCTCAGAGCTGAAAAGCTCAAGGCGGCTTTTCCCCCTTGGTTCTGTGTCCCCACAACACAGCACCACTGGAACAGCCCAGTTCCCTTTGGAGACCCCCTAACCCCATCTCTGTGGGACCAAGGCTCTCGCCGCCTGCCCTGCAGCCCCAAAAAACCTCCAGGCGGTCCTGATGGCGTGTTTGGGTGGAAGATGTGACAGGTATCACTGCAGAGGCTGCAGCTCACTGAGGGAAGGATCGGCAGGAAAAACTGGCTCATACCCCTGCGCGGCTGGCACGGGGCTGATTAAAATCATAGCATGGTTGCTCAAACTTTCCAACACACGCTCGAAACGAAGCGTCAGGGGGTTGTTGCTCAGCGGGGCGGGGAGGGCTGCTGTGTCCACTAGAAAACAATGAGGGGGAAATGCAGGGAGTAAGGCAACGTTTTGTGATGCTCAGGTTCCCTCTGGGTCCGGAAGAAGTTTTCCACTGCACGCTGTGACCAAGGCAGCAGAGCAGGAAGGGCAGGAAAATGCCCACAGCTTGGAAACAAAAATTCCTTGGGGAAAACACATTTCTCAGTGCCAGGCACCTCTTAGTTTTGCTGTTTGTTTCCTGCTGCCTTAGACTCTTCCCCCCAGCACCAGTGCAGTGGCTGCGTTTCTGCAGAAAGCTGAGCCAAAGCTCAGGGGCAGCGGGGTGCAGGATGCGTCCCTGCTGGGTGGCCACGAAGCACAGGGGTGGCCGAAGAGCTGGGCACACAGCAGAAACCCTGAGCCAGGAGCTGTCCAACCGAGCACTGGTGGAAAGCACATGAATGGGTGTAAAAAAAAAAGCCAAGATCTACCCCACTACAGCGAAGTGGCTGCAGGGGAAGTGAGATGCGCAGCTGTGCAGGGACCCTGCAGGTGCCCCGGGTGCTGGCATCGCGGGGGGAGGCTGGCCCCAGCACAGGGCCCAGCAAGGATGGGGCAAGGACAGGGCAACAGGTAGGTGGAGTTGGGTGCCAGGGAAGGAAAAGCAGTGTTCACACTGTACAAGATCCTGTGATGCTTTAAAAAATAAATTCTCCATCTCTGAGCTGGAACGGTGCATGGGGCTGTCCTTCACCCAAATCCTTCACACTGCCAAGGCCAGCACACCCCAAACGGCTCAAAGAGCCTAAGGTCAGTCCCAGAACAGCTTGAAATCACCTGGGGTTTTACTTAAGGAGCACTGAAAATGTGGAAGAGGAACTAGAAAGCAATGTTCAAACACCTGATATGCAGCCTGCTGAGGCCTCAGCCTGAATGCCCACAAAGCCTTGGGAAAACAAAGCCTCCCAAATGAGTGGGACCATGAAACCAACCATGAAAAGATGCTGAGGAAGATCAGCCTGCAGGTTTATCATGTCCCCCCACACACATACAGCTTCTTAATTAAATTTGCATTTGTGGCTCTGATCCAGGCAGCAGGTGGCAATGGCTGGGCAGCAGCAGGAAATGGTTAATGGTGTTTGCAAATAAATGCAAAGCAAGCCCGATGCCTTTCAGATACTTCTCGGAAATTAAGAAGGCCCGTGCAGATGATTTGCATGAGCTCCGCCTGACCCTGTGGGGAAGCGAGGCAGCTCCAGCCCACACAGCCCAGCAGCGCCTCGGGCTGAGCGAGTGCCGGGTGCGAGGAGAGGGAGTGGGGCTCCTACAGCCAGCAGAAACCTGCAGGGCCCTGGTACAGGGATGGGAAAAGCACCTGCGCTGCTGACCCGAGGTGCATGGTGTGCGCCCAGGGCTGGTGCTCCCACGCCCAGGGCTGCGGTGGATTGTCTCGGAAAGTGATGCTGCTGAAACACTGAGCTGATGGGCATCGGCAGCTCTTTCACCTCGGGTCTCAGCGACCCGCATGTGGTCAGGGGAGGCTCAGGGCAAGAGCTGGTGCAAGCCTGGATGCATCAGAGCTCACAGCTGCAGCAGGAAGGAGCTCCGCTCCCCAGCCAGGAGAGCAGCCCATGCCCACGGTCTGGCCAGCCTGCGCCCGTTTGGCAGCCGGGGGTGGTTTCCTGCTCCCCCAGCCCCGCGCCGTGCTCCACCCCTCAGCCAGCTGCACTTTTTGTGCCGTTTCTATTCTAGCCCAGGCGCCGAGTTCTCAACGGTGTCACCCGCCGTACGTAGGAAACACAATCGGAGAGATTGCCGCAGCGAGATAAACAGCAGAGGAAGCAGGATGTCAGCTTCTCAGAAGGTGACTGCTGCGAGCTGTTACCAACAGCGCAGGACGGAGAGCGGGCAGGGGGAGCAACACAGCTCTGTGATTATGGTGTGGAGTTACTAAACGCTTATTTTTTTAGAGGCCCACTGTGTAAACCCCATGACGGAGCAGCACAGGAGGGCGCATGGCACCCAGGACACCCACACTGCACGGCAGCAGCACCAGGGCGGCAAGCAGGGACCCGGCTGCGCCATGCAGCGGCTCCATGCAGCATGTCCCTGAGCGCTGAGGGTGGGCTGGGGGCTCTGGGAGCACCCCGGGGAGCACAGCAGCACCCATGGGTGCGGGCAGGGCGGAGCAAGGACCCCCCAGCCCCAGCGCGCCACGTGCCGCCCTTGGCGCGAAAACGGGGCGTGGCGTCGTGACGTCACCACGCGGACGTCAGCAACGCGGAAGTAGCGAGGCGGAAGCGCCCGCGGTTGCCGTGGTAACCGAGGCCTGCGGGCGGCCATGGGCGAGCTGGGCCCGGAGGGCTCCGGGGGCGCCCACAGGCTGCGGCCCGGCCTGCAGCCGCGGTGAGGCAGGGCCGGGGCTGCCCCTGCCCGTGTTTGGTCCCTGGGTTTTTATTTTTAGTGGATTTAGGAGCTTGCTCCCCTTGAGCTAAGCTTTTTTCTCCGTGGTTCTTTTGTCTTACTTTTTAATGGGAAAGTAAAGCTTGCCTGGGGTGTGTGTATGTTTTTGTATGTTCTGTAAATATTCTGAGCCTTTTTTTCCTGCTTTTTTTTCCCCTGATAGATTTAAGTCATCCACAGTGAAAGAATGCATCCACGCGATACTGAAGGAGAAGCTGGCTGATGCTCAGTACGTCCCAGAAGAAGTGCCTCAGCTTACAAAGTCATTATCAGAGATAATAAAAGATAGGCTGAAAGGTAAGGAGGTGTGTAGGGAAAGCTGCTTCTTTTCTTACTCTGTCCTCTTCCTTTGATAAATCTCCTCTTTCCTCCTTTATTCCTAAACCCTATTCCTCACTGTCTACTGACCAAAGTCCATTGTTGTGATCTACACTGCTGTTATGATCTATGGCCATGCAGTTGTGATCCATAGACATGTGACTTACCTGTGAAGCCAGAAATCTAATTCAAGCAAGCAGCTTTGTTTTCATACAGATTGGTTGGTGTGGGATGTCAGCCTTGGAAGGGCTGTAGGGGAAAGAAGCTTCATTAGAGAGAAGGAGGAATGATTGCCTCTTGCTTCAACAAACAGAACTGTTCCTCCTTTATTTATTTATTTATTTATTTATTTTTGTGTTCCTGAGATGGGAACAAGGCCAGGCGGGAGCAGTGAAGGGTGAGCTAGGAGCACTGTTGGCCAGGGAGGGATGTGAATACAGCACTGGAAGAGTGGTGGTGCTGCTGCACAAGATACCCTCCAATGTTACTGAGTGCAAGATCCAGCAGGTGTTTCCTGTGCTCAGTGCTGGAAAAAGCAGATAGGTGTGAGTTGGTGTGGTTACTTCTTTTCCCCTCTTTCCTCGGGACAGGCTGGTGCTCCATCTGCTGGGCTGATGAGCAGTGGCTGTGCAGAAATGCCATCACCCTCAGCAGGCACTGTGACTTTATGCTTCTCCCAGGGTTACACATCTGCTTTAAAAGCAGCAGCAGCTGCCGGCCCAGCACGTGTTGATGCCATGCTAATATGCACAGGGCTAGACTTCAGCAATCTGTAAGCACGCTCACAGTAGCCTGAAGCAAGACTGGCCCAGTGTGGCCATTGTATCGGCTGACATCTCTGATAAGTATTGACAGTGGATGTTACCAGACCCAGCATGTAATGTTCAGTCTTCCAGAGGAAACAGGCACTAGAGTCTTTTCTTATGTTGCTTTATTGAAGATAAAGGCATTAGGATTAATATTTCCTTTAAAGTGTGCTTGTTCTGGTTTGAATTCTGGAACCTTGTCACGGCCTGACTGGGTCTGGCCTCTGCTCCAAAGGTATCCCTTTTCTATTGTGAAACAATCACATATTTGTGCAGACATACAGCTTAGACCTGACCTAAGCTTTTTTTGTGATGTTTTATCTCAGCTCAGAAGCAAAGGAAACACCTATGTGGCAGAAAAATCTCTAAAATACCTTTGCATCAGAACAGCTTTAAAATAAGCCAATTTTATTGAATTGGATTTTGCCTACCAGGAGCCTTATTTACATTCTCACCACGTGTTCAATTCTTGAATGCTGTAGAACTGGAATGCTTGCATATAGGGGGGCTGTTCAGGGGTATCTTCTGATTTAGATGCATCTTTTGACAGATATCCAATACCCTGCTGATTCTTTGAGTCCAATGAGACTGTGGTAGGCCGTACGTAGGAGAGTGAAGTGACAAGGCAGTTTGTCTGCTCTGCCAATTGTATGTGCTTTTAATTTGTACAGGACACTGCTTTGTAACTAGAAATCTTTCTCTCGGTGTGTCCTGTTTGAGGCTCATATCTTAAACAAATACAGAGTTTGAAGTTGCTCTCCCTTTCTTTTGTTTTTCTTTTCCCAGAGGAGGGATTTGACAGGTACAAAATGGTGGTGCAGGTTGTGATCGGAGAGCAGAGAGGAGAAGGAGTGAAGTAAGTTTTGCATTTTCTAATTGTGTTTCCATTTTTGTTGTATCTTTTTCCATTCTCCTTTGGGAGCTCCTTCCAACTTTTCCAGATTCTGAGATATCTCTGCCTGTTCTAAAATGTAAAGCACTTTCTTTTCTCTTAAGCAGCAAGTGCGGGCTTGGACTGTGGCTGATTGAATTACTAGTCAGTTGACTGGTGATAATTGGCTGTGTGATGGGTATTAACAGGCTGAAATGCTGAAAAGCGTTTGTGAGGTGTGTTGCAGAAAAGATTTGATATTGTATTCACGATGAACTGAAGCATACATCCAGTCTATTCTCAGGGCCCTGCTGGAGCACAAGAGCCATGGTAACTCACTTGTGCCTAAAGCCAGATTTCCATAAGTACTTCATTTGCATTTAATCCCCCCAAATAAGTATTTATCAGTAGTTCAAATTCCTATAATCCTCCTGCAATACTGTTATGGGAATCTAGCCCAGACCGGGGGTGCTGAGCACTTGGAAATCCAGCTCCCAGTGCCTGCAATCAGACAAAAGAATTCCTCTTTGCTGCTGTGGTGGGCTGTAGCTTTCCATTACTGCTGGGTAAGAAGACAAAAAGGAACAGCCCACAAGATTTATGTGCCTTATACGCTGGGCTTCATGTTATTATTGTGCTTGGTACTCCAGCAGAAGATCAGTGAAGCAAACAGGAATCCTGTCAGTTGAGACTGAGTGGGGAAGGTAGTGAGCTGGGCATTTGCAGGAGAGAAGAGAGTGTCAGTGACATTAAACAAGGCAGCATTGAGGTCTCATCCAGAATATCCTCTGACAGTCTAGTTGCTTGTCTTCAAAGTAAAGCAGATGCAGAAAAAGTCTGCCAGAATTCTCAGGGAACAGACAGCGTAGATATGAAAGGGCTATAAGAGTTCAGCTTGGTTCTAGTAATGCGAAGGCTGCCAAGGAATACGATAGCTCCCTATAAATAAATTGGAACTATGCATCAGGAGGGCACGGGAGGTGAAGGATGAGAACAAATCAGCTAAATTAGCTACTAATATGCATACATCAGAAGTCAGAAGGTTCTTAAGCACGAAAGCAAGGAGGCTGCAAGCCCTACTGCACAGCGGAGCTGGCAGAATTGATAGCTGAGGAGTTTGAAGATGCACCTTGATCAACATACAATGGGGGTTACAGCATGTGGCAGAACTCAGCAATGCTCAGGATTCAGGGGAACACGTCCAGTTTCCTTTATCATTAAAAGAAGCTTAGTTTGCTTTTTGAGGGAAAGTGTGATCACTTAGATCCTTACACCTAGCTTTGTAGGTAATGGCTGTGCTTTCCCCTTTGTCTAGTATGGCTGCGCGGTGTTTCTGGGATGCTGACACTGACAGCTATGCTCATGATGTTTTCGTTAATGTAAGTATTGACTGTTTTACCATGGGAAATCTAAAGCCACCACTTCTTTTATGACAGGCAGAATGACTTTAAACTGTGGAGCAGGCAAAAGCAACTACTAGCCCCTTTGGAAGGAACCAAAGCCAAATCAAAACAGTGTGATTTACAGTCTCATTCACAAATTCATGAAATAGGCATTATATCCAACACAGTAAAACTTGTTTATTGAGTAGATCATAACATACTGTACAAAAGTCATTTAAGTTGCACTGTCTTACAGGTAGGGAGAGGAAGCACAAGAGATGAAGTTGGTTTTTTTTGTTTGTTTGTTTTTTACATGCTTTGCCAAGCTGCTATCCAGAAGTACCGCTGGAATTCAGGACTGAGCAAAAGTCAATATTTTATTTTACAACCTCTTTCTTTACTGTCCTGACTCCACAGAGCATTTCCCAGGTTAAATTCTCTATGAAGGGCTTCAGACTCTGCTGTCAGAGGCATCAGGCTACGGGGCTTTCAGGAAGGAGAATGTCCTTTTCATGCGCTACAGTTAACAGGCAGGAGCACTGATTGCTCTTTGATGGTGAGGTCATTCACCTAGATTTAGATTTGGTCACTGCAGCAGGAATTTTTCATGCTTTACATTGTTTCTGGGTCCTTATTTTCTCTTCACTGAGCTGCAGTTGAGAAATCATTGGGACCCATTCGCACAGTGCCTGTGGATCCTGAAACAGCAGGGGTGCTCTGAGAACGCCCTGTGAGTGGAGCCCAGAGTTATACTCGGCTTTGGGCCCTGGAGAGGTAGGACAAGGGTCAAGCTATTCAGTTCTGACGAGACTGAGACACTTCTGGGTACACACAGAAATGACACCTACACACCTTTGGGTGTGCGGCTGGAGAAAACTGAGGCACTTCTGGCATTCAGACTCACTGACCTGGGTTACACCACACCTGAAGTAAATAAGTGACTAAAAAGACAAAAATTTGAAGGACTTTACAGTATAAGGCTATAACTATTTTTAGTGCTCTGGTCCAAGTGTTCCCTCAGGCTAGCTTTTTCAGTTACGTTAGCAAAGAGTTTGCTTTTACTAACGCAGAGCCTTTCTGTTTTCCCCAGGACAGCCTCTTTTGTGTGGTAGCTGCATTTGGCTGCTTCTACTACTGAAGATGGTACAAATTGCACAAAAGGACAAAGGTGGGGAGGAATACTTTAGAGTATTTTTGCTAACACACACAAAAGCACCATATTCTTCTCTTAATACCTAACACAATACAGCTCTACAAAGCACGTCCTACACCTGTTACACTACAGCATCCCTCCTCCCTGGTGGATATCGATATAGCTTTAACCACATTATTATTATCTCCTTTATTTAAAACACCCTTTGTTTTTATGTAGTGTACTGGTTTTGTCCTAAACAGTATACTGCCGATAGCTGTTGTTTCTAGGGCAAACTCAACTTGTGTTGTAAAAGAGTTCTGTTACTTTGTTAATTTTCTGAAGTGAATGAAATATTTCTAAGAAATATAATAAATCTATGTATTTACTGTTTCTCTCCTGTGTGTTTACCCTTGCCATTTCCACCACTGGTTCTTTTTCTCCACTCTGCAAAATGCACTAGCCTTGATTGCTCATCAGTGCTTCTCAGATAAGCATTTTCTGAGGATTCTTTTTAAATTAATAAATCTGATCTCTAATTCTGGCTATCCGGACTTGTTCCTGTGACTTCTGTAAGAATTATGTTGTCAATCCCAGCTAAGTGTCACGTGAAATGATATTGACAAGAAGACAAGGTACTTAGGACAATAGTTCAAGCCAGTAGGCTACACACCCCACCAAGTGCCCAAACTCCCAGCTGTAACTCCTCGTTGGTCCCGTGCAATTTGGCACCTGTGGAAACGTTGAATAATCATTGCTCAGTGCCCAGTTCGATAAGTATTGCAGTGGTTTCTCAATCTTTGCCTTTCTGTAACTGTTTCAGGATCCACAGCTGGATGTTTGGAGACCAAAATTGTTAGGACTCAAGCCATGAAAGGAACAATAGAAAAGGCTGCTGTAAATCAGAAAAGGTGTGCCAAAATCTCTTATCTCCCCAAAAGATAGAGGATGAGGTTGGTTCCTGAGCGATGGGTGCTGCTTGAATGCATCTTAAATGCCCATTAGAAGACAGAAGGAGCTGCTCTCTGGTGATGCCTGTGCTCTGTCTGTGCTGAGGAAGAAGCATAGCTGAACAATTTAAACTGCGTGGATGTTTCTTGCAGTGCTAGTGAATCCTGAATCCCACCCTCACCAACTGTTAGAGCAAAACACACTCTGCCCATGCACCTCTTAGCAGAGAAGTCAAAAATTATGGTTCATCTTCTAGAATCACTCTTCTGTCTACAATCCCCGAACAAGTACGTTGCTACATCTGTAATATGTTTGTTTGAA
Organism: Nettapus auritus; assembly: GCA_011076525.1. Classification (NCBI taxonomy): domain Eukaryota; kingdom Metazoa; phylum Chordata; class Aves; order Anseriformes; family Anatidae; genus Nettapus; species Nettapus auritus. Next base: position 15,794,048 of record CM021773.1, read on the forward strand.
AGCAGCTTCATCTAATTTACCTCTGATGGGAAATAGATGGTGGCTTCCCTGATGTCTTTGTATCTGTGACATGTTAAATGAGCTGCCAAGATGTAGTGGCACCACTCTGTGTGTGAACCTGGGAGTCCACAAGCTTTGGAAAACAGTGAAACAACACTAAAAAAAAAAAAAAATCACCAAGAGATATATATACCCTCAGACTTGTTTTGACCTTTTTATCAAGTCACAGTGATTAAATCATGATTTTTTGCCTTGCACGTGTTCTGTTTTTGGAGGTTTTTAACACCTTCACACAGACATGACACAAAACACACGTCTGGTGACCCCAGTTACCCATATCAGCAGCTGGGCAATGGGTAGTATGTTTCCCCTGAAGAAAGACCAAGGGGCTATGAACAATACAGCCTGCTCCCTGTCAGCCTTTAGGGCGAGCACCAGGGCTCCTGCAGCCGCTTCTGGGACTCGGTACCCCTCTGATAACTTGCACCACTTACCCTCCGTGCTCGCCCTTCCACAGCAACCCTGCGAGCCGCAGCATTCCCCCGCACACCCCCTCCACCTGCTGCCTTTGTCACGCAGCGGCCAAACCCTGCGGCACCCCTGCCCCGACCCCTGCACCTCGCCCTGCCGAGGAGCAGCGGGGGCTGGGAGGGAAGCGGCGGGGACGCTGCGGGCCCGGAACGCGGCTTCGGGACGCGGTTTCCCGGGGCGCCTCCGGTCCCTTCCTGCGGCCCGGGCTCTGCGCGGCGGCTCCGCCCGCGCCCCGTTGGCGGCAGCGGGGCGGGACCGGCACCGGCACCGGCAGGCTCCGGCTCCAGGGCTCCGGCGGCTGAAGGTGTGTGGGGACGGGGGGACACCGGGACCCGCACCGGGAGGGCCCCGGGGGCTGCGGCGGGGTAATGGGGTCGTAATTAGAGACCGGGGGGAGCCGTGGTTCCGACAGGGAACGGTCCGAAAAGGGGGCACCCGCGGGGGTTGGTCGGAGGGTGGCTGCTGGGTTTGGTGGGGAAACGCGTTGTGAATGCCTGCGCCATGCTTAGCGGAGAATAATCGCAGGGTTGGGAGAATTTACGGGTTGGAAGGCGCTCAGCGCATGGTGGGGGTTGTAATGGTCTCGGGGGGGTGTAACGGTCTCGGGGGGTTGTAATGGTCTCGGGGGGGTGTAACGGACTCGGTGTTAGCCCACGGTGAGCCCTGAAGGTGGCTGGGGTCTTGGTGGCGATGGGCAGCCCTCCTGGGGGAGGCTGGCACCCGGCACTCAGTAGGTGCTGCTGGTGGACCCAAAAACATGAGAAGCAACCCGAAAGTCAGGCAGAACGACCGCCCGTCATTGTGCATTACAGCCCCTGAGCAAGCCCCAAACCTGGGATGTTCTGCTGAAACCTGCTCCTGCAAACCTCGGCTGAGACCTTGTCACATGCCGGGACACTCCGTGCCCCAGGTTACGGTGTGCCCAGCAGGGCTGCAAATTCACCAAAAAGGTCCTACCAGCACTTCCTTTATTTTTAATACTTCATGGCAGTGATCACACAGCACCCTGCTCAGCTGTGGTGGTGGCAGGGAGAATCACCTCGAGCCTTTGGGGCTCGGGTGGTGCCCAGCATCCTTCTGCTGACCGCAGAGCGCTGGTACCAGGTCTGCGTACGACTGGTAATACATCGCAAGTAGCTGAAGCAGCCCGTGTTTTGGGTGTGAGCAGGGCTCTGTGTGTGCCAGACCCCACCGAGCCTTTGTGAGGGGCTCAAGGGCTTGGAGCAGGGCAGGCACTGGGTGTAGGGACAGCCACAGCCGTTTCCATTCGCTTTTTGTGCCCTCGGTCTGGGGCATCGGGCAAGGCTGGGCTGTGAATGACGTTGACATGGAGATTGGGCAAGGTCTTTAAATGCCAGCTGAAGAGAGATCCTGATCTCTCCCAGTAATTATGTACAGGTTAACCCCCATCTTGTAAACAGCCTTTCATCAGTATCTCGAGGAGTCTGTGACGAGCCTTGTCATTAACTTCTTCTGAGCCTTCCTGTCTACAGCGGATCTACAGAGATGCATGCCAGTGAGATTAATCATAAACTGGGGGCTGGAGATGGAGAGCAGAATACAGAGTCTGTTCTCCCCATGGCTGAGGAATGCAGGGTAGGTTGGGTGCTTCGCAGCCTGGCAGGGGGATTATCTGAGGCGAAAGGACCTCTTCCTTTTCCCTGAGGCTCTCGCTTCGTGCCTTCCATGTGTCAGGGCAATTCTTACCCACGGACAGCTGCCAGAGTGCAAAGTTTAGTAGTATTTGCCTGCAGATGAGTCAGCAGAAGAGAAATAGCTTGCTTCTGTGTAGTGGAATCATCTTGTAGGCAGAGCAGCACATGACAGTCACATCTGACCGTGCTAACAACGCCTTCCGAGTTCAGCGGGCAACGGGAGCGTGTGAGGCTGCGGAGCCCGGGGTTGGGAGCTCGGTGTCCTGGTGTGCCGGCCTCCTGCTGACCTTCATCTCTGCTGGTAAATGCAACAGCTCGGGGCTGGAGCGCTTACGGGGTTGTGGCAGCCACCTCTTGTTTCGTACGTGTTTTGAGTTTAAGTAGCAGGTTTTATTTTGCCTTGTTGTGTGAATCTTCAAGGAAGAAGCAGCAGGAGAAATCCTGCTGCTGCACGTAGATTTGCAAATCATAATGTTCTTCGAGAAATCCCTCGAGTCTTGAAACGCAAAGAATGCAGATGAGTCAGGTCCCCACTCCATCAATGGGCTCGGGATGCAGGAATATCTGCTTTGCTTCTGTCGTGTCATGCGAGGCAGAGCCCTGTGACACCGCAAATGCCGACACTTGGGGCTAAACAAAACATCAGCGCTGCCCAGGAAGGAGCAGTCCCTGAGGTAAGGCTTTGGTAAGCAACAGGATTTGCTGCACCTATTCTGGGACCTTGTCCATGTGCCACAGGTGCTGTGGTGAAATTCCAGCTCAGATGATGATTAGTTAACTTGCACTAAGGGAAAATTTTTAATTTTCCTTGCGCTGCTCAGTGCCTGTCTTTTCTCCCCTCCGAGAAGTGGCTGCGTTCCTGTGGGAAATGCCCTGAGCTTTGCAGTCGGCTGCTCCTGGCAGAGCCCAGGCAGCTCTCAGCTAGGGGAGAGCCAGCAGGCAGGTAATGGAGACAACTTCCTTGGTACAGGATGCACACCAAAGAGATGAGTTTCGGAAGCAAAGCCACAAGCGTTCTGTCAAGTGGCACAGAGGCTGGGATTTGCCCCATGGGCCATCCCTGATATAGGGCACTTCTCAGCTTTGCTCCTGGAGAGCATGTTCTCATGTCAAGCATGGACTCGGTCCTGCAGGAGGCTGATGCATTAGACAAAGTGGGACAGTGTTCATGTTTTACAGCAGGGACGTTTCTTCTGGTTATGCCAGTTCTTTGTCTTGGAGGCTTTCAGAATAAGCCTTCAGAGCTATCTTTCCTTCCCCGCTCCCCATCTGCTGCAAGTGTAATTAATTGTAGAACAGGCAGTGTTTTACTCGTTTGGGGAAGCAAAGATGTGTGCTCATGTGTTCAGCTCAGCTACAGATGCTGCATCCCATTGTTAGAAAGTAATTGTTCGGGGTGCTATTTTAGTCCTTTGGGTCAAAAAACACTAATTGTTCTAAGAGCAGTAGCTTTATCGCAGTAAGGCATGGCTTGTTTTCCAAAACAACTTGTTCCCAGTTATTTTCATTAATAACTTTGCTGCTGGGAGGAGTTCCCGGAAACGCGTTAGCCACGGGGTAAAGGTTTTAGAGCCCCGAAGAGTTAAAATTACTGCTTAATTTCTGCATTAATTTGAGTAATTAACAGAGCTGCGTCACTCCTGAGGTGCCCAGTTAAGCTCTCCAGACTCTGCAGAGGCTCCTTCAGCTTGGTCTAGCCTGTAACATCAGGGCAGGGAGAGCACTTGTGTGCCATCCACCAGCCAGGTAGTCAAGAAAACCTACAGCTGTTTTCCCCCACTGTTTCCCTCAATGTTAAAGTTGCTTCCACCAGAGACAAATTGTGCTGCTTTTAGGTGAACCGGGCAGTTTCCAACAGGACCGTTGTCTTTCCCCAATATTTTTTGGCTTCCCACTCACCTAAAGGTTCTCTTTTCCTGGTCGTAGTGCCTTACATTAGGTCTAACAGAGCAGCCTGCAGGTAACACCACACCAGCTGCACGTGGCCCTACACCTGCTTGTAAGGTACCGCCTGGTGGGTGCTAGGTAGGGAGAGTTGAGCTCATGTGTTATTAAACTGCGTTTGACTCCTTACCTGGGGACATTCCTTAACATGGAGTCGAGTAAGCCCAATCCCTGAATCTGCTTCTTCACAGCTCCCTTTCGCAGAGCTGCTGGTGGCCGAGGAGCAGGGCTTTGCCCTGTGGACAGGCAGCGCAGAGGGACACTGCCCGTCCCCTTCCCTCGCACTGCCCCGCCTAACGTGTTCCAGCACATCCTCTGCAAAGGGTGGGGAGAAGTTTTACATTCCACCTGGCTCCTATTAGAAGGGCGTAGAGGCATGCAATCATCATTCCTGGGTGGAGGGAGGGCTCACGCTGCTCGCAGCCCCAAAATGCTGCTTGCTGCGCGGTTCGGGTGAGCAGGAGGGACAGGACTTATCTGCTGCCCTTCACTTACAGGCTCTGCAAATGCAGCACCTCTTTCTGTCTCAGCAGCTGAAAGAGCAGTGTTGGCTGTCACGCATTTTATAAATCCCTAGCCCTGCTTCAGCTGTACAGAGTACTTCCTAATGCTCCAGGGCCCCTTGGGAAGACAGCAGCGTACGGTAACTGCAGCTCACACACCAGGATAGCTCACGGCCGGAGAGCTGTCACGATTTCTGTCCCAAGCTGGTCGTCCCTCTGCCCATTCATCGCAGAAGCAGTTCAGCCGAACTAATTACAACCTGGTACATAAAGTGCCAGGAGTAAGCATGTGCCCGAACGTGGTGACAGCGGCTGCCTCGCCACCAGCTGAGTCACCGCTGCAGTGGGGACAAGGGACAAGAGGGGAGGATGGTGGCAGCCATCCCAAGGTGAGCTGTCCTGGCTTGGTCTTACGCAAACAGCAAAGCTAACAGCAAGCCGTCTCGTTAGTGAAGCTATGACCATGGGTTGTACCCCTTCGCTCCTTCCCCTCCCCTTGTCCTTCTGCTTAAACCGGCTTCTTCCTCGCGGTGGGATTGCGCAGGGACCCGGCGTCTCGAAGGAGGGGCTGCAGCACTGAGGGGCAGAAGTGTTTGCCTTTGGTGTCATCAGAATGAGAGCTGGGGGAGGGCTGGATGTGGACTGGGCATGCCTTAATCCTTAGCTTGCCTTTCAGATGCTAAAACAGCAGAATTAGCCCTGTTCTGATGATTTATAACTTGCACTGCAACTCTTGGGTGAGTTTCTCTCCAGCCAGCTGAGTGCTGCACGCTTCTCTCTGCAGCAGAGCCCCGAGTTGCACTCAATGATTCCGTATTCCCACCAGGCACTGTTTGTCAAGCCTTGGCAGCTGATGCCAAATACAACTGGCTAAGCCCCTTGTTAGGTGGCTGTGCCTTTGCACTGACCTTCTGTACGCTGTGCCTGTTGTTGACTGATTTTTTTTTTTTTTTTTTTTTTGCTTTGGAAGAGCTGAGAAATATCTCTCCCTCCCCTCCCTTTTTTCTTTTTTTCCTCTCCTTCATTTTGTCCCAGTTCCCACTGGACGCGCTTGGCGAGATGGAGCCGCCGACCTCCTCCAGGCTGAATTCCCGCAAGAGAAGAAAAGATGGATCCGGCCCCAACGGGGCAACGGAGCTGGATGGAATCCCTCCAAAAATGTCCCGGCGCTCATTCGTAAGTAAGCAGAGAGAGGAGCTGTAGGTGCCTGGAGATTAGGCACTGGAGTCTTAGCAGCATGAAGACAAATGTTATGGGGTTTCTGTGGAGACGGAAAACAAGGGGGAGGAAAGAAGCAAATGACAGTAGCTATCCTTCTTGTAGAGCCAGTTTGAAATCTTCCTTTGCTCATACTAATAACATGCTTACAACATGGGCTTAAATTAGATCTGAAGCGAGCATTGCTAAGCTGATTTGTGGTCTGTCCGGCCTCTTTGTAGTCACTTAATCTGCACCCAAAGAGGCATGCAGATAGATACCCACGTGCTACAAAAGGAAGCATGCTCTTCACATAGGTGTCTTTTCTCAGTGACCCAGCAGGAGGGAGAAATGCACCAAAAAAAGTACGTAACAACTCGTGTACCTAGCAGAAAGTCTGCGTCAAGGCAGGGGACCCATTGGTGGTCTGGAAGTTTGTTAGTACCTGCAGAAGACCGCTGCTGAAACACAGGGAAGATGACTTTTTGATTCTCCTTGTGTGGCAGGAAGCTGCATTTATGTTGCTGGTACTTCAGGAATGTTTAAAAAAGAAAAAGTGGAAAGTATTTTTCCTTCTAGATCAAATTGGAGTCTCTTCTAAAGGTCATTTGTCCATCTGTCTCAGCTAATGTTGCTGACTTTACCTTGTCCTTGCCGCAATATTGTGGTGATGGGTTTTCTACAGCTCCTCTCTGTGCCTTTTCCTTGAGCTGTCCTGTGCATCACGTGTTTGCTGGTTGCTCTTTCCTTATCTCTGTGAGAAGCAACTACCGTCCCTGCCACATCACTCTGGGGTCATAGTCCTTGGTAAAATTTGGTGATGTGTCACGGCTTTCTTCCTGGATAATGTTTTCCTCTTGGGGAGTACTTCAGTGCTGTCCCAAGACATTTTACAGACATTAACAGTGTTGGCAGTGGAGGCTTGAGGTGTTGCATGACTTATTCCAGGGCCTTAATATCCTTGACTTCCATAAGGATCCATCCCATCTCTCTTAAAATTCCACATATTTCAGTGAGGAAAGAGAAGCATAGGGGTGATTCCATGGAAATCACTTGCTCTTCAGTTTGGTGTCTTTCCTGTGTTAGAAATAAAGCATCTCAATATCAACAACATGAAACAGATAATACTTAGCCTGCTGTACTGTGCACATCTGGTTGTGTCCTGACCTTTGTAGGTGCTGCAAAGGGTGAGATTGGCAGGAGCTTTTGAGAGCATTTCTCTGTGATCCTCTGATAATTTCGGTAGTTTTTATGCTATTACTCCTAGCTTTGTATCACATACGTGACAACCAAGCTGAAAAGAGTCTGGTTTTATTCACAAGCCCCAGATACAATGGCAGTGAAGAAAGGAGAGAGAGGACCTAAGGATAAGGACCCACCAGAGGAGGTGGTGTGTGAAATGTGGGTACCAGAGCCTCAGAAGGTGCTCTTGTTAAAGGAGCTTTCAGCAGCATCAGTTTACTTCAGCATAGTGGTCAGTGGGTTGCTTTTCCTCTGCACCTCACTTGGAGCACTGTAGTAAGGAATGACATCAACAGTACTAGCAGTGGTCTTTCTGGGTGCAGCGGTGCCGGGTACTGTGGCAGGACGCTGCAACAGGACAGGAAGCCAGAGAGGAAACTGCTGATTAGCTTTTTGCAGCTTGAAGGTATTACTGTAACGATCTGCAGGCTTGTTTCCTAGCCTTCTGGCTCAGGAAAGAAGGCATTGCTGCCTCACACCTTCCTGTGAGAAGGAAGTTGAGCTGTTTGTTCCATTATGGCAAGGTCAGATGTTTTGTTCTCACTCAGAGGAGACCAGAAAGGATACCTGGACTTCAGCTGCTGATTGAACGTAACTGCTGTGATCAGGCTAGTAGATTAGAGAGGTTTTCCTGCAGCGCTAGGATATGTTCTGCCACAGATCGAGGTCAGTCTCTTGTTGCACGTCTCAGAAAAGGGAGATGATGCACATGTCCCTTGGGGATTTGTGCTGCTGTTGATATTGCTATTTTGCTCGTTTGTATATTCAAACTGAGGAGCTGCTAGAATTTGCACATCACAGCACAAGCACGCAAGCACAGCAAAGTGATTGTCTTGCCTGGGTGGGCAAAGTCACAGCCGTGATAACGAGGTTTGCTGAAGCTCTCCCCGTCAAATTCAGGCTAATTGCCCTGCAGGGCTGTTTTGAGGTTTAACGCTAATTAGTCTTTCAGTACACGTGCCTGAATCATGCAGCCACAGTAAGTCACTCCATGACTAGAGCACTGCAGTTGCCTTGCTGCTGCCACATAGCGCGCTCACCTCTGCGTTCTCACAGCTGACCACCTCTGGCTTTTTAGGGACTGAAGGAACCAGCTCCGTTTTCAGATGAAGTGGAAATCGACTACAGCAAGCCATACATCAGAGTGACGTATGAAGAAGCGATGAGAGGGACCCCTTGTAAGTAAGAACCAGACTGGGTTTGTGTAAATGTTGGGTTTGGGGGAGAGGTTTGATTTGCGATATCTGAGACTGATCCAACCTTCTGTGTAAGACCAGGTTTGCAGCCCATGACTTTATTCGTGCTTTAGTGGTTAGATAGCTCTTCCTATGTGAAATTGGGTCTGCTAGTCCAACTGAAATTGGAGGCTCTGTGTGTGAGGTGTTGTACCTTTGTCAGTAAGACTGAGGTAAATAAATATTCACGTTTTAGCTCTTCCTGTGCCACTGACAGCTAAGGAATACTATCAGAGCTGAACATTTTTCTGTACTACTTTGTCTGAAGCAGCTTAAATTCAGGCACTTTAAAAGTCATCTCTTTTGGAATTTGAAATGTCAAGTAAAACCAACATACGTCTTTGTCTAGAGTATCCCATTCTAGCCTGGATTTGAATTAAAATCAGTGTCATTAATCAAAATAGGCTATCCCCACAGCAGGAATGTGCCCTTTTATTTTATAAAACAAATGGAGAAACTGTGCTCTTTGCAACTCCAATGGGGAGGCAGAGGCAGGGCTGGCTCCTCCTGAAGGATGGCTGCCCTCTGTTGCCAAGCTGTGTGCAGACAGTGCTGTCTTGCTTGGCCTCTCCATTATGGAGACCCTGAGACAATAAAAATGCTGCACTTCTGATTACCTGACTGCTGCTGCTGTTGAGAGAGAAGCTGGCTTAGAATGAGATCTGGCAGTGATTTCCTGCAGGAGTTTCTGAAAAATCAGTGCTTTTCACAGTCCGCAGTAGTCTCCCAGCTGAAAATCTCCAAAACCTGCACAAAGGTCTCTGATTTCAACATCGATGGCTCTCCTGCCTGCTAAGACTAAAATACACTGCATGCGTCCTTGTTGTTGTTTATGCCTGTGCTCAGCAACTGTGGCTGCTGCAGGTACAGAGGAAAGGAGACACGTGTCCCAGCCAATTCCCAGAACATAATTGCGCTTTAATAAAGGCGTGCCAGGGCCAGCCTTCTTCTGGCATACAGAAAGCTCTTGCAGTCTTAGGCTTTCAGATCCTTGGCCCTCCAGAGCCTCCTGGCACCTTCAGACAGAGGCAGATTTGCTGACAAATGACTGGAAGAGGCTGTCCTCAAGCTTACTCCTCTGCGTAGCTTGATCTTAACATCCTTCCCTTTGCATCAAGCCTTCCTCTCCCATGTTCTATCGCTAGGTGCAGTCAGAGCCCTTCCCAGACCCATGAGGTTTCAGCTCTCCTGATGGGTCTTCTCTCTGCCCCTTCCTTGCTGCAGCTTTGGTGTGCCTCTGAGCCAGTCTGCATGAACTGGGACAGAACAGCAGCCCCTTCCCAAATGTCATATATCAAGAATATGTGGCTTTCTGTCACCAGCAACAAGAGAGCCGGAGCCCAGTGTGGTCCCAGGGGACCAGAAGCTGGGGAGACTCCTGCTGCTACGTGGCAGTACTCCTCTATCTCAACTTATCTTTGTGCTGACCTCAAGGAAGAGCTACAATTTACCCTGGCAGAGATGGGCTAATGGCCTTTGTTCTTCCTTATTAATCTGTGATTTCAGTGCATGCCAACAGTTCAGCAGAATTGTATCTGCATTTCTCTGAGTAGTCCAGCTGGGTTTTCAGATACAGGCACACCTCATTAGATTGTAGGGAACCAATGATGCTGGTGGGGAATCAGAACAGTCTGGTCTCTCAACCAGACGTCAGACGTGGTAGCGGTGGCAGTAGGATGTAGAGAGGAGGATTTTGAGAAGGTCTTGAGATGCCAAGAAGATGAAGGGGAAATCAGGCACCTACAAGACATTTTGGCCAGTCCCCCTCTTATATCTCCTTGCTGTGCAAAAAAAAAAAAAAAAAAAAAAGAATGCTACATTTAGATCCCACAGGAGGGAGATATTCAGAGTTTGCTTTCCCCTTAGTGTCCCGTCATGGTAGATACATGGTAGGTTTTGAGTCTGATTTTGAACATGGTTGTATTTCAGCTCTGTCCTCTGCTGTGTTTGTTTCCATGTGCAAAGGAAAAGAGCCAGCCATTTCTTTTCAAAAATGTTTCCTGGCTATGGCTCTGTATTCTGCCAGTTTCCTGCAACTCCCCCCTGAGTTTCAGAAGGTCCCCATATGCATGCATGAGCAGCAGCTACTTCTCCAGGAAGGCATCCTCACAAATGTCTGTCTGTCTGTCTCTTTGGCACAGTGGATCGCCCCGTCAGAGTTTACGCCGATGGAATATTTGACTTGTTTCACTCTGGACACGCCCGGGCCTTGATGCAAGCAAAAAACCTCTTCCCAAACACATACCTCATTGTGGGAGGTAAGGAGTGATCTTGTTGACTTTGGCTGTCATGGGAGCACAGTTAACCTCCACTGTTGTGCATACAGATGGCATAACAGGGTTTTTGTCTTTATGGCCTTAGTGGCTGTCGCTGCAGTTGTCCCAAATCCCACTTTGTTGTCATAGTGTTACTGCAGTATGTTAAGAGTGAGATGCGTCTGCAGAAAGAAATTCTGTGCAAAAAGAACACAAGGAAAATCTCATCAGCCTGTTCAAATTTGTGACAGATACCACTGAATATGAAAATATACTAGTGACAGCTGAGCGTCTTCCTCTCAGTTAACAGTTCCCCCATGGCTGGTTGAGCTTTGTGTCACTTGTATTGCCCTGCAAGTCACCCCCCCACTCCAGCTCTCTGCTAAGAATTGCTTCTGGCTAACCCCAGGCAGATCCCGCCAGCAGCATGGAGGTAACAGTGGTTCCTTGGGTACACGAGTGGCCACATGGAAGTCAGTAAGGCCCCTTTTCTCCAATAAAAAGTTCATATTTTGTTTATTAGATTCAAAGACCTTGAGATAAAACCAGGAATACCCTGCCCACTGCCTGAGGGGATCCAGTAGAGGTGTTTCAGCTAGATCTCCTTAAGAATATAACAGGAAAGAAGAAACTCTTTCCTCTGGCTGCTGCGATGAACTGGCCTCTGTCCACGCAGTGCCTCTGTGCCTGTACCTTCACCCACGTTTCTGATATGTGACACTAGAGACACGTCAGGCTGTGGATGCTGTCTATCAGGAGGTGACCTCTAGTCAGGCTGTGTAATAATGCTGAGGTGTCAGGAGCTGGGAATACCTTTAACTAGTTTTCTCAACTGTTTTTAACTTCCTGCAGCAAAATGAAAGCGATCCTGTGACAGACCATTAATAATGTCTTTGTGTTTTGTTTCGCTGCTGAGAGCATTTTTACAGTGGTACTTCTGTATGTTTTGTGTGTGCTCCAGTAGTGTCTGGAAGGGGAGAGAAGGGAGGAAAGCTGGTACAATTAATCAACTTTCCAAACACTTTAAACTCAGAAATCTTGCAGGCAGAAAGACAAGCCATGTACATAAACGTACATCATACAGGAAAATACCTTCAGGTAACGCTATTAACACACCAATCAAGATGTGTAGTTTTGCTCTCTGCCTCTGGGAGACTGGTGAGCAGTGGAGGACAGTGAGCTGCTCCCCTTGCAGCAGGAACTGAGGGATGAGGCCATAGCCCAAGTGAACGTTAGCTCCAAGCTGGGAGCAATCTCACCCACTCTTTATCATCTGTTTGTCTGGAACATAAATATATCCAATACCCTGAGACTGGTAATCCCTTGTTTACTTTTGAGTCTGATAACCAAGTGAAACTGCTTCCTCCTCAGTGTATTATGTGCAGATTGTGAAGAGTTGTTCATTTACTTTTTCATAGAACATAATTAAATGAATTTAATTTGCTGTGAACTCACTCTTCATTTTAGTTTTCCAAGAGCTAGACTATGTTATGCTATGGATGAAATCAGAAGTTTAGGGAAGTGGGGTTTTTGGTGTGTTTTTGTTTGTTTGTTTGCTTGATTTGTTTTGTTTTTCATATGGGCTCCAGTTTCCAGAGCTAAGACATCCAGAGGGTAATAAGAAGGTTTCTGCCAGGTGCTGTTTCATACAGGAGAGTTGTCTTCTGTATTGGCTGATTTTCTTGGAGAGCATTGTAGTGTATAAGGACTTTGAGGGCTTAGGGTGTGGGTCCCCAGCTCGTGCAGAAATCCCCCAAGCAAATGGACAATTCTCCCTGCTCAGCCTGTCCAGAATGGCTTGAGAGTTTAGTGCCCTGTCACCGCTCCCTGGTTCTAGTGCTTCATGGCTAGAAGAGTTAGGTTTGGAAGTGCCAGCCTCTCAGCAGCTGGAATTGTCTGGCTTGGCAGGGGTGTATGCAGGGTCCTTTTGCTGTGAAGTATTAGGGTAAGTACCTCGGTCTCACTCTTCTCTCTGCCTGTTTCTTCAGTCTGCAGTGATGAGCTGACCCATAACTTCAAGGGCTTCACAGTGATGAATGAAAACGAGCGGTACGACGCTGTGCAGCACTGTCGCTATGTGGACGAAGTGGTGAGAAATGCACCATGGACGCTCACCCCTGAATTCCTGGCAGAGCACAGGGTAATACGTGGCATCTGATCTGCTTTGAATTTTGATTAGCTGCTGTCTGTGCTTGCTATTTACAGCAAGAATTCATCTGTGGGGGTGACCTCTGCCTGATCAACCCATTTCTGTTCAAGATCCTTATATATAGAATGAGCTGGGTTATGGGAACCAGGTGGGGCTTCTTGGAAGATTAGAAGTATGTGCTGAGCTGGCAGATAGTGACAAGGTAAAGGAGCCTGAGAGGGCAAAAGGGTTTTCTGTGTTCCAGGAGAAGTTGATGCTGTTTACAAATTGGTGTGAAACATGAAAAAGGGAAAGCGTAACATTGGGTGGAAGGGATTTCTGGAGGTCATGTGGTCCAGCCCCCTGCTTTCAGCAGGGCCAGATTCAATCTACATCAGCTTCCCCACAGCAGGAGACAAGGCAAGCTGTATTGTGAGTCTTTTATCAGTAGGTAAGATGAAGTAAAAAGAGCCTTTGACATCTGTTGAACTGCTTTGGGAAGTGAAACAGCATCTGGGGAGTACGCTTAGTTTCCCCCTGTGGCCGTTAACAAGCTGTTTCTCCCAGGAGCTTAAAGCAGCTGTGTCCTCAGTCCCATCCCTTCCTTTTTGTTGTGTGCTAACAAGTTTGATAGACAATTGCCAGTGAGAATTTGGGACCGCCCTTTGTTGGTTTTTCAAACTCTTGCAGTTCTCGGCCATGCCTCTGAGTGGAGGTGTTGAGCAAAAAGTGACCCTCCGTGACAGACAGCAGACCTGCGTGCTCGAGATAAAAATGTTGATTCTCGTATTATTCTTACTTTTCAGATCGACTTTGTTGCACATGATGACATCCCCTATTCCTCTGCTGGCAGCGATGATGTATATAAGCACATAAAAGAAGCAGGTGAGTCTGGGTCAGATGCTCTGCTGTCGTTTTTCCTGTGCTCCTGTATGGCAGGGTTGTGCCCTGTCCAGGAGGCTCTGAGGGCAGGAGGAAGTACAGCTTTGGGCACTAGTTCTAAGGCCAAGACTGTTGCATGTGCCATGTCAAGGACTGCCTTGCATTAATTTTTATGTAAAACCTTGTTGGAGAATCTCACTGACTTGAGAATGTGGATATTCTGTCTGATTTCTGTAAAACTCAGTGGGGGGTGCAGCTTATTTTAAGCTATCAAAACCCAGCCATCATGTTTCCACACGTTAAATTGTGTGTCCCCTTTTTCTGTCCTTGCCACCATGCTATTCTAAATGCAGTGGGTTGTAGTCAGTAGTTCAAAACCAGGTAAAGTGAAGAGTTGCAGCTTTAAATGAAAAGTTGTATTTGTATTTGATTAAGAAATGTTTTTGACGTGCTTAGGTCTTTCTTAGTTCCTCCTCATACTCCCAAAAAGGAGAAGGCAGGTATTGTGCATTCCAGAGCAGAGACATGATGGTGTGAGGACAGTTAGGAGTGTTCATAGATGAAGTTGTTTACTGTTAGAGGTGGCAGCAGCTTTTTACTATGTCTTGCTACAGCTGTTCTGAGTCCTGTTCCCCAAATTTAGGCATGTTTGCACCAACTCAGAGGACTGAGGGGATCTCAACATCAGACATCATCACCCGCATCGTGCGGGACTACGATGTCTATGCCAGACGGAACCTGCAGCGGGGCTACACGGCTAAAGAGCTCAACGTCAGTTTTATAAATGTGAGTCGAAGTATGTTTTGCCACAACTTCTTGCTCAGAGAAGCTGTGGATGCCCCATCCCTGGAAGTGTTCAAGGTCAGGTGGGACAGGGCTTTGAGCCACCTGGTATAGTGGGAGGTGTCCCTGCCCTTCAGGAGGGTTAGAACTAGGTGATCTGTACGGTCTCCTCCAACCCAGACTATTCTATGGTTCTATAAGCTGTGTGAAGCTGTGTCTTGCATAGCAGTAGCACACTCCTGCTGTATGCCAGTGAGTAGCAAGTCTGCAGAGCTAAGCAATTACACCAAACTGTGTCCTTGTAGTAGACATTAGATTTCTTCCTCTGCTAAAAGTCTCACTGTAAAGAATAGCCTGTCCAGAGGAGCTGGGGTTTTGCTAATACTGCTCTGTTGTCAGAAATTACTTGGTGACATTTCACCAGTTGAGAGAGCTGGAGGCCAAGGCGTGTGGCAAGATGTGTGTTTTGTTGTATCGAGTGAAGTGTTGGTTGTTCCTGGCAGCAGCTGTAGTGCCTCGTATCTCTCCTCTTCCCTCAGCCACTTCCCTCAGGTAGAGGCATTTGTTAGGATAAAATCTGATCCTGTTCTCACTGCGCTATTCCCCCTCTGGAGCTACAGGAGTTAGGGGAGAAGGATGTGTTCTGATCCTGTACGGAGTGGCTGTTAGCACACAAGCAGAATACATGGCAGGAAGCTTTTCTTCTGTAGTAACCGTTTTTCTTATCATGCAGACACTATGCCTTTTTAATACAATCAAATACAAAACGAAACAGGAGAGGTAACGGCTGCTTGGCCTCTCTTTGGCATCCAACCGTCTGTGTTTACGAACACCCAGCAAAAAGTCTTGTGCTGTCATGATATGCAAGGAGACCTATGGCAGGTCACTCAAATCTAATCTGTATATTTTATAAATATTTCCCTCTTCCATGCACTGCTCTTAGATAGTCCATATCTCTGGGTTTAGTCTTGCTTTGTGGACTGTGCCAGGGCCTGCCACCAAGCATCTCGCAGCCCCGCTGTGTGTCTGCCGGTTAGTCTAGGGAAGAAGCATCACTGAAGTGAGGGAGAAGTGTCACAAAACTGGTGGAGATGCTGAGTCCGAAGCAAATTCAGTGTAATAACTCAGCTGAGAGGTGGTCACCACTTAGATCTGGTGAGCTGTATTCTGATCCATCGTTTACTCAACAGGAAAAGAAATACCACCTCCAGGAGCGTGTGGATAAGGTGAAAAAAAGGGTGAAGGATGTGGAGGAGAAGTCAAAGGAATTTGTCCAGAAAGTGGAAGAGAAGAGTATTGATCTCATTCAGAAGTGGGAAGAGAAGTCCCGGGAGTTCATTGGCAATTTCCTGGAGATGTTTGGCCCAGAAGGTGCCTTGGTAAGGAGCTGCCCTGGGAGAAGGGGAAAGGGGATTTGGTCTGTGAACTCCAGCTTGCGTCCTGCAGGCCACAGAGCACAGACTGGCAGTCACTTTGTCACTGGCCTGGGATGGGATGGGTCTGAAACAACTGTTTTTTGCCCGGCTGTCCCGTGGTGCTGGCCAATGTCACAGGCACTTCATACCAGAGGTGCTTGAAAATGGGTAATGGTGAAAGTGGATGCAGTGTCCGAAGGCACTATAGCACTGTGCTTGGGTTTCTGCTCTTATATTGGAGGAATTGAGACACAACAGCTCAAAACGCTGCACGGGCTGTGAGCAGTGTCCTTTCCCATCACTCTTTGAGCCATGCTAATGGCCCTCCTGCTTCCATCGCAGAAACACATGCTGAAGGAGGGCAAGGGCCGGATGCTGCAGGCCATCAGCCCCAAGCAGAGCCCCAGCAGCAGCCCCACGCACGACCGCTCCCCGTCACCCTCCTTCCGCTGGCCCTTTTCAACTAAGATGCCTCCTTCCTCGCCGGCCAACCGCTCCAGGAATGAGTCTGCAGTCACCTACGACATCAGCGAGGATGAAGAGGATTAAAGCTGCCAGCCAGGATTTGCTGCGACCCGCTAATCGCCGAATCCTAAGTCCAGACCCACTGGGGAACTCTAACTGAGCAAGAGAGCCATAGGAACAGGGCTGACGGTGAGCACAGGGCCTCGGAGGCACCCGTTGCTCTTAGCGAGGGCTGCTGCCTGGAAGCACATTCAAACCTCCTCTCCCTTCTCCCCAGATTTCCCCTTTTATTGTTTACGTTCTAGCGGTCTCCAGGGGAAAGATGGTTTTTATATTTTAAGAAACTGCTCTTTTAAAACACAAAGAATAGCACTCGAGTGTGGCTCTTGTTCTGGTTTCTTTTCCCCTGTTAAGCTCTCCAGGCGAGACAGAGAGTGGTAAGACCCACCTGCCCCTTCTTTCTCTCAGCTCCCCTGTCTTATCCCTCCCAGCCCCAGGCAGTATCCGTGCCGCTGCCAAATGAAAGACCCCTCAGTTCCTCGACCAGGAACACCACGCAGGGAGCAGTTGCCTAGAGAGGCTGCTAGGACATAGGGACATCTCTGCTGCTCTGGAGCCGATAGGAACTTACCTGGCAGGCTCGGCCTGCCTCTTGGCCGAGCTTCCCGGCGTGCCGCAGTGAGGACGTGCTGGGGAGAGGGCCTCCAGCTTCGCGTGCACGAGTCACCCCCTGGAAGGAGTCGCAGCACCGTGGTAGCACGCCCTGCAGGGGTGCTGCATTTGCAGCTCCAAATCTGCACAGGCGGCTGCGGGGGAAAGGCCCTTCCAGCTATTCTTAACGGGACTGCTAAATCTCGAGCTAAAATTGAGCCCTCAGTTGCTGTTGGAGAGAAGAGAATGAATCTTTGCTTCAGGGCACTTTCTGTCTGTGCGTTTCCTCGGGTGTGTGAGCGCCCAGGTGGGAAATGAACGTGTGTGCTCCTCTGAGAAGTTCCTTGTCCCAGTCTCTGGTGTGTCCCAAGTGTTTGTCCGTCCACGTGGCCCCTCAACACTGCGCTCTGCGTGTCTCTGTGTTTCCATTGCTGTGCTCCAAGGACTGGTGCAGTCCTTTACACTGGTCAAGTTGCTGCTATAAGGACAGAATAAGAATCCATGCAGCCAGTTTGCTGCCCATTTTATGTGCAGCTGGACAGATGAGGGGCACGTTTTACCACCCAGTGAAGGGTGACGTTCCCGTGTTACCTGTCCTGTGCAATAAATGCACAACTCCTGCCCATTTACTCCGCTCCTGAAGGCAGGCCGAAAAGAACATCAGAGAGTGCTGCAGCTTTTAAAGATTTTAAACGTGTACTCTGCTCATTTGAAAGGTCCTAGTCCTGCCTGCTGTCGTGTGTGTGTAGTAAGCATTGAGCTTTGTGGCCCGCAGCTCTCTGGGGGAAGTTTCCCTCCCCGTGCCCAGGTCCCGAGCTGCTTGGTGCGCTCTGTCCCTCAGCCAGCTCGCTGTCCTGTGCAGCTCCCACTTGCTTTTCCCTTCGGGTTTGTCTCTGTGTGGAGCTGCTGGGCTGAGCCCCCATGAGCTCCTACAACGATGGGAGCAGACAAGGAGGGCTCGCCGCCTCGCAGGGAGCTCTGCCATGCGGGATGGGGCCTTGGGGAGCAGCAGGGAGACGAATCAACCCAGGCTGCTGCTGCTGCTTGCTGGCTTTTACCTCGCTGCTCCTCTGTCATGCTGCCCGGAGGGCTTGGCGGAGTCTCGTAGGAGAGAAACCTTTTTGCTCTGGGCTTCTGCTGAGGCCAGAGCCTGTGTAAGAAAGGGTATTTTGGGGATTCCTCATCCGCCACTCAGACCTCTCTCAGCAGGGGTGTGCACAGCTCTGGGAGCGTGGCTGGCTGCTGTTGGCTTCAAGCTGTAAGAGCAAAGAACGGTCCCTTGGCACGAGCCAGCCTTTACTCACCTGGCTTATTTATGATGGAGAGCACTGATTTTGTATCACCCACAGTCTTTCTTCCCTATCTTCCTCACCTTCCCTCACTAGGGGTGTCACGTCGCTTTTCCCCAGCGGATCACAAAGGCTGCTTCAGAGCCTTGCTGCTGTTTTATACACAAGTTATGCAACAGTGTTCTGTAATTTTGGGTAACAGTGGTGTGTTTTGGATGGTGGCTTGTTCTGTGGAGACCCTGCGTGTTTCTTGGTGTCTCTGCACAACCCAGGGCGCTTGGTGAGAAGCCAGACGTGGTTTTACATGTAGCTTGGAATAACGGAGCTGTTTCTTGTAACCGATGATCCCTGCTTCCTCCTTGCACTTAAATTAAAATGGACACTCGAATCCCAGAGCAGTCTTTTCTTTTTCCTTTCTAGTTTTGTTTGTTTCCTCCTGGACTGCAGGACTGGCCCCATTCCCAGCGCTGCCGTGTCTTACCAAGACGTTTTAGAGGGTCAGGACTTTATTGTAACCTGAGGCAGGTGTTGGAGCAGTGAATACACCTGGCAGTAGTGGTGACTTTGGGACAAACCCTGCGTCCTGCCCTCAGAGAGGACTTGGTGCTCACAAGGGCTCCCTGTTGGGCAGGCTGGGTGTCCTACCTGCCGCAGGTAAGGAGCTGGGTCTGGCTGTCCAGCAAGGTGACCGAGTCCCATGTTTTGCTGCTTGCCTGCGTGTTGCTGCTTGTCAAAACCAGGAGGTTTCCGGGCCCAACACTACCGTTGGTGCCTAGAAAGTCCTGTCACGCTCTGCTGCCAGGAGTCTGTCAAGCCTGACAGTCTCACAGCTGCTCACCGGTGTGTCTTCCAGCTGAGCAGTTTCACTCTGAATGCAGCCACCCACAAAAAGCTTTGAGTCATTTTTTTTTCCCCCCTTGATGGGAAAGAGAACTTTTTCCCTGAAATGGATGAAAGAAATGAAAGAGTGGGAGTTGGGAGCTTTGGCTTTCTGGCTCTTCTCTTCCCCAGGGTTGCACCGGCCAGAGGCAGTGTGCTGGGGGGCACTGGGAGATCAGCAGGGTGCTGGTCGCAGGAAGCTCTGGTGGTGCCCAGCAGCGAGCTCTGGCCTTAGCACCCACAGCCTGCCATCCCCTGCCCATCCCTGGCCTTGTGCATCAGCTGCTCTCTCTGTCACCTCGGGCTGGCTCTTCCCAATCCGTGTTCACTGTGCTGGTTTCTCTGTATGGCCTGTGTGCACGGCCCCGTGTCTTACTTGTTCTGTTTTTTTTTGGCTTTTATGTTTAGCCAAATAAATGCAAAGTCCTTTTAGTCATTGTGTGCCAGCTCCCTTCTGCTGCTCTAGCCCAGCCAGCGTTCATCGTGGCCTCCTCATGTGCCATCTTAGCAGAGGGAGAAGGGGTTTCACCCTTCACCTCATCAGCCCCCTGTGAGCCCTGCGCCATGGCTCTGCTGCCCTGGGCTCCATCCTCCCACGATCTGAGCCCAGTGACCAACACAAGACCCACGTACAGAGTTACCTTTATTCAGTGCAAGACAAGAGCCCCCCCGGGGCTGGACAGCTGCCTCACAGCTCCCTCTGGCTCGTGGCCTTCAGGTTTCGGACCCTGTCACCCTCCGCTGACATGCCCTTTCCCCCTGTGCTGCCTTTGCTCCCAGCAGCTTCCCAGGGCCGCAGGAGGAGGAGGTGGCTGTGCAGGGCGGGCAGCACCCCGGGCTCTGCCCCTCGCACCCTCCTGTGCTCCCCCTGCTCACACCTTGGCGTTGCTGCTGGCGGGCGTGAGGTTGAAGGGCTGGTAGCCCGGCTTGTCGTCCTGCTTGCGGTAGTACATCCGCGTCACCACAGCCAGGATGAAGGTTTGCGGGATTAACAGCTGCATGTTCATCTCTGGAAGTGAGAAACGGAGACGGGTTGTTCAAAGATGCCTTCATCAACCGTGTTCGTTCCTTGCTGCGTGCCGGAGGCGCTCGGCCAGGAGTGAGTGATCCGCTCCCACATCTCCCGACTTACGCTGCGACCTGGCCTTGGAGGAGAAGGGCGGTGAGCAGGCGATGTTGCCATTGTTGGCCAGGATACTGAAGATGGCGGGCTGCAGCGCTGTCAGGACGAGGAGAACCTGCAACCACCAACACCCCTGGTGAGAGGATGCCATCCCCACCCACAGCTGGGCATGGGCCTGTCCACCAGCAGCTCCTCTCCCCGCACACCTCCAGCTTGTGCTGCAAATTGCTCCTTGCGCTCGGGCTTACCTGGAAGCAGGTGAACTTGGCCTGGATGTTCTGCTCCGTCAGATGCAGCCGGGCCTGCCGGAAGAGGATGCCCAGAGCCCACAGCCCAAAGAGGGTGGAGGCACCGACGACGGTGTTGATCCAGAGCGCCACGCTCTCTGCCGAGATCTGGGGGGCAGGAAATGCGTCTGGGCTGCCGGAGCCGCTGGCTGCGAGGCTGGGGCTGCGGTGGGGCTCCCCCCTCACACGTCACCCTGCCCGTCCCCGCGCCGCGGCACTCACATCAGCGGGGTTGTAGTTCCCGTCAGCAGACAGCACCAGCCCCAGGAAGACGGCGGCCGTCCTCAAGAAGGCGTACTGGAAAGTCCCCAGCATCAGCAACCGCAGCTTGCTCCTGGCACGGGGAGAGAGGTCGGTGGCATCCCGAGGTCCCCTGCTCGGGGACTTCTCTGCCCCAGCAGAAGCAGGGGGTGAAGCCCCTGCCCCAGCCCTCCCTCACCTGCTCATGGTGATTCGGGGCAGGCAGGGGCAGCAGCAGCAGCAGGGCCCGGTGTTGAGCACCATGGGCACGCCCTTCAGGGTGCTGAGCACCGCCTCCTTGCCCCCAAAGCCCTCCACCATGACCAGCATCAGGAGGTAGAAGCAGATGGCGAAGTACCTGGGGAGGAAGAAGAGGATGAGGAAAGAGGTGCTCAGATCCTGTGGGCTCCCCAGCCCTGCCGCCCCGGGGCAGGCACTACTCACATCGTGGTCGCCATCTCCACCACCATCATGGAGCGCGGGATCCACAGCCCGAAGCAGCTGAACACGGCCACGACCTGGGGGAGACGTGGGCATGGCACGCAGCCCCTCCCGGGGGGGCTCAGTGCCCCTGGTGCTGCCCCCCCACCGCCCCCATCCCCAGCTCACCGTGGGGGCCGAGCTGCTCCAGCGGAGGGTCTTCATCTTGATGGGGCAGCGGATCTTGTGGGTGAGGTAGAGGGCCTCTTCCACGTAGATGGCGACCGACGCCAGCGTCAGGATGGTGGCCAAGCCCATGATGGAGAGTTGGACCATGTCCAGCTCTGCCAGGGAGGGGCGAGAAAGGGGTTAGGTCAAATCCTGTCCTGTGTCCCTCTCCAGGGCCACCGCAGCAGGGTGGGAGGACCCCCACCTCGTGGTCCTTTTTGGCACAGCACTGGAAGCTGCTTGCTGTGCCCTTGGTGGATCTGGCAGTGTCGGAGCCGGTGCTTTGGCTCTGGGGTGGGAGCTGAGATCCCTGCAGCACCCCGTTGCCTCCCCCCTTCCTTGGGGCTGCCCCCTGCTTGCCCCTGCCACATCCCCCTCCCTCCCTCATCCCCGTCCCACTGCCCAGGGGGACACGAGGAGGGCCCCCCCGCACCGCCCGCTCCCCCCACTTACCCTGCAGCAGCTGCCGGGAGGTGGGCGGCAGGGCGAAGCAGGCTGCCGGCACGCTGAAGTTGGTTATCAGCATCTCCACCAGCGGGCGGGGGAACCTGCGGAGAACGGGAGCGCTGCCAGGGACACCCAGCACCATGGGGACCTCCACCTCGACCCCCATGCACCTCCCCGAAAAAATCTCTCTCCGAAAAGCGGCTGCAAAGCATCCCCCAGCAGCACGGGGGGGTCCCCACAACCCACCTGGGGTCATCTGCCAGCTCCACGGTGGGCTCCATCCTGCCCCGCTGCTCCCCGGCTCTGTCCCAGCGGCTGCAGGGCTGCCTCCGCTTCCCTTCCCCGATCCTACGCAGGGTCAGAGTCCCCAGGGCAGGGACCTCGGGGAGGCTTCGGCGCCTCGTTCAAGTTTAACCAGCTCCGGGCGCTCATTGGCGAGCCCCCGCACCCTGCCGGCCCCACAAACACCTCAGCCGCCCGGTTATCGACCCGGGTGCCGGGAGGAGCGGCCGTCCGCGTGTCATCGCGCCTGCGTGTCCCCAGAACAGGGCCCTGAGATGGTGTAACACCCCCTGCCCGCCCCTTGGGGCACCCCACGGATGGTTTGGGTGGGGGTCCTCATGGTGCCGGGGCCCCCGTGCATCCTCCTGTCCCCTGTGGATGGGACTGGTGCCACCATGCCTGCCGCTTTCCATCTATCCTTCCGGGCAGTGGCACCTGTCCTGCTCATGGCAGCCTGGGACTGGGCCCCGCTGGGAGCAGCTCCCGTGACGCTAGAGGGCAGGGCCAGCCCTGCTCAGCACCACGGCTCAGCACCCAGCGTCAGTGCCAGCACCGGGGTGAAGTCCCGGTGCCCTCCCGGCACCCCGAGGCAGGTGGGCTCCGGTTTGTGCTGGGACCTCAGATGCCTTCCAGCCCCTCTGCCCTCAGGCAGGGGGGTCCTGCAGGAGCTTGGGTGGCACCCGCACCTCAAAAGGGTCCCCAGCACCCCGCTGCGGGAGCAGGATGCTGCGGTTGCCGTGGGGCTGGGGTTCCGGGGGGATGCCGGGGTTGCCGTGGGAGCAAAATGGGGTCGTTGGGCTGCGGCCAGGAGAAGGGGATGCAGTCCACCCAGCAAGGCCAGGGCCTCGCAGCCGCGCAGCCCACCATGGAGCTCTTCGTCCCCCTTCACTTCACCATCCTCCTGTGCCTGTGCTTGCTGACCTTGAACCTGTAAGTCGCCCCACAGCAGCGGTCCGAGCCCCATCCTGCCGACACGGGGCAACAGAGCCGCCCTTCCATGTCGGCATCCTGCAGATGTTAGAGCTGGGCATCAGCTCAAACACCCCCGAGCTGCATCTTCTCCCGTGCCCACTTCCCATCCCAAGCAGCCCCTGGGCCTGGGCACCCCCCTGCCCGCTCGCCCCCTCTCCCTCGGCCCCAACTTCCCCTCGCTCCCGCCGCAGGTGCAGCTGGCCGGCTCTGCGCGTCCTGCTGCTGGTCCCCATCTCCGGCACCATCTTCGTGATCTTCACCCTGGCTGTCACCAGCCTGGTCCTGCTCAGCGTTGCCTACCCGGAGCTCCCCCAGCCAGGTGAGGTGCCCGGGGCCGGGGGGAGCAGTGTCCCCATCGTGTCACCCGCACCAGGAGCCTGGGAGGACGCGCTGGAGCTCTGTGGCACAGCGAGACGGCAGCGCTGGCACAGGTGCCAACTTCCCCGCTGCCCCCACTGCGACGGCTCCGTGAAGGTGAGGTCCTGCTGTCCTGCAGGTCCTGCTGTCCTGCGTCACCCCCCCAGTGCTCAGCCCCCCGAGCCCATGGCCCTGGGGAAGAGCTGCACGTATCCCTGGCCTGGAGAGGCAGAGCCCTGCCCTGACGTGCACGCACACGTGTTGCTCGCCCCGCGGTGCCGCCCGGGCTGTCACATGCCGGAGCGTGTTCCCCTATCGCACGCAGCCCCAGGGCCAGCAGTGGGGCCGGGTGCCCGCTGCACAGCACAACCACGGCTCCCGGTCCCCGGCTGGCTCTCCTGACCTTCCTCGCTGCTCCCTGCCCGAACCTCCTCGTGTCCTGGGTCCCCTGCGTCACCTCGGTGCAGCACACAGCGAGGTGCCAGGCACAGCCCCAGGGTGCTCCACCAGGCTCCGTCGCCCCCGTGTCCCCACAGCCACCCTTCTCCCCACAGGCTGCTGCTGCAGGCAAAGGCGGGCAGGACGGGCAGGAGCCAAAGGCAGGTGAGCATCCGCCTCCTGGCACAGGACCAGGTGAGGTTTTGGGCCAGCAGAGCCATTCACCCCTCCGGGCCCAGGCAATTTAAGGCTCAGGGAACCCAGAGCCACGGGCATCGCGATGGGTGCCGGGCTCCAAGGAGCTGCTGGAGGGGGCACGTTGTGCTGGCAAACCCTCTCTGCTTGGTTAGCTTTTTCTTTCTTTAAACAACAGTGTTTGACCTTTGAAACCCTGCCCAAAAAAGCCGATCGGACCCCTCTCGGCGTGTCTGCATCGCCCACACGGCTGCTTTGTCAGCGTTCCCCGATACTTGGAAAAGCTCTGGAAATGCAAATATTTGCATGGGGTTTTGGGGATGGTTTTCCGCCCATCTCGAACCACCTGGGGCTGTGGCCGGAGCAGCTGGCCCAGCTCCTGGGGAGCCCACCGGGGCCGGCAGCTGTGCTCATCCCCAGGGACTGCGTGCCACCAGCCCCTGCCTTCCCGGTGGCCGGGAGGCTTGGGCTGCTTGTCCCAGCTGATGTCCCTCGCAGAGCCCTGCTGGGAGCTGTCAGGAGGCCGAAATGCTCTTCTCTCCCTGCTCTCCTCTCCCACCCAGCGCCTAGGGGTGTGGCGGATGGCAGGGACACCAAGGAGTGAAAACGTCCCGCTGCACCCGCCCCGCACCGTCCCGCACACCAAGGGACACGCACTGCTCCAGCACCCGGCCTTCGGGCTGAGCTCCGTCTGCACAAACGGGCAATAAACACCTTCACCCGCAGCTCTCCTGCCCACGACTCCGCTCTGTGCTGTCACCGTGTCAGCCACACAGCCCCGGTACCCCTGTCCCAGGGTTTTAGGGGGAGCTGGTGACCCCACTCAGCCCCCCCACGTGCCGGCAGCACCCCACGGAGACGCTGGAAGCAGGAGGGTGGACGCGGCTCAAGAGAAACAAATAAAGCGTGGCGGTGGCCGGACTTGAGAAAGGGACAGGAAAGCCTTTCCCAAGGCGCCGGCCCCGCCTGGTCTCCCCCGCACCCCACGAGCATCGCCAAGAGGAAACTCGACGGCGAGAAGCCGAGGGGCCGGATCCTGCCGGCGGCGAGGCGAGGCGAGGCTCCGTTTGCCATTGCAACGCAACGCCGGAGCTCCTGGCTTTGCCACGCTCGCTGCCAGGCTGCCGGGGAACACCAGGACAGAGTCCTGGCCCTGAGAGCATCGCCGTGCGATGGTCAGAGCGGGGCCGTGGCCGTTCTCCAGGGCTGGCCCCAGCACGGGAGGGATGGGGCTGTGTCCCCCTGGCCCCAGGGCCGCAGATAGTGCCGCAGGGGAGCCCTGCCCGCGGCTGGCCGCAGATAAGCGCGGTGTGCGCCCCACCGATTGCCCCAGGAAGCAGCGGCCGTCCCCGGGAGATAGGGCCGGGAGGGAGCAGAGCTGAGCGGCAGGAGGTGGGGACCCCCGGCAGAGCAGCAGCCCCCCTCAGATCACCCTCTCGCAGTCCCTGTGCAGCGGAAAACCCCTCCTGATGCACTGCAAACCCGCAGCTCTCCTGTTGTCAGTGCCCTCGCTGTGCCTCGGTTTCCCCATCTGAGAAAAAAAACGATGGCTGTGGCAGGAGAGCGGAGCCAGCTCGCTGCTTTGCTCGGATGCCGGGGGAGAGCCTGTGCCACGCGTTATTTGTGGGGCTGGCACTTCAGGCAGGCACACGCTGCCCACCAAGGTCACCGGGGCCAGGGGGAGAATGGGGAGGGAAGGGGGAGGCAGCAGCGCCGCCGCACCCGTCCTCGGTGTCTCCATCCCCAGCGTTCAGCTCAGGTGGAATGAAAGAAATGTTTGGCCGTGTGTATAGTCACAGGAAAGCCATGCTTAAGTACAGAAGTGTGTCTGCGTGACTTTATATAACACACAGGGCCTTACACAGCAGTATGTACCGGGGTGTGCCCCCGGGGCAGGCACGGCCCCGCCGGCCGGTTATCGAGCCAGCCCCAGCCTCAATCACGCTTCCCGAAGCAGTGCCCACGAGGCAGCGGCCGTGCTGGTCCTGCCCCACGCTTCCCTGTCCCCAGAGGTGGCCCTGAGCAGGAGCCAGGGCACCACAGCACAGTGCCAAGGTTTTTGTCGTCTCCTGGCCGGAGGAGTCTGTCGGGAGAGGAGGAGGATGGCGGGAGGAGGCAGGGGAGCCCACTGCGGCTGGGGAGAAGCCGGGCAGTCACTGGCACCAACCTCCCCGGCTCCATCTTCCGCCGAGCAGCTCTGGGCTCCTTTTTTCTTCGCTTTTCCTCCCAGCAGAGCCACGTCCAGCGGTGCCACGCTCAGCCTGAGCGGAACCGGCCGAACGGCAGGGCTCGACAGGGCGGGCGGGGGCTTCGTCCCCTTCAAAGGGGACGAAGGGACGGCGTCGGTCCCCAGCCCGGCCGCGGGATCCCGAGGAAGCGCCGCAGCCAACACGCTCGGGCGCTGCTTCCTCCCCGCGCCCAGCGCCGACTGCTCAACCACGGCGGGTTCCTGTGGCCGGCCCCCGCGTGAAAAGGCACCTTGTTTGAAAACAGAGGGGCTTTTTTCTCCTGCGGCCACCTAAAACGCTGCACGTCACTGCTGATGTTTGCACTTTGAGAGCGAGGAGGTAAAAGCGCGCTGTGCGTGGGCTCCGGGCGTTTTCTTTGGTCCGGAGTTTATTTTCCTACCCGTCTGCCTCTTACGAGGAGCTTGCAGGTGAAAATGCTGAGGCTTTGGAAAAGGCACACCTCAAACCCCAAAGTATTCTCCCGGGGAGCCAGCACACACACACTGCGTGTTTGTGAAAGAGGAGTGCTGCTCCTGCCCATCCTGCCCCGTCCGTTCCCCGCGGGTCAGCAGTGGGGAGCAGGCAGCCAGCCCCCAAAGCGCCGCTGCGTGCGCGTGTCGTGAGCACCGGGACTCCTTCCATCGGAGGTGGGGAGGTGGAAAACATCCCGAGTGCTGCGCCGCGGGAACCAAGGCAAACACCTTCCTTCCTTCCCCAGCTGTCGCTTTCTGCAGGTGCCGGGCAGGCCTGGCCGCTTGCATCCACTCGCTCCAGCGCTGGCGGGGCAGCAGGAATTTCCTGGCTGCCCCACAAATCCTCGCCTTGTGCCTGTGGGCGCAGCGGGCACGGCAGCACCCTGCGCCCAGGAGACGGGTGCACCCGGAGGTGCGTGGGCACGCGCACGTAGGTGTGTATGCGCCCGTACTTGCAGGGATGGATGCGTGGGTGCGAGCGCGTGGCACGGCCCTGCCCCTCCTGGGGACCAGGCACTGCTCGCCCTGGGTGCAGCGCATCCGAGCAGGGAGCAGGACCGCGGTGAGCAGGAAGTGGTGCTGGCTGCGCAGCATCGGTGCACGACCCTGTAATAAATAAAGCAGCTGCCCGGAGCAGCTGGGACGTGCAGGAGCAAAAAGGGCACTTTCATGAGACGCACAGCTGATAAAACCCACAACGGCACCCGGCCGGCTGCAGGGGAAGGAGCCCAGGAGGTGCCTGCGCCCACAATGGGCTCAGCAGCCCCCAGGGCCGCTCCTGAGCTGGGCTGTGCTCAAGGAGAGGCCAGTGCTGGATGCGGTCCCCGTGGCCGTTTCTTTCCGGGCTAAGGATGACTACAAGTCAGGAGGTCAGAACACCGGACTGCTCATCGCGGGGGAAAGACGGGAGGAGGGAGCGGGGAGGTTGTTTCCGTTGGCTTCGGAGTGTTTTTGTAGTTGTTTCAACTTTTCAGGCCGCGTCGAGACAAAAATACACGCTGACATATTTTTTTCCCCTAGGGTAAAGTCAGCTTTTCTCACCGCGCGGGGCCCTGCCCTGCTGTGCGTGCATCCTGGGGGAAGGCTGCAGGACAGGCGAGGCTGCGCTGGCTGCAGACATTTGCCTTCAGCACCCCGTCCCTCGGAGAACGTGCACTGGGCCGGCGCCCAGGGCTGTTGCAGGGCAGAACAGCACACCCTGGAAGGTCAGCAATTTGGCCGGGCAGCGGGGCTGCTTATCTCAGGTTTTCCAGCAGCACGCCCCTTCTCTGGCCAAAGATTTGCCCTTGAGGCACCGACCGGCTTTGCGTGCCTGGGGAAAGCAGCAGGGCAGGCTCCTGCGTGCAGCGGGCATGGCGAGAGCGGGTCGAGCCAGCGCCCTGCACCGGGGACACCAGGTGCCAGGAGCCAGAGCGAGCCCCTGGTTGGAGGCACCATGTTAGACCAGGCAGGTTGCAAAGAAACCCACAAACAAACCCACAAACAAACCTACCACCAAGCCCTGCGGCTCGCCTGGGCCCCAGCGCAGGCAGGCAGGCAGCCAGCAGCAGGTTTCGCAGCCGCAGATAAGGGGCAATTAGCAGGAAGGCAGAAAGCTCCCCCTCTCCCTGCTGATCCCACCCCAATTAAAGCCCCCTCTCCGCTTTCGAATATTGCTCCGAGAGATCAAACCCGCCTAAAACAAGGCTTTTCCAGCAGGCTGACAAGACAAAGCAAAAGCTCCAATTGCAAAAGGCTGCCGGCGCCTGCTTCGGGAGCGTGTAAGTCCCCTGACTGCAGCTTCGGAAGCAGCAAAGCCACCGGGGCCAAGGAGCCCTGCGATCAGAGCGCTGCACGAAGGCACAAAGGCTCTGCCTGGCCCAGCTGCTCCCAGCCTCCTGGGGCCAGTGCCGCGGGTTACAGCAGCTTCCCCGGCGCAGAAGTCCAGGGGACTCCTCCCCGGTCCCCTCGGGGACAATTTTCCTCGGCAGAGCCAGCCGGCAGTGCACAGCAGGGTGCTGTTTCCCCCTCTATTGTTTTTATTTCCCCCCTTCGGGCTCTTCTTTTGCCAATAAATTAATTTAAAAGAGAAACAGCAGCTGCAGGTCTAATCTCCGG
Source organism: Nettapus auritus (assembly GCA_011076525.1). Taxonomy (NCBI): domain Eukaryota; kingdom Metazoa; phylum Chordata; class Aves; order Anseriformes; family Anatidae; genus Nettapus; species Nettapus auritus. The sequence goes on from CM021773.1 coordinate 15,822,889, forward strand.
AGCCAACACTCCCTTATCTCGGCAGCGTTGGGCAGGGTGGCTGTGCCGTCCCCGGGGGCTGCCGGGCACCCACAGGGAGCAGTGAGCACAGGCACTGCAGAGCAAATCCGAGGGGAAACTTTTCCGGGCTTTCCAGCCCCTTCCCAGGCCCTTTTGGGAGCACAGGGAGGGGCGTTCGCAGCACTGGTGCTGGTAGAGAGGCTCAGCTGGCATAGCGGGACCCCACAGGCAGGCCGGGATGGAGGGGTGATGGTGCAGGGGGTGGCAGGTGCTGAGCACCTCCGTGGCTTTCTGGGACTCAGCTCACCAAATCTGCAAGGGAAAATGAAAACAAAGCTCCCAGTTGTGGCAATCGCAGACTGACAAATGAAAGGGCACACAAAGCACTTAGGAACAGGACCGAGCAGCCTGCCCGAGATGCGGGGAAGTGGGGAAGAGAGGCGCAGTGTGCTGCGCTCGAGATATGGATCGGCCAGGGCCAGAACAAAGAGGGACCGAGGGAGCTCATGAGAAACCCGTGATGCGGAGCCCAGGACCCTGGGGGCTGCGTCCCGGCCCCGTGCCTGCCCTCTCCCCGCTGCTGCCTTTTCCCTTTCCGCTTCCCACCGCTCCAGCCCCCTGGCCAGCTGGGGCCAGGCCCGCGGCGATCAAACACGGGGGCTGCTGGGGAGCCGCAAGCAAGAGCCGGGACCTTTGATGTGCCCCGGGACTGCCGCGCTGCGTCCCCCTGCTTTTCAAAGCCCCGTCCTCGGCCATTGTGCTCACATCCTGAGCTTGTTTGTGCGCTTGTCGGGGGGCCCCCAGCCCCGCAAGCCCCCCTGCGGGTGCTTGGCTCTGTCGGACCGCAGGCCCGAGCGGCAGATAAGCGCAGCCGGGCTCGCTCTGGGGGCAGAGCTGCTATCGGGGCCGTGGCGAGCGGCGGTGTGCCGCGGTGCAGCCCCCAGATAGCGGGGACGCTGCCGCGCTGACCCCATGGCGGCTCTGGGTCAAGGAGCTGCCCCCCGCTGCCTGTTGGCGGGGGCCATATCGGCCCCGCGCACACCGGGGATTTGTCCCAGCGCCGTTGCTGTTCCCTGGGGAAGGGCCAAGAGTCCTGCCAAAAGGTGTAACCGACGCTGGCAGCACGCTGGTGGCAAGCACCGCCAGCCCTGCTTCCTTCCTCGGGATGGCTTGGGTGTCTCGTGGGAAGGCGGAGGTCTCTTGGAGGGGTCTGCAGCTCTGTGAGGGTCCCTAGCTGCTCGGCGCTCTGCGGGGCCAGCCGAGGACAATGAGCCGGGCCGGAGCCAGGTGTTTCCCCGGGAAGGACGCGAAGACGGATTTGTTTCAAAGGGGAGATGGAGCCGCTACCTGCCGCGTCTCCACCCCCTCCAGCGCCTTTTCCTGGCCTCTGCTGCAGGAAGGTGGGCTGCAGATCCTCGCCCAGATACCGGTGCTGCCGGGCTCCCTCTTTTACACAAAGCATTTGGGAAGGTCAGAAGGAAATGGCAAAACCAGAAGGCCACCTTCTAGAGGACGGAGACACTGCCAAACAGTGGGATATCACACTTGCAGCTGGGAAGGAGACACGAGCAGGCAGGGCAGGGTCTTTCTGGCAGGGCTTGGCACCAAGCTCCCGCACTTTGTCCCTGGCTTTTCCATCCTTCTAGATCAAAAAGCCGTAGTGCTTCCAGTATTTCTTGATATAAAAGAACTCGAGTCACCTCCCAGTCGTTTTTGATAAGCGGCTCGCAGAGCACAGGGCATCCTTCCCAACCTGGTTATCTCTGGGGCTTTTGTTTTCCCTCTGCCTTGTAACCGCCACTGCCAGCATGTGGGTAGCGCAGCTGGTCACGCAAGCATCAGCCATGCCATAAAAGTGAAGTGAAACCGTGTTTTTACTCCCACATTTTGGTCGCATGCTTGGGCATTCGTCCTGCAGGAGGGACACGGTCACGTTGTGGACATTGCACAAGGGACTGGGAAGTCATTTGAGTCTAAGTCAGGGGACGCACGAGCCCCTCGGAGTTCAGACAAACATCTCCTCAAAACACCAGGGCCAAGCCGCCGTCAGGAGGAACGCCCTGGTGGAAGCTGGACCGGGGTTAAACTGCCATCAGGTACCATGCTGCATCTGAAGCATGCAACATTTTAAGGCCAGCGCTAGCTGGGTTGCAAAGATAGCCGTGTTCCTAATGTCAGCTTTCACCCCTCTTCTGAGCAGGCATAAAAACGGGGAACTGCTGAGCATGTGGCCAGAGATGTGAGAGGGAACAGAAAACACCTGCAGCTGGTATGTGCCAAGGCAGGTTGGGGCTGGCACGGCGCAGCACGTCGCGCCTCCTCCGGCACGAGGTGGCAGCCAACGGAGGCCACGTAAATCAGCGGCTGCTTTTCAGCATCGCTCCTCCGCCTCCAAACCTGCTTCTGTGCACTCGCAGCGGGCCGAGTGCCGTGCACACCAGCACGGGCACTACCAGAAGGTGAAGTGTTGCGGGGCGCTGGAAAGCCTGGTTTTACGAAAGGGAACAGTTCTGGAGGCCTCCAGCGGTTTGGATGGGTTGCACATAGGTAAAAACCCGCCTGGAGTGAAACTAAAGACTCTTTTCTGGGCCTTAGGGCTGCCATTTAACAGGTCTTGTCCTCTCCATGATGGTGCCTCATCCTGCCCTGAAGGTGATATGATGAGCATGTGAGTCTTTAATTGCAAGGCAATGGCACCTCCAGCTCCGTCAACAGCCTTCACAGCAGACTTTATTCATTTGTTCAGGAGGAACATAAAACGTGGGGCAGGGCTTGGGCTGCATTCCCCTGGCTGTACACTTCCCTGCACCTAGACTTGTATTTAAAAACGACCATAGGATCCCCGCTCCAGGACTGCTTGAAGCCCTTTCCACACTCTCTTACACTCCTGACTTTCTCCGAGGACCCCGCAAAGTCCTGGGGCCCTACACCCCGAGGGAAGGAGGTGCCTACCCGTTACCGGCACCAGCAGCCAGCCCCATGGGGCTGGAGGAACCCAAACCTCAGGACTGGAGCCTGGGTTGCATCTCGTGCCCACAAACCGGGCTGGCCCAACACCAGCACAGCTCGCCCCGGCTGCTGTTCTCCTGGGGCTTGTCTCCAGACGGCTGCATCGAGTCCAGGCCTAGCTTAATCCCCCCTTTATCAGCGCAGGAATGTATTTCTTTTCACGAAGCATAATCCTCTTTGCAATCATGTGTTCCGCCAAACTACAAACTTTCTGCTCCCATCGTTCTTTCCCGGGAGAGGATTTGAGGCAATAATCCGGCCCTACCCACTCATTTCTTTAACGAGCAAGAGGAAAAACGAACGCAGCGCCACAGAGCGTGTGCGCACCGAAACCTCGAGGCAGTTCGGGCCCTCCCGTGAGTGACAGGACGAATTCAGCCCCTGCTCATGGTGGAGCCTGTACAGAGGGAAACGGCTCCACAGCCACTCGTAGCACGGACAATTCAGGTGTTTTGGGACCAAGGTGCCCCGAGGGCTGAGCCGGGACACAGGGAGCGGGGCTGCATCCCCACCACGTTCCCTGTCCCCTCGGGGTGCTGGCCGGGCAGTGCCACGCTCCCAGCCGGCAGCTGAGGCTCTCCTTTTCCTGCAGGACCTGTTTGTGTTTCCAGCGACTCTGTGAGCTGCAGTTCTTCATCGCTCCCGGAGTTACTGCCTTCACCGCCCACTGATGTGGTTAACCTGGCATTGGGCTGAGCGCTGGAGATAGACTCACCAAGGGCATGGGCGGTTTATGGGTTTCTGAAATACCTTCCATATAATATTTACTACCTTCACCCTTAACCCACTGCACAGTCTCCCTGCGTGAGGCACGCTGGAAGAAGGCACACGCGACACATTTCACTTCTCCATAGGGTTCCCTGGAAACGGAACGGGGAACCACGCGGGTTTGCCCTCTGGTTTCTCTCAGACCTCCATCCCGTCACCGCGGGCAGTCCTGGCCGTGCCTCGGGCTGGACCCCCGCTGACACACGGCTTGCCAGAAGTGGGCCACGCCACGCAGCCCCCCAGGAGCCATCCTGTGGTGACCAGCCACGGTCGGTGGCTTTTATCAGCGCAGTGTCAGTGGCCATAGGGACTGCTTCAACGGACACAAGCAGGGCTGGTGCACACTGGTGGCGCTTATTAGTGCTTCGGGCACTGCTGGGGGGCTCTCACGGAGTCCCCTCAGCACGGCGGTGCCATGTCGGTTCGGTGTTATCTTCCCCTCCACACACCCACACACACAGCGAGGCAGGGCGCTGAGGCGAGGGGGGGGCAGCACCGCCATCACCTCACGGACTGCCCGGGGTGGGGTGGGTCGGGGCTTCCCGCCTGCGCCTGCGCGCGGGGCGCTGATTGGCGGGCGGGCGGCGGGGGGCGTGGCGCGGCGTGCAGCGATGATCCGGGCGGCGAGCGCCGGGGCGTGCAGTGTGTGCTCGCGGCGCGGCGCGGCGGTGAGTGCAGCGGCAACGGCGGGAAGGGCTCGCGCGGGTGGCGGCCGGTGGAAGGGCGGGAAGGGCGCGCGCCGCGCCTGAGGCGGGAACAGCCCCGAGGCGGGAAGGGCCCCGAGGCGGGAAGGGCGCTGAGGTGAGGTGAGGTGGGGAGGGGCGGGCAGGCACGTGGCGGCGCTGCCATGGCCGCCTGACCTTGAAGGGGGAAAAGGGGGCAGCGCCGCCGTGCTGAGGCGACCGAGGGGCCCCTGAGGAGAGACGTGCCCCGGGAGGGCGGCCTATCGGCCCCGCCGCTTATCGGGCGTTCGGCAGCCGGGCCCTGCCCGCGATAGCGCACCTAGCGAGAGGCGGCTCCTCGCCTGTTTTTTTTTAATTTTGTTTTATTTTTTGTGGGTTTTTCACCCTTCTGTGAAGGTGTGGGGGGTTGGATGCGGGTGCCGGGTGGGATGAGGGCGCTGCCGAAGCGCTGTGCCGAGCATCCCTCCTCACGCGGGGCCTGCAGGGCCGCCAGCTCGGCCCTCGGCTGCTCCTGGAGCCTGCCCTGCCTGCTCGCCCCTCGGGGAGGCTGCTTTGCCTGCCAGGTGGTGGCCGGGGCCTCGAAACATCGCCCGGACAGGCTGCTGGGGCTCGTCTCCTCCAAACGACCCCGTTCTGGGAGAAAGGTGAAACAAACGGCAGGCTACTCTTAACCTTTGATCCCTGCTGCTGCCTTGTGGCGCAGAGCTGTGCGGTGTAAAGGTGATAATCCGTGGGCATCCGAGGATCAGCGCGAGTGCTCTGCCCACGTGCGCCAGCCCAAAGCCGTTTCTCGGCCGGAGGATGTGCTCAGGCTGCACGTCCCAACCCAGGCTGTACCCGGTCACTAAATCACAAAGCTCCTTCAAATGTCTTCCCGAGGAAGAGGTGCTAAACTGATTCAAATCATAAGTTGTAGCCTCCGGGGAAGTGCAGGCTCTAAAAGTAACGGCAGTGCTTTTGGGTGGTTGCCCTTAGTCATTCCGGGAGGCAGGCCCGTGCGGAGATTGTCTTTATGGAATTATAAAGAAACAGTCACCCGAAGGGACCTGCCAGATAAAAGTGCACCTGTAGGGTAGGAATTGGTGCAGCTTTTGGCTGGTGGTGTCGTGCCACCTCTGGCTACCAGTCGGATACTTGTCTCCGTGCTGTCATTGAGCCACAATGTCTCCGTGTGCTGTCCCTTGCCACAGTTCAGCAGCTACCTCTTGTGAGCCCTTCCCAAGTGGAGGTGGTCTCACAACTGACGAGGCCCGTGGCTGAACTTAGCTGTGTGAGGCCATATTCCTCAGTTATACCCTTCCCACCACTGGGGTTCAACAAAAAGAGTGTTTGTTCTTCTGCAGAGTGAAGATGTGAACTTCAGGTTGCATTCAAGGTTAAGGGGCAAGCTCGATCTAGCTTAACCAACGTGGTGACTTACACAGAAAGCCTTATATAAAACTCACAGCCTGAGTTGATCTGTTGTGCTCTGAACTTCTAGGGCTTCAGTCAAGTTGGTGGGTACTCCTCCAGAAGGCGATGGACCATGCGAGAGCAGCAATCTCTAACTTGGTAAGACACTGCCACCCCCGTGCCATTTATCTCTGTGACAAACTGGCACTACTGTAGAAGCACGATTCAACGAAGTCCGTGTTGGTATCAGAGGATGGCAAGTCCAACGTGCTGCTAGGTGCTACTGTGCAAGTTGTGAGCCAGGCTTTGCTGTAGCTAGCTAGCTGTGATAAGGAAGTGGTTTAGGCTGTTCGGTCTGGTAGGGTTATCTTTAACTGCTACAGTGTCTTGGGTCTTTCAAGAAGCTGGAAAAGCGATAAGTGGAGGGGCAAATGTGCTTTGAACAATGTTCCAGGAGGAAGTACTGATGGGGAAGCTGATTAAATGTCCGTTGGGACAATCAGCATGGGACAATCAGCATGGGACAATCAACACATGTTCTATTATGTTCCCTTTAGGGAGGAGGGAAGGGGGGGGTGCTCAGCCACAAACGCAGCCTTTGTGACATGTGCTTCTGAAACAAGTACCGGGGAGGTGTTGCTCTGGTGTTTCCCCTCAGTTACAACAGCTGCCAGGCACTTCATTTCAGGTGGCACGGGCAGATTGCAGCAGCTTGGGTACGTGCTGCCACCTGCTTCAGCATAGCAGGGAGGCCGCAGGACTACTGCTCCCAGAACTATTCCTCTGGCTCTTAGCCAGCCTCCTGCCTGTCCCCAGCAAGTAGCCAAGCACAAGCATGGCTACAAGCAAGCTCGGTGGCTCTGATGGGAGCTGTGTGATTCTGTTTAGAGTTAAGTCAGCTGTGCTGCCTGGGTGCTGAAGAAGAGCCCTCAAATGGTTCCCATCGCTGCTGGGTGCGAGAGGTGCGTCCCTGCCTTCCTGTCAGCTAAGGTTATAGGGTTCCCATGGATCATCTCTTTTCAGCATAGCTGCTCTATAATACTCATCAATAGTGTAATTTAAGAGTCGCCCGGGGCAGCCTGATACAAGATTATACAGATATTGGATGAGACTACTTGCGTCAAAGTGAATGTGGCTCAAAGGCACTGCTCTGGAGGGGTTGCCTTCCCTTTGTGCTGATCAAAGTTGCCTTCTGTGCAAGTTGCACGTGTTCGGGTCAAACCAGTGCAATCCTGATGAAGACCAGGAGTTTCTGCTTCTATCAGCCATTGCCATGGGGCTCTGTGGGAAATGTCAATAGCGTTGCCTGCGTTGTATCTGGAAGAGTCCAAGCCAGAATCTGACTAGAGTAGCTTTGAGCTTGTGCAGGGCCAACAGCTGCGAGGCTCTGGAGACCCGGAATGGGTCTAGCTGTGTCTGTTAGCAGCCAGCCTGGCTTACTGACAGCCGACACTTGGCTGCGCTGGAGCAGTTTCAGATGAACGTGCTGTACTTAGCACAAGTGCGACTGGCTGCAGGGGCTGTAGGCTGGCATAGCAAACCCTCTACCATCACGTGGCTGTCTTTCGACACAGTTTGGTGGCGAGCCGATGTCGTACACTCGCTTCAGCATTGCCCGGCAAACAGATGGAGACAACAGCCACGTGGAGATGAAGCTGTCTGCTGATGAGGAGGAAGGAGGAGAGGCTGGGAGGCCCGAGCACCTGCATGCCCATGTGGCTCAGCCGTGGAGGAATGGCAAGAACCTCTGCTTCCTAGTCATTGCGGCTTTTCTCCTCCTTTTGATTGGTAAGAAAGGGTGGGAAGCAAACTCAGTAACAGGCTCTGCTTCGTGCAGTTACCTGAGGCTATCCACTAACGTTAGAATTCATATTGTTTCAGGACATAATTAAAGAGCCTGCATCCAGGCTGCAGCCTCTTGTCACTAACTGTTAAGAATGCCTGGCTCAGAGATATGTAGAATTGGACACAGAAGTGTGAAGCTTGATAGTGGGACTGTGACTTAGCCAAAGGGCAAACCAGTCACTGGTTTTTCCCCTTATCAACTCCTAGCACTTCCCTAGAGATGTGGGTGAACACATCAGTAAGGCTTGATACTGGTCTTTCCAAGGTCTTAACACTGCCACCGATGTAAAGCAAACCTTCTCCTCCCTGTCTGCAGGGACTCTGCCAAGTGCAAGATCAGATCTACAGTGTCCCTTAGAATGTGCCAGCTCAGGCAAAATGTCAGGCTGCATACTCCTGTCTGTCCCTAGGTATTCCAGCTCGTTAAAAATGGAGTGAGAACTGCATCTTAACTGTCAGGCTGCTGTGGGCGCGCTGGTGTGGTCAGCTTTCTGACATGTGTCCTCTCTGTAGGGTTTCTGATCGGCTACTTGAGTTACCGTGGACGAATGCAGCTGGCTGCCAAGTGTCTCGAGGGAAGTGGCAAGTGTGAGGAGACTCCTACTGCATCTTACTTAGCGGATGGTGATGAAACTGAGGAAGAGGAGGTTCAAGGACCACCTATCCTCTACTGGCCTGATCTCAAGAGCCTGCTGTCAGATAAGCTGTTAGAAAAGCGCCTTGAGGAGAACTTGAGGTAACAGTCCCAGAAAGCTGAGCTTACAGCTATGGGAGAGGCAAAGTGTGTGAGCAGAACTCAGGCTTGCTTGGAGGACGAGGCACGGTGATGTAGGGGGGCGTGTGGTTAAAGGTGCATTTAAATGGCTCATCCAGATCGGGTTTGTGGGCAGGGGGACTGTGGTGCAGCCTGGTGCTGTAGCCTAAGCCATGCGTCCTTTGTCTGCAGGCAAAGAGCGAGTAAGTACTCCTTTGAAGCTGGCCAGAGCGAAGATGAGAACATGGCCATCTACATTCACGACCAGTTCAAGAGCTTCCTTTTGAATCAAGTGTGGAAAGACAAGCACTACATAAAGCTGCAGGTCAAAGGCAGGTATGTTAATGAAAAAATGCAGGTGTCTTCCTTATAGCATGGATCTCCTTAGTCCTGAGTAAACACTTAATTGCTTTTGAGGTTGTGTGCCAATTACCCCTCTCCAAATATGACCTTATCTAGCCAAGCTGTAGCTTGGCTAGATAAGGATTTACGGTTCCTAAATCCAAAGGGCCTAGTAGCAGTCCTCTAAATTTTAGCTGCGACAGCTGGCTCTTAAAGCATATGTAAGAAATGGAGAGAAAACACACAGAGTAAAGACTTGGCTGAAAAGTAGACTCCCCGTGCCCAAAACTGATAGCAGGGTGACTGTCTTGTTACCCAGGCAGGTGCTGCAGACCTGCCGGCAGCTCAGAAGGGTGTCAGCTGCCACTGAGTGGGCTGACAGCTCACACCCCCAGGTCTTCCTGCCTGTTCATGCTAGGGGAGTTGAATTTCCTTCATTAACGTCTGAACAATCCCAGAAATTGTTTTGTGAAAGCACTGGGATGAGTCGGCCGGTTTCAGGCTTTGCATGGACTTGATCAGAATTACAAGGGCTATTACGCTGAAATATGTGAGGCAGCTAAATATGCACTTAACGTAGGAAAGAATGTAACGCTGTCTCCTGACACTTAACAGCACCAGGAACAAAGTGTCTGTTTTGGAAGATGGTAAAGAAGAGGACCTGGACACTCCTGATGCGTATGTGGCATACAGTGAGACCGGCTCAGTTACAGTAAGTGACTCCAAGAAAATCCTGGCATTTTTGTGTGCCTGTCAGGTGGCAGTGTGTGAGATACATTGTGCCAAGACGTGTGCTCCTTAAAGGCCTTCCCAATTAAGGTGCCAGTGGGGAGAGAAAAGAGGGGGCCCACACAGTTTTCCTGCTTTGTCAAGAGGCAGAACTTACTGTTTAAACTTCCCTGCTGGGAGCCAGCCAGGAACTTTTGACAGAACTGCTCCAATACGTGTGTTGCCTGTGATCAGTTTACATTGCTGAAATTGAACTCCCCGCTGCTAGCGGCAGGCTGATGTGTTCCAGGCTCTGTAACTGGGCAGCGTGCTTCAGGTGCCTTCCTAGCACAGGACTGCTGTGTTTATAATGAGTGTTTCTGTCCTAGGGCAAACCAGTCTATGCAAACTACGGACAGAAAGCAGATTTTCAGAAGCTAGAGAAGTCAGCGATTGAACTGAATGGAACCATAGTCATCGTCAGAGCTGGAAAAATAACCCTTGCTGAGAAGGTAAGCAGCCTGCGGCCCAAAGCCTGGCAAAACGTGACAGCAGGGAGCTACGGTTTTTTGTTTTGTAGTCACACCACTTTACCTCACACTTTACCTTCACACCAGTTCACGTCGCAAGAATTCATAGGTAGGCTTGTCCTGCAGGCCTGGTCTTGTTTGTTTGCTCCAAGCTTCCACATGCAGGTCTGGACACCGAGGTTGAATGGAGCTGGTTTCCACTCATGGGGCTGCTGTTCTTAGCCTGTGGCAGTCTGGTTGGGATAGCCAAGCATTTAAGAGGCAGAGAGAGTCTGGGAACTGCCGCGTGCGGAGCTGGCTGCTGTGGCTAGGTGCAGCAGCGGGGCTGCTGGAAGCAGAGCAGCCTCACCCCCAGGGCACCTCTGCTGCTGTGTCTCCACTGAGCTCTTGCAGACATGGTCTGAGTGAAGGTGCTGGCACTGCCTTCCCAGTCAGTTGCCATGTGTTGTTTATCATTCCCTTCATAGCAAGCGATGCGGAACAGCCAGGCAGCCTAAAAGATCCAAGTCCTGTACACAAGCCCGTTTTAGGTCTGTCCCAGAACTGCCCCTCGGAGGGGTGCTTGTGGAGAGGCTGGGCTATCGCTGCTGGGTGTCGCTCTGGCTCTGCCTGTGTGTGTGGTGGACACGGACAGAGCTGCAACCTGCTTCTGCAAGTGGGGACCGCTGGTGCTCCAGTCCCATTCCCGCTCTTCAAACTGGTGTGTGGCTTTGGAGGAGTGTTCGTACCTGTGGCATACTGGAGGCAGCTGGGTTGTAGGCATTAAACAGGGACCTGACGAGGCTCTGTCTATTTTTGACAAATAGAGAAGCTATTTTTTCCAAGCTGCTCCAGTGAGTGAGTATATGCTGAAGGAATTGCAGGGTGAGACGCTAATCAAGGAGTGCATTAACTGTTCAGAAGGGCACTAGAGACATTATGCCTGGAGTAAGGCTGTTAGCTTTCACCGTCCTTGTGTATGTATCTTTGCCAGGTGGCTCTTAAAGCCCATTGTGGAGCTGGGCAGTGAGGAGCTCAGCCTCTCACACCGTTACTTCATGTACTTGCCTTAACTCCCCTCGCTTGCTGTGTACGTGTGCAGCTAACATTGCTCTGCACCTCAGGTTGTGAACGCCAAGGAGAAAGGAGCAGTTGGTGTGCTGATGTACCTGGATCCGTATGAGAACAGGAACATGGAAGACCTTGTCCCGTTTGGGCATGTGAGTATGCAGTTGGCTCTCCTGTCTGCTGTTCTCATGAAGCTTTCATTCTGTGGGCTGCAAACTGTAGCAATCCTGCAGGCTTCCAGCCCAGCAGTGCTTCGTGCCCTTGTGTAGGTGGAAACTGTTGGTCTCCTGAGACATGAGGGCTTCTTACTTTCCACAGGCCCACCTTGGAACTGGAGACCCTTACACCCCAGGCTTCCCTTCTTTCAACCACACCCAGTTTCCTCCCGTTGAATCCTCAGGACTACCCCACATTGCTGTTCAGACCATCTCCAGCCACGCAGCGAGCAGGCTGTTCAGGTAACGGGCTCTTCTGGCTTGCAGGCTCGGCTCTTGGTGGCTCTGCTGCAGAGGTGAGAATGATGATGTGCTGTGAGCCCAGGGAGCTCTCTGCTGGTCTGTGCTGTGTATCGCAGGGAACGCTTACTGAAACTGGCTGTAGCAATGTTGCTTGTCCTTCTTGCTCAAAGGCAGGTCTGAATCTAGTGATGAGTTCTTGGCCTCTGCATTCTCCTTTCCGCACTTAATTAGCGGGGCTTCATGGGGCGGCAGGCTTGCTCCTGAGCAAGCTCTGAACAAGGCTGCAGTTGCAGGCTTGATGGTGTTTTGTTTGTTTTAGGATAGTTAAATAAGGCCAGAGCTGGGTAATGAGTTCAGAGGATCTTTATCTTTTTTTTTTTTTTCCCTTTCCCCTCAGCAAAATGGATGGAGAGTCGTGCCTTCCCCAGTGGAGAGGCGGCCTTGTGGTCTGTAAGATGACAGTGAGCAGCAACAAGCAGCTGATGGTGAAACTAGTCGTGAACAATGTCATGGTGGACAGGAAGATTCTGAACATCTTTGGTGCTATCACAGGATTTGAAGAACCAGGTAACAGCAACTGCCCTGTGTCTTGCAACATTTCATCTTCTGTGATCTCCGTAACGTGGATCCCAGGCAGAGACAACCTCAGTAGCACCAAGACCCTTCTCTGAGGGTTAAGAGAAAAGCTGCAGTGCCAGGGAAAGGCTAACTGAAAGCAATGTGCTTCATACAGGGGTTAGACTCTGCACTCCGTTCCTGGCACAGAAGCTCAAAGCTTCCTCTTTAGTAGACAGCGTTTGCAATCTGAAGCTCGCAGCTCAGATCTTGACGTCTCCTTTACAGATCGGTACGTTGTGATCGGAGCCCAGAGAGACTCCTGGGGGCCAGGAGCAGCCAAGGCTGGCGTTGGAACTGCTATATTGTTGGAACTTGCCCGTGTGATCTCGGACATAGTGAAAACTGGTAAATACCTGTGTACAAAAGCATGGGGTTGAGGGGTTGATGCAGGTTTAGCTCTGTGTGTGTTAACACTGGAGAGCCCAGTTACAAAATAATCCTTTGAGAACGTGTGGGAAATCTGACAGGGCTTTCTGAGAAGCTGCTACTTGTCCAATACAGACAACTTGTCTGCAGTCAGCGCTTGCTTCCAAGGGACTGCCTGCTAGTATCTGATATGGCTTGAGTGCAAGAATATCCTTGTATAGCATGCACTGCAAACCTCAGCCGTGAGCTGGCTATTGGACAGCTAGGCCTGGAGGTGAAAAACATCTAAGCAGCTGACCAGCTGGAGGGGCAGGGGCTGCACGGTGGCACTCAGTGCAAGTGCTCTTGTCCCGAGGGCTAATTCTGGGCTCAGGCAGATGAAGAAAGGGGGTAAAATACAGAGAACGTGGCTTCACCACGCAGCTCTGCAGCATGGAGAAGTTCGAGGAGGGCTGGAAAGGGTACAGTGTCCTTGCTGCCGCTAGTGCATGTGTTGTTTGTCTGCGGCAGCCAGAATGCTTCAGCTTTGCGTGACCAGCAGGTGACTTCATCAGCCCAGGTCCAGAGTGCTAATCCGCATCTCAGGGGAAGGGCAGAGTTCTCAGTCTGTCTCTTTGCAGATGGCTACAAACCAAGGCGAAGCATCATCTTCGCTAGCTGGAGTGCGGGAGACTACGGCGCTGTGGGTGCTACGGAGTGGCTGGAGGTACTGGTTCTTTGGACTGTCAAGTGATGACTGCTCAGTTGTCATTTCTCATTCCACGTTTCCCTGTGGAATAAACTCCCTGGCATCATACTGCCATTACTTATCTTAAAATGCTTGTTTTGTTCTAGGGGTACTCAGCCATGCTGCATGCCAAAGCTTTCACTTACATCAACCTGGATGCTGCAGTCCTGGGTAACTTGCCACTCTTAATCTTTCTGTCTTGAAACCATGGGATGAGGATAGTTTGACAGATAACCATTAGCCTCCAGAAATGGAGATGCTTCCCTGACTGTGCTAGAGGTGGTGTTGGGTGTTTGGCTGAAGGCCAGAATGACTCCATTTTTCATTGGCCCGCTGTCACTGAAACCAGGAGGTTGCTGCAGCCTGAACCAGAAGACAGCTCTAGGTCCCTGTAGTTTCTGCCGTGGGCATTTTGAAAACAGTTTGGCAACAAGCTGTAGATGACTTAAGACAGAAGGCCTTATTGCTCAGTTGCAGGTCTGAGCTGCTCTGGCAATTAATTGTCAGCGTGTTAAACACCCTTTTTCTCTTGCAGGCACAAACAACATCAAGATTTCTGCTAGCCCCTTGCTGTATGCGCTGCTGGAGAGAACTATGAAGGGGGTGAGTTGAAGGGTCTCAGGTGGATCAGGTGTGACCATAGCTTAAGCCACTTTCCACTGGGTCCCTTTCCTCAGCAGACCTCTTAAGGAGAAGCCACGCTTAAGAGGAGGGGCTGAAATATTATGTCTGAAGTCTTCTGGGCTCTGGGAATTGCAGTTCACTTACATAAAATCTGAAATGAATAAATGGTTTGGTGGGAAGTGAGTTCCTGTCCTGCATGGAGTGTGCTCATGTAAAGGAAGGTCAGGATGGCACACCTGACTGGCGTCTGTGAGCACTGGGGCACACCCAGCAGCCTGAAAACCTGAACAGAGGTCAGAACAAGTGCAGTGACTGTCATCTCTCTGCAGGTAAAGGATCCAGCATCAAACTTAGGAAACCTCTACAACAGAGTTGGCTCCGACTGGGTAAAATCAGTGTAAGTATTCCAGTCCTGCTGTTGAGGAAAGCAAACCTCCATAAAGGCACAAACTCAACAGCTCCAGCTCTTTGTGCTGGAGTGTCATGCCGCTGTCCAGGACAGGCTTTCCCTGCTGCAGTGGGGTCAGGCAGGCGTGAACAGCAGAGCGCTGGCTGTGCTGAGTGCTGCCCCAAGCTGCCTGTAGGCAGTTCAGACACCTTTTTTGCAGGGCAAGAACCACCTTGTACAAGGAGCGGTGGCCGGAAACGGACCAGCAGCCCTTGGCACTTGGCTTGGACTCCTTGCCAAAACCTGTCTTGTCTAGACAGAGTAGCCCAGTTGGCTCAGAGCTTCAATTCCAGCCCTCTAGCCCTGTAGCTTTTCAGCTGGGCTGTCTAAACCAGTTGGTAACCACTTGATACTTGTCTCTTGCAGTGTTCCTTTTGGCCTAGATAACGCAGCGTTCCCTTTCCTGGCGTACTCTGGAATCCCGGTGGTGTCCTTCGGTTTCTACAATGTAAGTATTGCCGGCCTGCCTGCCTAGTGCTCGTGCTGTAGGGATGGCCGCTCTCCAGGATGGCAAGGCACAAGGTGCTGTCCTGAGCTCAGTGTCCATGCAGGAGCCTCTCTGAGGGAGGAGGTGCAGCCTCTGGACCTGGGGGCTGTGGCAGTACTTGTGAAGGCTGCTCCTGGGACGTGGTTGGGCTTTAGCTCCTGTTTGAGAGTCCTGGATGCTTGTGCTCTGTTGGGAGAGGGGGCCATCGCTCTTCTAGAGGCTCAGATGTCAATGACGCAGAAATAAAAAGCACTAAGAGATGCCAAGCTTCCACTGCTTCAATTAGAGTATGTACTGCAGCAGAGTGCTCTGGGGAAGCTGTACAGCTGGCCAGAGCAAATGCAAACTCAAGACTGTCCAGATCTGCTGTCACAGCTTGGTGCTGGCAAAATGGCAGCATCCTGGCAGCCTGCACTGCTCCCGCAGGTATGCGGCTGGAACCCTTTCTGCTAACAGCTTCCTTGGTTCCTGAGTGCTTGGATTTTGTCAGACTTACTCCACAAAAATCGTAGGCTGTTCCGCTCAGAAGGGTTGGAGAGTGCTGCCAGCACGTACCGAACTGGGTTTGCTTGCTCGCAGCTCTGCAGGGAGCTCTGATGGAGTGGGTCTGTGTGTCTTTGGTCTAACGAGCTCACAGGGCATGTGGCTGATCGCCAGACACTGTGAGGGACTAGATGAGGGCGTTCCATTCCCCTCCCTCATGCTCTGAAGTTTTGCCACTCAGATCTCACTACAGAGAAGCACAAGTTGATGGGATGTGCTGGGAGCTGAGAAGTAGTTGGAGAAGCATTGCTGTCTAACTTTTACCTCTTCTCCCTTGTAGAAAGATGAGGAATATCCCTTCCTGGGCACTACTCAGGACACTGTGGAGAACCTGAAGGAGATTAACAGTCTGTACGCTCACATGCGTGCTGCTGCGGAAGTAGCGGGACAAATAGCTCTCAGGCTGACCCATGACCACGAGCTCTTCCTAGACTTTGGGAGATACAGTGAGGAGCTGTTAGCGTTCCAGGAAAAGTTCTTGGTCTATGATCAGGATGTGAAGGTAAGAAAGGACCTGAATGCGCTGAATCCCCGTAGGCTATTCTGGGGACATGTGTTAGCAAGGCTCTGTGACTGCTGCATGCAGCTGGGTGGGCGTCTTTCTCCTTGACATGGGTGTCATAAGATGTGATCTGAGTTAGTGTTCCTTAGGGAGCAGTACAGACATAGTAGCCGTGGCAGACAGGCGTACCTGCAGTGGCTTTAGTGAGTTCTTGAGGAAATGGATGTGGTTGTGATTGTTTCTAGTCTGAATATCATTCACAGTGGAGCTTTGCATCTCATTTGCACTTCTGCTGAAACGGTACGAGAGACTGTGGGTGGGGAGAGACGTCATTGTGCTCAGTGACCTCAGAAAAGACTGCCAGGAACTTGTTCTGCTACTTGGTTAACTGGCAAAAAAAAAAAAAAAATACCTTGGTAAGAGCAGCAAAAGAAGAAAATCAGGTTTGCTAACAGTTCCTCCCTCACAGGAGCTGGGGCTGAACTTGGACTGGCTGTTTCTTGCCCGTGGTGACTTCCAGCGAGCTGCAAATGCGCTGAGGAGAGACATCGAAAACAGCGACAAGGAAAACAAGGTCATCCGCAGAGCCCTGAATGACAGGATCATGAAGGTAGGTGCCTGCAGCTGGTTTGCCCCCCTCTGCAAAGGGGGAGAGCTGCCTGGGACAGGCTTTCCACTTGGAAAATGGGCACACCGTGCAGATCTGTGTCTCTTACGGAGTGTTAATGTGACCGACTGCTGCTGTCAGGAGAGGATGTGGCTGTGCAGAGCTGCTCTAGGAAAGGGCTGGGTGGAGGTGGGAGGCTGGGGGCTCGTGATGGGACAGATGAGGAAAGAAAAACGTGGAGGTGAGTGTAACATGAAGTTTGCGCTTCTGCTCCAGGTGGAGTATGACTTCCTCTCCCCGTATCTCTCGCCAAAAGATGCTCCGCTTCGCCACATCTTCTTCGGGAAAGGCTCCCACACCCTGCAGAGTCTGCTGGAGCATCTGCAGCTGCTGAAAACCAGCAGGAGCAAGGTGGATTTGAACATGCTGAGAGAGCAGCTGGCCCTGGCGACCTGGACCATTAAAGGGGCCGCCAATGCGTTAGGGGGTGATATCTGGAATACAGACAACACATTCTAGACGCAGCAAACACCTGGTTAAGGTACAGGATTAAGGAAACCCACTCCCTAACATGGCATCATTTTTCTGTAGAGGTTTTTTTTGGCAACAGATCTCTTTTTGACCAAAGTTGAAGATAAAAATTTAAATCTCACCTCACAAATTCACAGGAGGCAGTTTAAAAGCAGGTACTAACATTTCCATGATATCTTTTCTGACCAGGCTCCCATCTGACCGTAGTCCAACCCGGTCGTGTACGGCTGCTTTGTGGGGTTTGCTCTCTGGTATACTTGAGAACTAACAGCTCAGGTGAATCCTGAACTGGTACCTTGAGTGGGGAGGTACCGTATCATATGTTTATTTTTTATTGTTGGCCTCCTAAATGTGGTGACAGAACAGGGAATGGATTCCTCTATTGCTTGTAGTAAGGATTTCTTCTCTGTCCAGGGAGCTGCAGACACAAAGCTATAGTTCAAGAGTAAAACAGCTTACTACAACAGCTTACTACTAGCCTGTAAGTGCTGGATTAGCAGCAAGCTCTGAAGTGCCCGGGCAGCCTTTACTCAACAGCAGGACTCCAATAAAATCTCGGAGGCTTGCTTCTACGAAGGCAGGTCTCGGCACCCAGGAAAGATAACCCAAAGACTATGTAATGCCCCATCGTGTGTCCTTAGTCGGCACCTCCGCGAGTGCTGCGGCATTGAGGAATGGCTCAGGACTGGCACTTCAGACCTTGCTGTGCTGGGGCCTTTTGCGAAATCAAGTCTCTTGCTGGCCAAACACTGTTTGGCTGATACCATTTTGCAGGATGGCTCTTGTTTGGCACTGAGATATTTATTTGTTTATTTATTTATCAGTGACAGCGTTCACTATAAATGGTGTGGTTTTTTTATAGAAGATAATTATCGGAAGCAGTGCCTTCCATAATTATGACAGTTATACTGTCGTTTTTGAATAAAGCAGCATCTGCTATTACAATCAAACATGATACTGGAACTTTGCATTTAAAATAATCTAAACAAGCCCCCCCAACTGCTTAATTGCTAGTTTAAAAAAAAAAAAAAAGTAAGCTTTCTGTGGCAAAAACGCCCCTCTGGAAGCAACCTGATGGTGCAAACCTGGTAACAAACCTCCGGGTTGCACTTCAAAGCAGTCCTTGAAATGCTGAAAACCTGGGTGGGAACTCAAATACTGCAAATTTGGCTTCCCCGAGGTGCCTGTGCCTCTCTGGGCTTAGGCCTCCCTCTTCTCCCCCCCTTTCTGGCAGCGTTGCTCCCCACAAGGGGGCACAGCTTCCTTCCTGGAGGCGGAGGGGCAGAGGCACCCCCAGCAGGGCTCATTGTGTGGCTCTTGCTCCACCCACTGCAGCACACGCAAAGTACCTTGGATTAGGCATTGGCCCAATTTTAAATGGCAGCTTCCTGCAAACTTCCAGTACCTTATGTATCATGAAACCTAACTGACATTATCGGAGGCAGTGTCTTCCATAATGTGTAAAGAACAAGGTAGTTTTTGCCTACCACAGTGTTATATCGGAGGCAGTGACCTCCATATGTTGCACTATGGGTGTACGTAATTATCGGGGACAGTGTTTCCCATAATTGTTTTATGCTTATCATGCAATGTCATCTGCGAAGCTGGATGGTTAGTATCTAACATGGATTAACTTCCCGCAGTCATACTTCTTTCACTCTCCTGTGGTGATGCAAGTACAAACTTCAGCCTGCTGTGTGCTTCTCTAGCCTCTACCTTCTAAGCCGAACTTTCTCGTAGCTGTGCTGTCTTGAAGTGGCTGCCTGCCCCCAGTCCCGAGACTGCTGTTTGAATGTTAGTGGAAGCTAGGCTAGATAGATTGTGTGCTCTGTGATTTAGTAAACTTCCTTCCAAAGACTTGGTGAATTATAGGTGAACGTAAGGGGCTCAGGTGGACTGTTGCCTGGAGGACTCAGGCAGCTGCTCTAGCTAGGTCAGCGTACTGCTGAAAGATCTTGACCTCCTTCAGCGGTCCGGGGGCCTGCTTACTCCCCTCCCCAGGTCTCTAGAAAGCCCCAGCCTTGCCTCCTGGGCACCCGTGAAGAAAGTGGCCGGTACCTTCCTCCTGGTGCCACCCTGCTCCCTGACCTGCCGCTGAGCACTGTTGCTGTTCGATACCACCGCATTGTGCTGTGCGTTGCCAAGGAGCAGCTGTCTGAGGCCAGCCCTGTACTCTGCAAAAACTTGGGTCTGGCTTTTAAACCTCAGAGCGAGTGCCCTTGAGGTAACAAACCTTCAGCTGGGGCAGAGACAAGTCTGGGGCTGGTTTGGTAAGCTTAGCCCTCGCTAACTGAGGGGGGGATGTGGACACGCTGGATTTTCATCGGTCTTCCTGGAAGCCTTAGGTCCAGGCTTATGCAACTCCTAGCTCTTCTTTGAGTACCCTGCTCTCTCTGAGGCTTGTGTGCAGCTCTCTGTGTTACTGTTCTCTAGTGGCACTTCTCCAGGTGGCATTTAGGAGATGCTGTCTTGGAGTCTTCACTGTAGCATTTGCATGCATCTTGATGTCAGACTTAATTGTGCGCTTTGTAACCAGCAGAGGAAGATTAAACCCTGGCTAGGCGGGAGACACCACGGCCATGACTCCTGGGGTGCCGATACGCCCCGCTCAGTCCTGGCCTCTGACGTGGTGTGGGGTGCAATGTCTGTTTCTGGGCTACCTGCTGTCTGCTTGAATAAAGTTGTAAAGCTTGAACACTCCACTCCTCTTGTGAATTCTTGCCAAACCGTCGGGCTGTTGCGAACGTGGGTGAGCTCCAACTTCCACCATGGCTCGGCGTGCTCACAGTCCCGTCTCACGACAGGCCCTGGGGGTGGAAAAATAACCTGGGCGAGTTCCTCTGCCCCTCTCTAAGTCCCCAGAGTGGTGGCTCTAAGCAGCCCAGGGTCTCTGGCGTCCCAGGAGGCCAGACCTCTCCTGCTGCTCCTTGGTGCAGCAGGTGCTGCCATACACAGCTCCCAGCCCTTCCCCTCGCTGTTCCTTTGCCCCTGCTCCCCACCCAGAGCAGCCTTGCCTTGCCTTACCTCCCCTCCCTGGGGGCTTCCAGCGCTCAGGGACCCTCGGCTGGGCTTTTCCGGGCTGCCTTCCCCTGCCCCTCCGTCCCTCCTCACCCCCCTCACCTCCCCCCTCCTTCCCGTTACGTAAAACCCGGGGGCGCGGCTCCTTTAAGAGCGGGGCCGTGCAGGAGCGCGCCGCCCCGGGAGCGCGCCCCGGCGGCGGGGGAGCGCGCACCGCGGCGGGGTAGGGGCCGTGCGGCGCGGCCCCGCGGGGCGCTCAGCCGGGGGTAGGGGGCGAGGAGGAGGAGGAGGAGGAGGAAGAGGCCGGGCAGCGGAGCCGAGCCCCCAGCGTGCGGGGCCGGGGGGCGCCGCCTGCACCATCCGGGGGCCGGGGGTCGCGGAGGGCGGGGGGCTGAGCCCGGGGGTGGAGGAAGGCGGCGGCGTGGCCCCGGGGGTGCAGGAGGCGGGGGGCTTGGCCGAGGGGGTGCAAGAAGCGGGGCTGGGAGCCCGGGGACAGGAGCTGGTGACCGGCGGGAGGGCACCGGAGGGCGGCGGAGGAGGAGGAGAGGCCGGGCGGCCGGGGCAGTGGCAGCGGGTGCTGCTGGGGGTGCGCGCGGGGCTGCAGGAGCGCGGGGACCGGCCGCTGCCCACCGTGGGCACCAAGCCCCCGCCGGGTTTGAGGCGCTCCCGCGAGCAGCAGGGGGCTCCCAGGGGGAGGCCGAGCCCCGGAGAGCTCCGGGTGGGCTTGCGGAGGGCGAGGGGGATCGAGGGGAGCAGCCCCGGGGCCAGGAGGGTGCGGGCGGGAGGGCGCGGGGTGCAGGAGCGTGGCCCCAAAGCGCGGCAGGAGCAGGGCCCGAGCCGCAGGGCGCAGCAGGAGCGGGGCGCCCGCAGGGACAGCGGGGCGAGCCCCCCGGGGAGAGCCCGCTGGTGGGTGCGCAGGGGTCGGCAGGAGGAAGGGGAGGTGCTGGGCGGGGTGCAGGAGGAGGGCGAGCACTACCGCGGGGAGCAGGAGCAGCCCCCCGGCACGTGGCCCCCGCGACGACGCCAGGCCAGGGTGTGAGGGCGGAGAGCCCGCCGAGCGTGCCCCCCCGCCATGCCGCCCACCCGAGGCCCTCCTCACCCCGCCGACACCACCATGCCGGCACCGGACACCCGGCGAGGGATGCCGCAGCCGTGAGCATCGAGGTAAGAGGTGACGTGGTCAGCGGGACCGTTGGCGGAGGCAGTGTGGCGCTGGCACCGTGCCCTGCAGCACTGCGGGCATCCCGGCAGCAGGCACCAGGGATGCTCGCCCTCGGTCCCCCCGCTCCCCTCCGCCGAGGTTTGGTGTTTGAACCCGCAGCGGAAGCCGGGGGAAGGATTCCTTTTTTTTTTTTCCCTTTTGCTCTGCTCTTCCTCCTCCCCGGGCTGAACAGAGGACCCTTGTCCTCCGGGCACAGCCCCGTGTCTCGGGGGCGTCACGCCGCTGCCAGTGCCGGGAGCAGCACGGAGACCCTCAGCGTCCCCATCACGTCCGCCTCTGGCCGCGTCGGGGCAGGTTTTTCTCACCCAAGCGCTCAGCACGCTTTCTTTTGCTTGCTTTTTTTTTTTGCTTGCTCTAAAAGTTAACTCTGGCGATGTGCTCTTGGCAGCCTCAGCACAGATCCTTCCCCAGCAGCAGGAACCCTGCTCTGCTGCCATCCTCTCAGTGCTGCTTCTCCGGCTCCGGACAGGTTTGGAGCCTCCCCAGTTACCCACAGCCAGCAGCTCAGCCCCGTGCCCCTCGCCCCACCGGCTGGAGGAGCCGAAGCGACCCCGGGCACGGGGCACCGTCCCTGCCCGCAGCCGCATGCCCCGGGCTGGGGAAGCGCCAGGGCCGGGCCGTCTGGGCAGGGCAGGCCGAGGCAGAGCCTGGCGCTGCCGCTTCCCCACGCGCTCTCCTCCGTGGTGCCGCCCCGGCATGGCCTCTCCCCCTGCCCCGTGCTCCCCGGGCTGCTGCGGCGTCGGTGTGCCGCCCTGCGCCGTGGGTGCCCTCGCGGTGCCGGGCCCCTGCACCCAAACCCGTGCTGGAAAATTGGCAAGGGTCATCGGGTTTTGGGAAACCCTGCTAAAACTGCGACCTGAGCGCAGGGTGTGCACGAGGAGCCGGGCGGGATGGGGGGGCTGCTCCTCCAGGGCCCTTTTTAGGGAGCCCCCGAGCAGGTAGAACCCCATCCTGCGGTCCCGCTCGCCAGCCCGACCCAACCCCTGCCTGGGGGCGCGGGCGGGGGCGCCCCAGCGGGATTCAGGGCTGCGCAACCAGTTAGCAGCCCCTTGAGCCACCCCGGGCCTCGTTAGCCCGGTGTTCATTAGCGCGGGGCGTGGTGCCGGGGGGGCATTGTGGGAACCACGGCTGCGAGGCCACCGGTGGTGCCCGGCTCTCTGGTGCCGCTGCCCCGGGCATGGTGTGGGGGTGGCAGCCGTGACTCAGCTCCCCTGGGGCTCGGGGGGCACAACGGGGGAGCAGCTTCCCCCGTGCGCCCGGGGTGCAGGGCGGGGGAAGCTTCCCAGGCGTCTCTGCCCTCTGCTCCATTTGGGAAGGGCTCGGAGGCCGTTTGGAGCCCCCAGCCTGCCCGACACTCGGCTACGGGCACCCTTGGTGCTGGGGGTGCCAGCCCCGGGGAGCTTTAGGGAGAAAGTCTCCCTCCTCCCCCTGCCGCCACCGCAGCCCTCGGCGGCTTCCCAAGGCTTGGGGCAGCGCCTTCACCCCGCGGTGCTGGGACGCTGCAGCTGCTACGGATGGAGGAGGAAGAGGAGGAGGAGGAGGAGAGCCGGGGGAGGCTGCAGCACTGGGGGGGCTGTGCCTGCAGGGCTGGGGCTGGCCGGGCCTCCTGCACCGGTACCACCGGTTCCTGCAGGTGCGGTGCCGTGGGAGTGGGTGAGACCATGCAGATCCTGCTCAGTGCAGAAGGGTCCCTCGGGTGCCCTGTCTGCCGTGGGGTGCCCGGCTGCCCTCCTGCAGCCACGTTCCCAGCTCTCGGCTTGCTGCCCTGGCTGAGCAGCCCCAGGGGGCACTGCCCATGCTGCAGCCTGGCCAATTAGGCTGCCTTCAATTAGCGCTAATGACTAGCAGATGCTCAATGGTCTGGCCAAGGCACCGCTCTGCTCAAAACCACCCTCCCTTCCCAGCCGGGTGCTGGGGCAGGTCAGGGGTTTCTGGATGTTCCTGCCCAACACCCAGGGGTGCTGAGCCCCTCCTGTGGCCCTGATAAGCTCTTTCACAGGGGAGCCTGAGCCCAGCCATGGGTGCAGGGTGATCTGATCTGTCCAGCTCTGATCTGTCCCCCAGAGGGTGCTCTGTGGCCAGGGTACCCATGCTGCTGCCCTGCCAGCCACAGGTGGGCACTTTGGGGGTCTCCCACCAGACCCCGGGTTTGTTTTTCCTCCCCCTCAGGGTTTGGGGCAGGCGACGGGTGGGGGGTCAGCAGGATCCCATCCTGACATCTCCTTCCTGCTTGGCCCCAGGGGACCCTGCGGCCAGCGTGAGCAGAGCCCTGCCATGGCTGCGCGAGCGAAGCCCTGACGCCGTCCTGCGTCACCGCCGGGCTCGTGGGGACACCAGGACACAGAGCAGCCCTGCCAGGGGACCCCAGCAGCGTGGCCACCCCGGCCCAGGTAGGATCAGCGTGGGGGCTGTTGGGCACGGTCCAGCTTTGCATTGGGGTGCTGGCTTGCGAGGGGTTGTCCCTCCATGTGCTCGTTGACACCAAACCCAGTGCCTTCTCATGGCAATGCCGGGCTCTGCTGTGCGCTCTGCTGGCGCTGCCCTGGGCACGGGGCCCAGGTGGGTGCTGGGGAGGTGCTGTGCTCGAGGGTGCCCACGAGAACGCAGTTGCTGCATGCGTCCTCACCCTTTCCTCTGGCTTGCACCACTCTCCTGCCTCTTTGTGCCGAAGCAGGGTTGGTTTGTCCCTTAAACCAGCCCGATGCTTGCCCTGCTCGGTGACAAATGGAGCTGGGGGCAAGATGGGGGGTGACCAGGGGGTCGCGTGTGCCCCCTGCCCCTCTCCATGCACCCTGGGCAGCGCAGGGTGCGCACCTGGCCCTGTTGTTTGCTCCATGGTCCCTGGGATCTTGTGCCAGAGCCCGCTGCAGACGCAGAGATGGGGATCAGCCCCTCAGGTGCAACCAGCTACCATGGCTGTGTGTGGGCTCGTGGTCCAGCCGGGCTGGCTGCTAGCCACATTGCGAGCCCAGCATGCCCTCAGCCCGCCCCAGGGCTGGCTGTGCCGCCACCGCTCGCCATACGGCGGGGATTTAGCGGAGGAAAGAGGCTTAGAGAGGATTGGGGTTGTGCTGGGCTTTGCCAGGGCGGGGGGGCACCGCTGGGTGCGGCTGCTCCCGGGCAGGCTCTGAGGGACGATCGCTGCCCGGAGAGGAGGAGACGCGCTGGGGCAGGATCCAGACATGGCATCGGGCTCCGATGGCACGGAGAGCACCGCGCTGGGGCACCTGGCGCCCCGTCCTCGCCGTCCACCCCCGCCGCGGGTGTCACCGTCCCTCCATGCCGGCTGCTCGGGACACCCCAGAGAGCTGTTTCGGGTGCCAGAGGCGAAACGCATGCCGGTATGGGCTTGCCGAGAATCAGAGGGGACTGGGGTGGCACAGCAGCGGGTGGTCCCCAGGGAGCACGGGCAACAGCATCCCGCAGGCGGGCAGGATACAGCCGGCAGCCCCGTGCTGTGTGTGTGTGTGTTTGCACGTGTGCGCGCACGCCTGCGCTGGAGCAGCCGGCCCGGGGAGTGTTGTCAGTGCAATTTGGGGCCGCCCCTGGGCCCCGCCAGGGCTGAGCGAGCCAGCCCGGGGCGCCACGGCCGTGCCGCTGCCGGTGACATCACTTCCAGGTGACACTGCCACCAGGAAGGTGGCAGGCGGGCTGGCGGGCCCCAGCACGGCCAGATGTGACGGCAAGCGGGGCGATGCGCTGGAGGTGAGTGGGGACCCTGGTCCCCC
This sequence comes from Nettapus auritus, assembly GCA_011076525.1. Taxonomy (NCBI): domain Eukaryota; kingdom Metazoa; phylum Chordata; class Aves; order Anseriformes; family Anatidae; genus Nettapus; species Nettapus auritus. The sequence continues at coordinate 15,847,846 of CM021773.1, forward strand.
CCTTGGGGGGCTGCCCTATTTCAGAGCCCTAACGCTGCCCGGGGTGCTGTGAGCGGGGCGAGGGTGGGCGCAGGGCAGGATGCTACTGGGTGAGCCCTGGGGATGCTGAGAGGGATGTGGGAACGAACTGGGATGCAGGTTTGCTGGGGAGGACTGGTGTCCCTGTGGTGGGCTTGGATGCCCTGTGGTCACCGTGGCTGTCACCACCCCGGGGACTTCGGTGGCCGTGGTTTTGGTGGGAATCATGCACATCATGCTTTCCATCCTGCTCTGGAGACCTGACGCTTTGGGTTTTAGCTGAGCTGGCACCCGAGGGTCTGTGGTGCTGTGATTGCCACACTTTCGGTCCCCAGCGCAACACCCAGAGGCTCATGCCACCCACCCCGTGTCACCCGGGGCTGGCCGGGATGTGCGGGGTGACCTTCGAGAACGGGGCACAGACCCCCCGCCGCACCGCTCCGCCGGCACTGGGCGAAGGTCGGGGTGGGATGGGGTGGGGGGACACACAGACGTGCTGCGTGGCCGGAGGGCCGGTGGCATACATAGCACGTGCGTCAGTCACCGGCCCGCGGCGTGCCAGCGCGGTGACGCCGGCGGGCCGCGCGCGGGGGCGGCTGGCTGCTCCCACACCCCGCGCCCGCGGGCTCGGCTGGGCGGCTGAGCTCACCTCTGTGGTATGGCAGGAGGAGCCGCCGAGAGCCTGCCCGGGGCACAGCCCACCCACCCCTACAGCCCCCCGGGGTCGGTGTCCCCCGGGATGTGGGGTGTGATGGGAGCTGGGGAGGTGTGGGGGGACAGGGTGGGGTCACCTGGTGTCACCCCCCCGGATTAGACAGGGGTTTGGATGCATGGTGGGGGATGAATGGCTGTTTGGATGGCTGTTGGGGGTCAGTGGGGAGAGATGGGGGGACGCAGGATTGCTTGTGGGGGATGGCACGGGGCATCGTGCCCTGCGGTGTTGGCACCAGGAGCGTTTTGGTCCCCAGGGCTGCGTGATGCCTCCGAGCACAGGCAGGTGCTGGGGGGGCTGGAGGGCCCCCACCTTCTGCCTCCTCCCGTGCTCACAGCTCTGCTCGGGGGGCTCAGCCCCCATCCAGTCAGGCGGTGTCAGGGCACGGGGGTGGCTCCGATGGGACGCCGACAGGTCCCCCATCCCGGTTCCCCATCTCCCCATGCAGGGGGTGGGAAGCCACATCAGATGCTGGAGAGCTGCAGGCAGACGCATCATCCAGGAGACCCCCAGCACCGCGATAAGGGTGGCGAGAGGGCTGATGGCAGGATAAATCCTCCCGACACATCCCCCCCAACCCCAGGACCCCATCGCACTGGGGCCCGGCCGCGCTCCCTGCCCTGCCAAGCTTGCGCCAGCGCAGCCCCGCTGCAGAGCAGCCATCTTCCCCGAGCATCCCTTCCCCCTCCGCCGGCGCGGGGGTGCCCGCAGCGGGAGGGATGCTGAGGATGCTGCGCTCCCCCCGTCCCCTCGCCCCCCATGGGCGCCCCGCAGGGGGGCACGCTGCCCCCGTCCCCACCCCGCTCGCCGCAGAGCCGCAGCCGCTGGGCGCTGCTCCCCGCTGCTCCCCTCCGCTGGGCTGGGGGGAGAAGAGGGCTGCCAGCGCAGGCGGTGATGCCACCGATGCCACCACCTCCCCGCTCAGGAGCCGGGGGGGACAGCGGGCACGCAGGCAGCGGAGCCGGGAGGAAGGCGGTGATGCCGGGGCTCAGGGTGAGGATGGGTGCCCGAGGGGCTGCCCTTATCTCTTTTTTTCCCCCCCTCCCTTCTTCATCCATCCCCCCCAGCCCTCCCTCCTTCCCCTCCATCACCGCGGTCACCTTCACCCTCTCGCTGTTTTCCGGAACTGCAGCAACTTTCTGCCATGTGATCCCACGCCCGGCTCCAGCCCTCGCCGCCCCCAGGCAGGCGCGGGCGTCTCCGCAGAGCCCCCCGCTCGCCACCACCGCCGCCTCGGCCCCAGCCATGGGCGAGAGATGCGACTACCAGCGCCTGAGCAGCGCCGAGGAGGAGGAGGAGATGCTGGGCCCCCTGCCCCACAGCCTCTCGGACAGCAGCGGGCTGCGAGCCCCGCGGCCGGGCGGTGGGCCCCATGGGCGGCCCCCCCAGCAGGACGTCACCCTGGGCATGCCGTGCCGGCGGGTCAGTGCGGGGGGAAGCGCGGGGAACCGGTGGCATGTGTGTCCCCGAGAGGTGCTGGGTCCTGCTGTGCCGTGGGGTGGGGGCTCGTAGCGGTGCTCCCCTGCATGGCAGCTCTGTGTCGGGGCCCTGCGGGGGTGGCACGGGGACGGCATCCGCCCTGCATGGCTGCGCCCCTGTCCTGAGCCACCAGCAGGGTGGGTGCTCCTGCCTGCTGGGGAAACTGAGGCATGGGGGCAGGAATTTCATTGCTGGGGGGTGAAAAGGGGCAGTGCTGGGTTGGGAACCCAAGTGTCCCTGCAGCGGCACATATTGTCCCCTCCCAGTGCAGCTCGGGGCATGGCAGGAGCTTGGCTCGGCCGGCGCTGGCACAGGTCTGGGGATGGAGGGGCTGCCGCAGGGCGGGCACGGTGCCCAGCGTGGGCGGCCGGTGGCCAGGCTGGTGGCTGTCCACGCTGGCAGGGACCTGTGTACCTGCCCTGGGTGACACTGGGCAAACTGGGAGTCGCCCCTTCACCCCCACAAAGGGGGCTGGCAGGTGCCTTGGTGCCTCAGTTTCCCTAAATGAGAGCGAGGGTGCATGGATGCTGGGGAAGGGTCCAGCGTGGGGACAGGATCTGCGCACCCCAAGCACCTCCTGCTGTGGGGAGGTGGAAAAGGGGGGGGCGCACGTACGGATGATGTGTGCACGGGGGTGTAGGAGGTACGGGCGTAGCTGGGGGGGCATAAAGCTGTGTGTAACCGCTCTACGCTGGGGGTGCTGACGGAGATGTCGGGGTGCCATCGCAGGCAGTGCTGAGCGTGGGAGACAGATGGGGTGCATTTGCACCCCCGCGCGCCGCCTCGGGAGGGCGTGCACGGTGTGTGCGAAGCGCCGACGGCTGTGTGGCTGGCGGGGTGAGCGGGGTGCCAGCGGGCAGACGTGACGTGTGTGCCACGGGTGGGTGCCCGTGGGTGAGCAGTGCCCGGGCACGATGGCTGTGTGCGCGCAGGGAGCAGGGTGCGGGCAGTGCTGGGCGCAGGGGGAGCACCGGGGGCTTTGCCGCGGGGCTGGGGATGTTTGCACACGTGCGCCTGGGCACAGCGGGGAGCTGAGGGGAGGGTGGTGGTGGTGATGGAGGGGGGAGGACGCGGGGAGGTGATGTGTTTGGGTGCCGTTAGCACGCGTGCCGGGGGGCGGCGGTGGTGCGGTTGCGGTCGTGCACGTGTCGGGGTGTGTGCGTGGTGCGTGTGGTTGCAGGAGCGCGCGTGTGTGGTCCTGGGGTGCACGTGAGAGTCGGCACCGCCTGCGCGTGAGTGTGTGTGCACGTAGGGTGCAGCCCCCGAGCTGCAGGTTGGGCTTGGGGGGGTCCTGTTTCCCCTGGCTGCACTGTGCTACCTGGCCCTGTGCGCCCTGCGCCGTGGCTCTGTGCAGTATCCTGGGATTTGGGGGCTGTTGTCTGCGTCCCACAGCCTTGGGGGACAGTGACCCTGCACCTTGCTGGGGTGCTGGCACAGGGATCAGCGTCACGCTCCGTTTACTGGTCTCAGAGATAAAGTTGCAGTGCTGCCCCTGCACGTGTGGGCCCAATGCCGGGAGAGAAACTGAGGCACGGAGCCTCCCCAGCGCAGCAAGCGCAGCCGGAGCCCCTCGCTGTGCAGGATCAGGCCCTGCCTGACGACTGCACTGACCTGGGCAGCCTTGATCGGGTTTTGGGGTGCCGGAGGTAGTGCAGATGCTGCCCCCGGCTGCTGGGGGCTGTGCATGAGCATGGGGCAGGGAACCCCCCGGTGTTCCCCAGGCCGGGGAGCCGGCGCGTGGCAGAGCTTGGTGCCGAGGGCACCGTGCCCGGCTGTGCCCGCTCAATGGGGCTGTTGTGCCGGGAGCCACCGTGGATGCCCCTCCAGCACAGCGAGGGCTCCCCGCCTGTCCTGTCCCCTTCAGGACACCTCGGCACAGCCAGGGCTGCAGCGGGGGTCCGGCACTGGAGATTTTGAGGGGGCCACGGCAGGAGGGTGCCCCGGGTCTTTCCTCTCTCACGGCGCGGCTGCCGGCACCGCCAGCTGTTCTCCCCAGGGAGCTTGCCGGCGGACAACGCGGCCGTGTTCGGGTGCCAGCCCTTGGCCCCAGCCCCATCGGGGACAGGAGCCAGCCCTGGGACACCGGTGGCTGCAGAGGGGCCCATGCCCACCTCCCCCAGCACCCCACAGGGCCTGGCACCCGGGCGGACAGGCGCAGGCCTGCAGGGCCGGCAGCACGCCCGCCGTCCCTTTGGGCCCACGGGGGCGACGGCGGCAGCGGCACGGTGCCCATCACCCTGGCGTCGTGCCTGCCGCCTCCTTTTGGGAGCGCGGGGCCGGATGTCTCCCCTCCCTCCTCACTTCCTCGGGGGGGAAACTGAGGCCCGGGAACGTTTCCCAAGGCCGGAGGTTTCCATGGCAATGGGAGCCGGGGGTCCGGTCTCCCAGGCGGTGCAGCTGCCGGAGCGCCCGCTGAACAAGAGAGAAAGCAGCACATTGATCGGAGCCCGGCCCCCTGGGCTCGCGGCCCAACGCCGGGCCAACGCGCAGCTAAAATAAACCCTCCTGGGACACGGGCTGCGCGGGCAGCCGGGCCGGGACGGCGCTCGATGCCTGGCTGCTGGCTAAGGGGGGAGCCCCACAGAAAGCCGGGAGCGAGCCCACGGCCGCTGCTCGGAAAACGCCAACGCCACGGCTCCGGTCCGGCCCCGGCCCGATTGCGTTCGGGAAGGGGAGGGCAGCACGGCCGGGAAGGAGAGGCTGGAGAGCACGAAGGAAGGAGGAGGAGGAGGAGAAGGACAGCCCCGCGTCCTGCCGCCAGCCCCCGTGCTGCGGGGATGTGCTGAGCCCCCTGCCCGCACCGGGGGATTTATGGGGTGGCCCTGCCCGGGTGTTGGAGAGCGGCGCGGGGTCCAGCAGGACGCCGTCACCCAGCAGGCTGTAACCACCATGACTCCTCCGCGGCTCCCCCGGCTCCGCTGAGCGCTCAGTGCCCCGGTGACACCGTCACCAGGCCGGGGACGTGCCCCCGGAGGAGCAGCGGAGGCGTGCGGGCGGCCGCGGTGCCCCAGGCGAGGCTGGCTCCAGGGACGAGGCTGCCTGCCCGGTGGCTGGCCAAACAGGATGCGACGCTTCGAGACGCTGCGCCGTTCCTTCCCGTTCCTCGCCCGCTTCCGCGTCTACCGAGTAAGTGGCCGTCACCCCCCCAGTGCCCAGGGGCAGGGGACCAAGTGGCCCCGTCCGTGCTGGGAACCGCCGGGCTCCTTGTGCCGCGGGTGCCCCCGCGTGCCCTGTGCCCGGCCGCCTGCCGCGCCCGCCGTATTTTTAGCCCCGTGCCGAGGATTGGGATCACGGTGACGCGGACCCGAGAGCGCGGGGAGGGGGGCGAAGGGGATGTGGGGGGCTACGTCTTCTCCTAGGGGAGAGGAGAGGATGGAGGGGGCTGCCCGGCGGTGGGGCCAGGCTGGGGGCTTTCCCACGTCCCCTCCGGCTCTCGGGGGCGGCACGGCTGCGATCTCGGGCAGGGGCGCAATGCGGCAAGGGGTGCGTTTTGGGGGGGATGCGGAGATCCCTGCTGGGAGCTGGCCCCGTGCCTCGCGCGGCTGCAGGGGGCAATGCTGGCAGCTCCAGGACGCTGCCTGCACCCCGTCCTCATCCCCCACGCCCTCTTGATCTGCGTCCCCATCTGTCCCTTCCCCAAGGCTGCTGGCACGGGGCCACCAACCCGTGGCAGAGCCATGGGTCCGTGCCCCCATCTGGGTGTGTGGGGACACGAGGGGGCACTGAGGCAGTGCTGTGGGGTCTGTCCCTGCTGGGGACAGCTGCCACCTCCGCTGTCAGCCACTCCGGCTGGGCACAGGGAGCCTGGCAGGCGGTGCACTGTGTGTATGTGTGGTGGTGCCAGGGTGCGGGGCATCCCTTACAAGGTGCTGGGTTGTGACGTTCCCCTTGCAAGGGGCTGCAATCAGGGACATCCATGCCATGCCTCGGGTTCTGACCCTTCTCCATCCCTGGCTTCAGCGGGGCTGTGGGCACGATGGGGCAGAGATGGGGTCCCTGCCCTTCCCCAGGGGTCCTGCTCTGCAGGAGATGAGTCCCTCGCCTTCCCCATCCCTGCTGGCACAGGGACCAGCCCCAGCTCTCAGCCCTTTAGGGCTGCAGGTGCCTGGCTGGCGGGACAGGGACGGGCACCTGGGGACGGAGGGGAGCAGGGCAGGGTCCCCGCTAACCAGGCGCGGTGTCCTGCAGAAGCTGAGCTGTAGCATGCAGTCGGAGGAGGGCACAGACTGGCTGCTGGAGCTGCTCACCGAGCTGCAGCTGCAGCAGTACTTCCTGCGCATCCGGGACGAGCTCAACGTCACCCGCCTCTCCCACTTCGAGTACGTCAAAAATGAGGATCTGGAGAAGATCGGCATGGGGCGCCCTGGTGCGTACATCCCCAGAGGGGTCTCCCCCCCCCCCAGAGATTTCCCTGTTTGGCTGCACCCCGTCTTTGGGGGAGCCCGGAGGGACGTGTGGTCCCAAGGGATGGAGAGGGTTTTTTCTGGGGAGGGGACCCTTGTGTCAGTGACAGTCCCCGTGTCCTGCAGGCCAGCGGCGGCTGTGGGAGGCGGTGAAGCGGAGGAAAGCCATGTGCAAGAGGAAATCCTGGATGAGCAAGGTACGACCAGGAGAGGGGCAGGGAGGGTGTGACGGGAAACTGAGGCACGCCGGAGGAATGGCAATGCCTTGGCCCTGTGCAAGGAGCCGGTTTGTGTGTGCCCCTCTGCCTCCTCCTTCCCTCTCAGTGCCTGTCTCCTGGTGCTGCAGGGCTCTGGGGCCAGCCCTGTGCCCCCGGTGCTGGCAGGGATTGGGACACAAGCCCCCGCCGCGCGTCCTGCTGCGGCGTCACCCTGCCCGGCCCCACATGGGTTGCTTCACAGCTAGGGACAGCAGTCGGGAAATTCATTCCCCTCGCGTGATTTGCCTCTTTTTTTCCAGGAAACTCATTCAGAGCTAATTAGTAGCAGAGCCTCAGCCGGCTCCATGGGCAGCATCCCCGCTCTGCGTCCCCCTGCCTGTCCCCATGCCCCACAGCACCGAGGCAGGGGATCCCAGGATGCGCACGGGTGCCCCTTGTGCCCCTGGGGTGCTGCACCCTGGGCACCTCGCACCCCCAAAACGCCTGTGTGCCTGCCAGCTGGGCGCTGGGTCGTGGCCTCTCCCTTTCGTGACTCATCTGGGCCGAGCCAGGGCCCGGGATGGGCTTTTAATAGAAGGCGACTCAGCCTCGCGCCGGGCCGAGAAATGCCACCTCCCACCCCGGCCACATGCCTGCCCCGGCCCCCGCGCAGGTGCCAGCATCCCCAGCTGTGAGCCGAGGCTGGGACGGACCCCATCCATCCTTTCCCTTCCTGGTGCTCGGTCCCGGTGGGGACGAGAGGCATGGGGAGCCCATCCCCGTACCCTCTAGGCTGGTGACCGACGCAGGGCGGGTGTCAGGGCCTGGCAGCCGGGGTGGTGGCGGCGGCAGCAGCAGCGCGTGTTGCAAGGCTCACGTCGCTGCGGGGATGCGTCACCGCGCTGGAGGTTTCTCTTGGCCCGCTGCCCAGGCACATCGTGCGGCCGAGGAGTGCCCGGGGACATTCTGGGCTCCTGGGGGGGGGCCTCTTCCCTCCCTCCATCCCGAATCGTGGCTCAGCACTCAGGCAGCCGGAGGAGAGGAGCCTGCTGCTGCAGCCAGCCTGCCTGGGGAAACAGCTGGGGTCATCATTCGGTTCCAGAGTGTACATGAGGTTTAGGTCATCATTAGGTTCCAGAGTGTACAAACTGCGTGCAGGCAATTTAGTGGCACCGCTCCCAACACCAAGCGGTGGATAAGGTGGCCTGGCTGGATGAGCACCAATATCACCGTTATGGAAAGGGGAAACTGAGGCAAGCCGTGCCCACCGGCAGGCAGGAAGGTTTGGGGTCCCCATGTGTCTCCGCGCCCCCATCCCACACCCCTCTGCACCCACAGGTGTTCAGCGGCAAGCGCCCCGAGTCAGAGCTGCCCCCCCAGCCCCAGAGCACCTTCCGCAAGCCACCCACGCCGCCCCCCCCGGATGCCGGGGGCCAGCACTCGCTGACCTGCCTGATCCGGGAGCGGGACCTGTCGCTCTTCGAGAAGCTGGGCGATGGCTCCTTCGGCGTCGTGCGCCGCGGCGAGTGGTGCACGCCCGCTGGCAAGACGGTGAGGGGCCGTGCGCCTGTGCCGCTGCTGTGTGTGGCATGGGGGGGGGGCGGAACTGGGCATGGGGAGACCCCCTGGGAAGGTGTCGTGCCCAGTCCCGTGGCTGTATTTGGTTTATTTAATTTTTATTAATTGGTTGTAGCTCAACGTGGCAGTGAAGTGCCTCAAGACGGACGTGCTGAGCCAGCCGGAGGTGCTGGATGACTTCATCCGCGAGGTGAATGCCATGCACTCCCTGGACCACAAGAACCTCATCCGCCTCTACGGCGTGGTGCTCTCCCACCCCATGAAGATGGTGAGTGCAGGGGGGCATCAGGACTGACCCCATCCCGTGGCTGCTGCCACCACCGAGCCCCACAAGGCAATGATCCCATCCTACAGGGCACCGTGAGCCCGATGGGCTCTGTGCCGAGTCCTCCAACAGCATCCCAAGGACTGGGGATATTAACAGGGCTGGAAAGCAGCCCCAGATAACACGTCCCTGGCCTGACCACCCCGCTGTCCCCTCCCTGTGGCCCAGGTGACGGAGCTGGCCCCGCTGGGCTCCCTCCTGGACCGTCTGCGGAAGAACCAGGGCCACTTCCTCATCTCCACGCTGTGCCAGTACGCCATCCAGGTGGCCAAGGGCATGGCCTACCTGGAGTCCAAGCGCTTCATCCACCGTGACCTGGCCGCCCGCAACATCCTGCTGGCCTCCAACGAGCAGGTCAAGATCGGGGACTTCGGGCTCATGCGGGCCCTGCCCAAAAACGACGACCACTACGTGATGCAGGAGCACCGCAAGGTGCCCTTCGCCTGGTGAGCCTGGGGAGCCGAGGGCAGCACCCCAGGGTGCTGACACCCAGGGACGGGAAGCTGGGGGCTCTGCCCAGCCCCCCCGATGCTCGTGTCCTTCCTGATGCTCTGTCCTGCACTCAGGTGTGCTCCCGAGAGCCTCAAGACACGCACCTTCTCCCACGCCAGCGACACCTGGATGTTCGGGGTGACACTCTGGGAGATGTTCACCTACGGGCAGGAGCCCTGGATCGGCCTCAATGGCAGCCAGGTGGGTGTGCGGGGTGCCCATGGGACCGGCACCCTGACCCGCAGCACCCCTGGGCCAAGCCAGGACCCAGCACCCCGTAACGGCGCTGCCTGCCCTGCAGATCCTGCACAAGATCGACAAGGAGGGCGAGCGGCTGCCGCGGCCCGAGGACTGTCCCCAGGACGTCTATAACGTCATGCTGCAGTGCTGGGCACACAAACCCGAGGACCGGCCGACCTTCGTGGCCCTGCGGGACTTCCTGATGGAGGTAGGCAGGAAGGAGGGAGGGAAGGGATGGGGTCCTGGGGTGCCCCCTTCCCATCAGCAATGCTGGAGCATGGGCAGAGTTACGGGTACCTGAGTGGGTGACTCGGTCTCATGCCTGTTGCCAAGGCTCCCTGATCCCAAAACAGGGGACATGAGGGTGCTGCATCCCCGTGTGCCCATGTCCCCGTGTGCTCACCCCGTCCCCGTCCCCCCCAGGCCCAGCCCACCGACATGAGGGCCCTGCAGGACTTTGAGGAGCCTGACAAGCTGCACATCCAGATGAACGATATCATCACCGTCATCGAGGGCAGGTATTGCACGGCGGGGGGGACGCGTGCCAGCCTGCACGGGGACGGGGAACCCCAAGAATTGGGGTGGGGATGGGGTGGGGATGGGGAACTCTGCTCTCCCTCCGGCACACCCAGCTGCAGACCCCACAGGCGGGCAGCCCCTCGATGGGGACATCCCAGCTGGGGACACGGGGCCACCACTGTGCCCACAGGCAGCGTGGCTCTTCCCTGTGCCACCCGGGCTCCCCGTGCCGCCCGTCCCCGCTGACTCACCGCACTGCACTTGTTGCTTTGCCCCGGCCTTGCCCCGGGTAAACGCCTGCCAGGCGGCCGCATGCAGCGGGGCCGCTCCCTGCTGATAGTGGTGGGGACGTGCCACCGTCACCGCAGCGGCACCGGGCACTCCGCCGTGGCGTGGCTTCTGCCTGCACCGCGGGCTTTGCTTACCGGCTCCTCCATCCCTGCTGGATGCCCTTGTTCCCCCCAATTTGGTGGTCTCATGACCCCGTGGTTCAGTCTGTGTGGGGAATCTTTGTCCCCAGGTGCCCATCCTAGGAGTGGTGTCACCCACGAGGGTTCCTGCCCCGCTCCAGCCCTATTGCGCTGCTCGGGGACAGCAAGGGGACACCCCCAAAAGAGTCCCTTTGTGGTGGCACGCAGCGCTCCAGCACCCCAGGTGGCCCCGTAGCAGGGGGGAGGCGAGGAGAAAGGAGCTGCTTTCCCTCTCCCCCCTCCCCTGGGGCCAGATCCCTGCCTTTAGTCACGGCCCGGAGGTGAATCAGGCCGGATTTGTGTGTCTGGAGGGACCAGCTTTCTCCCCCGGCTGCCGATGACTCTTGCCCAGGGTCTGGCGGCGGTGGTTTAATTGCAGGGAGGGGAGGGGAGGGGAAGGGAAACGGCGTCGGCGGAGCGAGGGAGGGAGGGAAGGAGCGGCGGAGGGCGGCGCGGCCGAGCCAGAGCGCGCACATCGTCCCCGGTGCATCACGGGCGGGCTGGGGGCCCGCTGCCGCCGCCGACACCGCCGCTCGCCCCGGCTGCGCTCGCCCCAGGTGAACCGCTCGGGTTGGGACGGGGCGGGGAGGGACGCTGGCGGGGTGCCCCGGCCCTGCTGGTGGTGCCAGGAGCACGGGCTGTGGGTGCTGGAGGAGCCGGGGAGCAGCCTCTCCTGCCTCAGTTTCCCCAGGCGGGCACGGTTTGGGGGTGAGGGCTGTGGGGAACCGGAGGGGGGTGCGGGAAGGGGTAATGGGGGCTGCAGCGGGTGCCGGTGCTGCGGTGTGCCCCAACAGGCAGGAGCACCGAGCCCTCGCCCCGTGCCTCAGTTTCCCCAGGGGTGCTGGGGAAGGCGGGCAGGGGGCTCCTGGGGGGGCCGCATCCGGCCCCGGCAAGGCTGCCCGGGGCACCATAAACACCCCCCACCCCTTTTTCAAGCCCCTGCGTGTCGTTTGAACGAGTGCCGGGCGTGCGTACGTGTGTGTGGGCAGGGGAAGGGGCCCCCGGCTCCGCGCACACGGCAGCAGGACCTACCTGAAAGCCTCGCGGGCACAGCCGGCTGCGGGGTGGGGAACAAGGGGGGATGGTTTTTGGGGTGGGGGACAGAGACGGTTTGTGCCGGGGGTCCGAGCAGCGGGGCTGGGGGAGCACAGAGGGGACCTGCTTGGCCTCAGCATCCCTCCGGGGTGCTGCTGAGAGCGGGGAAGACCTCCCAGGGTGGGGGGCCTGGCCCCCAGCCCCTCTCTGCCGCCATCCCTGGCACGCTGCGGGCAAGGGAGGGTGCCCGGTGTTGGCTGGGCTTGGGCTCGGCCTCGCCGAGGGGTCCCGGCTCTGAGTAATGCGGCTGGCGGCAAGCGGGGAAGGTAAACAGGAAAAGGGCTGAGCTAGTGGCCGCGGGTGACTCACAGGTGACTCCAGGAAACCGCGGGGCCCGTGCCAGCCTCGCCGAGCTGGCACTGCAGGCGGCAGTGCCACCCTCTGCACGGCCTCGTGGACAGCTGGCAGCCCCCCCGGGGTCCCCCGGCACAGGGCAAGGGGGACGTGGTGGGTGCGGGATGGGGAGAGGCTGGGGGTGCCCTCCTGGGGTCCCCTAGCTGTGTTTGTGCCCTGCCTCGGCAGGGCTCTGCCACTGCCCTGTCCCACCCCTGGTGGTGGCCGTGTCCCCCCAGGCTGCTCCTGCTCTGGGGTGGCCCCAGGGGGTTTCACGGCTCAGGTCCCCCCTGCCCACGCCTGCCTGCTTGCAGGGGGTCACCCCATGCAGGGCTCTGCCATAACATAGGAAGCAAGGAAGACCCCACAGCCCTGCGTCCCTCACCCTCGGTTCCCCCCACGGGGACGGGGATATTTGGGGTTGGACAGCAGCACCTGAGCCGCTCGATCCCATTGCTCGTGCTGCCCCTGGTGGCGTGGGACACGGCTGTCACCCCACGGCTCCTGCGCCACCCAGGGCTCAGAAGGGGCACATCCTTCGGGGAGCTCCGTTCCTCATCGCCCACATCCCCAGCGGGTCGGATCCTGACCCCTTCCCGGGGAGCGGGGTGGGGGGCAGAGCACGCCCTGGGTGCGGGGTTAGGATCCCGGGCACCCTCCCCGGCTGTGCCACCGCCTGCCTGCGTGACCTCGGTGAGTCACTTTGCCTCCTCCCGTGTCACCGGGGCAGGGTGCGTGCCCCACCGCCACCCCGGGGGTCTCGCCGCCCTCCCAGGCCGTCCATAACGAAGGTCCTTTTTGTTCCTTAGGGCCGAGAATTACTGGTGGCGGGGTCAGAATAAGCGGACCCTAAAAGTGGGCCAGTTCCCCCGAAACACGGTGACCTCGGTGGCGGGGCTGTCGGCCCACGACATCAGCCAGCCGCTTAAAAACAGCTTCATCCACACAGGCCATGGAGACACCAACCCGCAGCAGTGCTGGGGGTTTCCCGATAAAATTGATGAGTAAGAAACTTTCTGTCTTCTCTGCACCCCCCTGCCTCCTCCCCCCCCCGCCTTCACGGGAGCCAGCCACTGCTTGGCTTTCCTCCCTTTAAAAAAAAAAAAACTCCTCTTCCTCCCTGGTGTGCTGGGGCTGGTGGCTCTGGGCAGGGTCCCCGCGGCTTGACTAACTCCCTCGCCTCTTCTCACTAACGGGGTCGGGCGCTGCATGGGGGGAGCTCGGGGGTCGTGGTGGAGCTGTGCCAGTGGGAGCCCCTTGTCCCAGCCCCTCGGTGCTTTGCAGCACCCCTGCAGCTGGGGGATGGGGGAAATGTCCCCCCAGAGGTGGCTGCCAATGTTTTTGGGAGGTCCTGGGGCATCGTGTGCTTGGAGGGGAGTCGGTGTGAGCGTGCAGCCTGGCCGCATGCTTCTAACAGCGTGTGTCCTCTTAAAAAGCACAATATATAAAAAAGGGGCCGGGCATCGTGCAGCGTGTCCTGGCAGGAGGTGGGTGCCAGGACCCCGCAGCGCCCAGGAAGCTGTGGGCAGGGTGTGCTGGCTCGCTGCGGGGTCACGGCGGCTCTCTGCCAGCGTTGGGGCTGGGGGGGCCGTGGGAGGGCTGTTTGGGGGGGCAGGTACGACTTCAAAGCCTGGAAAGCTCCCGCTGGGCCGAGCCAGCTCCCGCGCCCGTCTCACAGCATCCCATGGGACGGCAATCCCGGTGGCCATTTGGGACCCCGACCCGATACGGCCCTGCCGGTACTCTCGATCCCATTCTGCCCCCGTCCACACGGGGCCATGTCCCGGCGGCCCCCCGGAGCGTTTCGGTGCCGCGCGTGCGCGGACGCGCCTCGTGCCCCGGCAGGCCTCCCCGCGCCCCGCTGCGTGGGCACGCGCCCTGGGTACGTGCCGTCCGGGCCGCGGAGAACGCACCGAGCCCGGCACACGCCCAGGCCTTGGGGCTCCGCCGGCTCCCTGCCTCACCACGCCTGGCTTGCGACGGCTCGCCCGGGCCTCCCGCCGCGCTGCTCCCGCCGTGCCCTGGGTGTGCGCGGCACCCGCCGGCACCCCGGTGCGGCTCCCCATGCCTCGTGTGCATGGCACGTCGTGCACGGATGGGTGCCGGAGCTGGGGAGGGGATGGGTGGCACTGGGAGCACCGGGGGCTGTGCCCTGGAGGTAAAAGCCTCTCGGGGTGCATCCCAGTAGTCACGGGGATGGTGCTCGCAGCGGGATATGGATCTCCCTGCGGGGCACGTGGAGGGAGTGCCCCTTGGTGGAGGGGGTGTGGGGTCTTCCCCATGTCCCCATCCCGTAGCAAGGGGCAGGTTTTCCTCCTCTCACCCCCTAGCAGCCCCCCACCGTAGGTGGGGGTGTGCTGAACGTGCTCCCAAGCACGTGCTGCAAGCGTGGGGAGCGCGGGGGCCCTGCACGCCGCCCTGCTGAGCCCCCGCGGCGCTCTTCTCTCTCCCCACAGGCTGTACCTGGGAAATCCCATGGACCCTCCTGACATTTTAGGTGTGGACCTGACTGCTGCCAGACCCACCCAGCTTCCAGGAAGGGCTAAAAGTAAGCGGCTTTCCCCCTGCACCCCCTGCCTCCAGCCCGTCGGCTGCGCAAAGTCCCTTCTCTCCGCGCCGGGAGCTGTGCCCTTTCACCTGGGTGACGGGCAGGATCTGTCCCTCCGTCTGTCCCCTCCGCTCTCTCTCTGCTGCCACTTGCTTGCCGCAGCCCTGGGTGGCAGGGAGCCGGGCTGACAGCGCGTGCCAGCGGTGTGGGCGGCTCTGCCCAGCCCCACCAGGCTGGACTCTGCCCCGCTGGCCTTCGGCCGGGCCCCTCATCCCCTCCCGGGGCAGGGCTCCCCGTTGCGGGGGAGATCAGCTCGGCGCAGTCGGAGCCACGACGTCCGGCGTGAGTGCCACCAACCCCCTACATCTGCAATCTGGGGGGAGCTGGGGGGGCACCCACCTTCATCTGCTCCCGGCCAGCAGCGGCTGGAGGGGGGTACGAAGCATGCACCGCGCCCCCGCTAACAACCGCCCCGGCTGCCGCTTGCTCCCCGCGCTCCCCCTGCGCCTCGCCTGCTCTCGGGCTCTCTCTTCTCCTGCAGGGCAGCCGCCTCCGCGCCCGCCTCAGCCTTCAATCCTGCTTACGAGTAAGTCGGGCTGTTCTGGGAGCCGCCAGCCCTGCTCGTGCCCCCCTCTCTTCTCTCTTAGCTCCTTTCTTCCAAGGTACTCGGGGCGTGCTGTGCGCTTCTCGCCCGGGGCAGCCCCCTGCCCTCTCCGGCACACACGGGCACCACCGGGCACCCGCGGGTGACGGCGTGGCTCTGCTCCCCGCGGAGGAACGCGTCCCCAGCCCTCCAAACCCAGGGCAGGCGTCCCCGGGGAGATGGTGCCGCCCGTGCTGCCTGCCCCTGGGTGTCTCCAGGCTTGTCCCCCTCCTCGCACATCTTCCCTGGAGGGACCGGCGGGGACTAACCGCTCCGAGGGGCCACCCGCCACCGGTACTGACCCGGGTGCCGCTGGACCGGGCATGGCTGCAGCGTGGCATGTGCTGGGGTGGCCGTGGAGTGAGGGGGAGACAGGGCAGGGTCCCAGGGGGTGGGGAAGGGCAGGGGCACTCGGGTGCACCCCCTGATCCCCCTGGATCCTGCCCCAGGAAGGCGAGCATCGCTCTGGCCAAGGTGGGAGCGGGGTGAGGGGGTGGCCGACGCCGCCGTGCCGTGGGTCTGGGGGAGCTTTCTGTATGCTGGGGTCTCGCCGTGGCTTTGGGAAGGAGGGCAGTTGGGATCCGGAGTCATTCCCAAGGAGGGTTGTCCCAACCTGGGGACAGGAGTTGGGGATGTTGGTGGGTGACACGATGGGACCCTCACTACCTTCTCCGTTGCATCCTAGAGCCCTCCTACGACCCGGTCAGCGAGGAGGACGAGGGCCTGTCGTCTGGTTTCCGAAAACTCTGCCTGAAGAAGCCGGGCCCAGGGAAGGGTCTGCGGCTGGCCAAGCCCTCTGCCCGCGTGCCGGGCACCAAGGTGGGCGAGCGGCAGCCCGGCCGGCCACCCACCGAGGGACCGGGGAGCGGCGAGGTGACCCTCATCGACTTCGGGGAGGAGGTGCCCCCCGCCAGCCCCTCACCCGTGGGGGAGCTGACGGCCCCCTCCCTCGCCAAGCTGGCCATGGAGGCCTTCTCGCTGCTGGACAAGACCCCCCCGCAGAGCCCCACGCGAGCCCTGCCCCGACCCCTCCACCCCACGCCTGTGGTGGACTGGGACGCGCGGCCCTTGCCCCCGCCGCCCGCCTACGACGACGTGGCACAGGATGAAGACGACTTTGAGGTGTGCTCCATCAACAGCCCCCCCGGGCGGCGGGGCAGCCGTGCCGGGCTGCCCAGGGCACGCGAGCGGGGCGAGACCAACTACGGCTTTGTGGATGAGGGCGAGCGGGCGGCGGGGCTGGAGGACAACCTCTTCCTGCCCCCCAAGGAGGCCAAGCAGCCCAGCCTGACGCAGACCACCGAGATCTTCGAGGAGCTGCAGCAGGAGTGCATGAAGAGGTTCAACGTGCCCCGGGGGCCGGCCGCCTGCCCGGCCGACGACAAACCCCAAATCCCACCCCGCGTCCCCATCCCACCCCGGCCCCTGCGCCGCAACGAGCCCGGGCGCTGGTCGGGGGAACTGTCCCCGGCCTCGGGGGGCGAGGAGGACCGTCCGCCCCAGATCCCCCCCCGGGACCCGCTGTCGCAGCCCACCTCGCGGACACCCAGCCCCATGGCCCTGCAGGTGGGCTCCCCCCAGCAGCGTGGCGCCCTCTGCTCCTGCCTCTCCACCTCGCCGGGGAAACCCATGCCCACCACGCAGAGCTTCGCCCTCGACCCCAAATACGCCACCCCCAAGGTGATCCAGGCGCAGGGCAAGGACTGCTCCAAGGGGCCCTGCATCCTGCCCATCGTGAAGGACGGGCAGAAGGTCAGCAGCACCCACTACTACCTGCTGCCCGAGCGCCCTGCCTACCTGGACAAGTACGAGAAGTTTTTCAAGGAGGCCAAAAGCCCCGAGGAGGCACCGGCATCCCGCGTGGTCACCACGGCCACCGTCCGGCCCATGGTGCAGCAGCAGCCGGACTACAAGGCCAACTTCTCCTCCAACAACAGCAACCTTGGGCCCAAGTGCCTGGTGAAAGCCTCCTGCAGCCTCCAGAAGATT
Source organism: Nettapus auritus (assembly GCA_011076525.1). NCBI lineage: Eukaryota > Metazoa > Chordata > Aves > Anseriformes > Anatidae > Nettapus > Nettapus auritus. The sequence continues at coordinate 15,864,887 of CM021773.1, forward strand.
GTCTACGATGGGCCGGATGGCTACCGTCCCTCCGAGAAGATTCGGCTGGTAAGCGGCTTCCCCGGGGGTGGCTTTTGGCCAGGTGGCCATGGGCAAGTGTCATTTGGGCAACAGCCATCCCTACCCCGTGTTCGGTCCCCAAGGGGGTGGCTGCTAGGGGTCCTCAGACATGCAAAAAACAGCTCCAAAATGGGGATTGGAGACCCTTTCAACCCAAATAACCCTACCCACAGCTTCCCCACGCGGAGGGGGAGGAAGGTGGACATTCCTGCTGGGCACAGGGAGGTGGCTGGGGATCTGCACCCCAGTGCAGGAGGCAGAAATCCCACCTTGACTCCCCAGTGCTGGTTGCCCAGCTGGGGACGGAGCCATGTGGGGGCATCCCCAATGTCCCCCTGACCCCCCCAGCTCCTTGCTGGTAGCACGTGGTGACTGTCAGCCTCCCCCAGGTGCAGGACATGGTGCACGGCGTCACCACGGAGGAGTGCCAGGCGGCCCTGCAGAACCACGGCTGGAACGTCCAACGGGCCATCCAGTACCTGAAGGTACGGCACGCCGCGGCGCCCACGCCAGCTCCTGCGGGGGTGGGAGCGCCCCTGCCACCCCCTCCCCGTCCTCGCGCCCTGTCCCCTTGCAGGTGGAGCAGCTCTTCTGCCTGGGGCTGAAGTCCCGCGTCGAGTGCCACCGGGTGCTGGAGATGTTCGACTGGAACCTGGCGCAGGCCAGCTCCCACCTCCTCGACCCCTGCGGCTCCTCCCGGCAGAAGTAAGTTAGTTTGGAGGTGGTTTGGGGGGCTCTCCCACGCCACGCTGCCTTCAGGCTTCCAGCCTTGTCCCCACTCCTCATCTCGCGTCCTCCCCTCACAGGCGGTGACAGCAGGGACCAGGCGAGCTGCGTTGGATCCGGAGCAGGCGCCTGGCCGCGGGGCCACCGCGCAGTGCCCACCCCGATCCGCACCACCCGCTGCTGGACTCTGGACTGAGCCCCACCTGGGGGACGGGGGCGCCCCAAAAAGGGTCTGGGAAGACCCCGGCCCCTGTGCCGGGCTGCCTGCGCCCTGGCTTGAGAGATGAGCTCCGTCCCCTGGCCTGTTGTTGAATTGTTTTTTTGTAAAGAGAAATGTAATTTTAATATATATATTATATATATATATTATATATATATAAAATATTCTATGGAGAGGAGGAGGGTGCCTGTGCCCGTCTCCTGGCTTCCTCTCTGCCAGCACACGGCGACCGGGGTGTCCCTGAGCCCCCACAGAGGGACACTGAACGTTCCCAGGAGGGATGCAGCCTTGCTCCCGTGGCACCCCGTGGGGGGGACCTCCACGGCACGACCCCGTTTCCCCCCCTTTCCCCTCCCCGCGGCCCCAGCCGCCCCCGCGCCCTGCGGCAGATGTGCCGGGAGCCTGCTCGTGACTCATGCCCGGGCAGGGAGCGGCGAGCCCTGCATCGCCCCCACCCACACGAGGGGCGTTGTGCAACCGGGTGGCACCGCCAAGCCGCAGCCAGGTGCCGGGGAGGTGGGTGGGGGGCTGGCACCCCGCAAGCCGGGTGCCGGTGTTAATCCACCCCCTGTATGTGTCGGACCCCCCCCCCCCCCCAGCTGGGTTACCCCAGGTGCCACCTCGCATCAAGGGGGGACCTTGGTGGCCAAGCTCTCCGGGTGCTGGAGCACCTGAATGCACAGGTTGGTGGATGTGGTGGTCCCTGGGGTGTCCTCTGCCCTGTGTGCATGCAGAGGTGGTGGAGAAGTCCCTGTAAGTCACCCCATTATGGCCACGGATCCCTGGCACCCGCTGCTCCCCGGGGACGGGCAGGTTTGGTGGTGGTGCTGCTGGGGGTCACCTGTACATAGGCAGCTGGGGCCCTCCTGTGCCTCAGTTTCCCCACCCAGAGTTGTCACGACATGTCATCGACATGGGATGGGTGTTGATGAAGTGAGGGAGGCGCAACACCTTAACTGACTTGTTTTTCCCCCCCTTAAAACTCCCGGAGCTGCAATAGGCCCTGAGAGGAAGCAAACGTTTCTTTACCGTAACCGCTCCTGCCAGGTCTGGGGTCCGTTGCACACCAGGGTGAGTCTCGCCGTCCTTCCCCTGGTGTAAGGTGACCTGCGAGCCAGGGGACGGCCCAGCCCATGTTAGAACAACCCCCCCGGCACGGATCTGCGTGGGTGTTTGCAATGGGATGCACTCCGATGGGCAGATAACCCCCTGCACGCAAGGACTCTGTTAAGGTCATCGGCCCTTAACGCAACACCCCACACCTCCAGGGGCGAAGTTGGGGTGCCCCATGCACTGCCCCCATCCCCACAGAGCCCCCTAACAGCTGGGGTCCTTTTTGGGCAGGTGGGCTTATGCACCATCCAGGACTGGATTTATTTGGGGGGTTGCATGAGCAGGGATCGCCCCTGAGCAGCAAAGCATCAGTGCGCTGGGGTACGACATGGCCGTGGGTATCGGGCAGGGGTGGGATGAGCACCGCCGGGTCTCTGCACAGCTCGGGGGGCGATGCCATGCCCCCAGGATAGGGAAGGGTTAAGCAGCGCCGGACCCCAAGGCGATGGTAGCTGCTCCCTTCCTTGTTCCTCCTTGGCAGCAAGCCCACAGGTGCCAGGGGTTACCGGCTGCCCGGCCGAGCGTGGCCACGAGCGTGGCCAGGACGTGGCAGCAAACGGGGAGGGGTGGGTGCCGGGCTGGGGGGAGCGCCCCCTCCCAGCAGTGCTGGGGACCCCAGCCCCTCTCACCATCCCACGTCCTTTTACAGCCCACCGGGTAGCCCCCAGTGGTTGCTGACCCTACAGATGCCCCCAACCTTGGGGTGTCAACCATGGGGTCTCCCTAGGTAAGAACCCAAAGCCTCCCCATGGCTAAAGCAAGGACTAGGGGTGTCCCCCAGCACCAGCACATCCCCAGGGCTGGGGCACGGCCACCCCCCAGGAATGGGGAGCTGTCGGTGCCCCGGGGCAGGGCACATGGCTCGGTGGCAGCGGGAGGAGGGCTGGCACAGGGCAGTGCTCACCGGCGGGGCCGCCCCACTGCATCACTGCCCTCGGACACCGGGAGCCACGGGAGGTGCCAGTGACGCCGGGTGCCTGCCGCTGCCACGCCATGGGGTGCTGGTGGCCGCTCTGGAGTTGGGGGCTCTGGGTGCTGCTGGGTAAGTGCCGGGGTGGCTGATCCCATCTGGGTTAGGGGTGACGGGCTGTGACAGTGCCGGCTGCTCTGCATGTCCACAACGGGGGCAGGCTCTGGGGTCAGGTCGCTGGAGCCACAGGCGGTAGCACCCAGCAGTCCCAAAACTGACCCCAGTTTCCAAGTGTGCAGTGCTGGTGCAAGGCATTCACGCTCCATCGGCTTGTGGATTAGGTGGGGGATTTGCATAAGGGTAAGGCACGAGCACCGGGTGTCTGCCTGCATATGTCCATCTGCGGTGCTGCGGCTGCTCTTGGTGGCACGGGGACACCTTCTTGAAGCAGCCGGGCACAGTGGGGAGGAGGGATGGCAACCCTGTTGCAGCAAAGGGCTGGCCTGCCCGTCCTTGCCCTCACTCACCTGCAAACCCTGCCAGGGGCAGCAGGAGCAGAGCCGGGCAGCATCTCCCATGCGGCTGATAGCGCCGAGCTGCCTCCGGACGTGTCACCCACCGCGGCCAGGCTGGGCATGTGCCAGGTGTCCCCCAGCAGCGCGGCCAGCCTGCCGGAGCAGCCCTCTGTCCCCGGGGACAGTTCAGGTAACGCCACTCAGAGCAGGTCCCTGCCTGCCAGGGAGCTCGTCCCAGTGCTGCCGAGTGCAACGCGCACACCACCGGGCACAGGTAGGAGCGCCTTGTCCCTCCTCACAGGTGACGTGGTGGCAGGAGCACAGGTCCCCACAAGCCCCAGCAAGGAGCAGGAGGAGCCCCCCGGCACAGCAACTCTCTCTGGGGGGTTGGCAGTGCGGGATATTCCCCAGGCAGAGACTGGGTTTTCCTCCCCAAACCCTGCTGACCATCCGACCAGTGTCCCCCCAGCTCCTGCCACCCCTCAGCTGCTGACCCCGGTGCCAGCAGGGCGCACGGTGGCTCTCACCTTGGGGAGCAGCGGTGCTGGGCCAGCCACAGCCACGTTGTCCCCAGCTCCGCCGGTCCCCACTGAGAAGGGGACAGGCAAAACAGTGCCATCAGGCATCAGTGCTGCCCCTGAGCAGGCTCTGGAGGTGTTCGGGGGGCTGGAGAACATCGCTGGAGAGCCAAAACCAGGAACAGCTGTCCCTGTGGAGCAAGGGACCCTGCCCAAGGCACTTACAGGTCGTGTCCCAGCACCAGGAGGAGGTTTGTCCCCACCAGTGCCACTTGTCCTTGCTGCTCAACCGGTGCTGGGGACAAAAGCATCTTCCTCAGCCCCAAGCAAAGTGATCGATGCCAGTGAGTTGGCGCAGCCCTACAGCGCTGTCACTGCGGAGGGGACGCTGGGGACAGCAGGGACCACCGTGCCATCTCGTGCTGAACACAGCGCAGGGACATCACCCCCCAGCATCAGCGAGAGCCCCACTGAGCCACATGCAACCACTGCGCTCCCATCCCAAAAGGCCACACCAGAGCTGGACACAGCCACCTCTCCTCCTGCCCCAGCAGCCAGCATCTCACCGGCCTCTCCTGGGGACACAAGCCGCTCCGTGAAGCCACCAGCAGCCCCGGGTGGCCATGTCACTGACCCCACCACAACAGCAGCCACCAGGGCTCTCCTCCACGCAGCCACAGAAGGATCCAGGAACCCACTGCCTGCAGCCCCACCAGGAACATCCTCAGCAGCGATCACCTTTCCTCCTGCCACTGCTGTCAGCGAGGCTGCAGAGCCAGGGACACCAGCCCCCAGCACTGCTGGAGCTGGGCTGCTCGGATCCAACCCTGCCACCCATCCCCGTGCCACCACACCAACCCCAAGCCCACCAGCCATGGCACTGGATGTCACCACCACAGAGCATGTCCCCACCACGCTATTTCCAGCCCTCGGAAAGGCCGAGCTAGTGGCCGCTGCTGCTGGAGCCATAACAGGCACTGCTGCCCTGCACACAGAGGCCACCCTAAGGGACACAGGGCAGGCCCCCAGCACGGCCCCTGCTGTGTCACTGCCTGGTGGTGGCCTCTCCCCTGGGACCTCCTCTGCAGGCCCCAGGGACACCACGGCACAGGCGGACAGGGACAGATCCCCTCCGGCCAGCCCCAGTGTGGGCACGTCCCTGTCCCTTGTGGATGGAGCAAAGCCGACGTCTTCCCTCCAGGAGTACAGCACCGGGACCCAGCCAGCTGCCCTCATTAGCAAAACTCTAATTAGTGAAGGAGAGCTGGGAACAGCATCACCAGCCAGCAGCGACACTACTATAATGGCATGGGATGGCATCTCCAGTGCTATCCCGTCTGCTTCTTGGGTGCCTAGGACACTCAGCACCCCTGGGGTACCACAGGCAGGCATCCCGCAGGACAGCAGTGCCACCACAGCGATGGCATTGGGGGTGTCCCCATCCAGCAGCCCCCTGGAGGTGGCATCAGGCACATCCCCGCTGTCCCCAGCCACCCTTCTGCCAGTGCTCTGTGTCCCTACTGCCCGCCCCGATGGCAGCACGGCCGGGCGAGCAGTGGGGATGGTGTCCCTGGATGTGAGCACTGACCCATCAGGGACAACTCCCAGCCATGTCATTGTCACCGCCAGGCCATCACCGGAGCCATCCACCCCAGGGACCGACATCTCCAAAACCAAGCCACCGACGAGCTCTCCTCTCCTGGCCCCTCAGGGCAGTCGCTCGGCCCCATCGGCCACAGCAGACCCCAGTCCAGCTCCGGACACAGCCATGTCCCTCGGCACCACTGCTGGCAGCCAGGATCCCTCGTTTGTAACAGCTCAGCCTGACCAAACCACAGCCACCGAGGGAGCTGGGGACAGGTCCCAGCCGGCAGGAGACAGCAGCACCACGCAGGCAGCGCCAGGCTCGACCCCGTATGAAAGCCCTGCGATGGATGCCCCAACAGCCACGTTCAGCAGCGGGAGCACCTCCATGGGGACAATGCCATCGGTGTCACCCTCCTCCAAAGCCAGCAGCACTGCTCAGCCCGACACGGCCATGCAGGAGCACAGCTACAGCACTGCTCAACCGGCAGTGGGCAGGGGCATGGGCACGGACACATCCCTAGGCACCTTGGGGGATGGGGCTGTAGGGCTGCCCCCCACTCTGCCCACCCCCATCACCAGGGGTGCTGAGCCAGGCACCATCAGGAACACCCCGGTGTCACCCTATGCACCAGGCAGCCAGAACCCAGTGGCAGGGGCAGGCACGGTGTCACCCACAGCTCCGGAGCCGGTCACTGCACTATCCCCTGTCCTCAGCCACAGCACGGCTGAGCCAGACGTGAGCATGTCCCCTCCTGTGCTCGGGGACACCACTCCGGCGGTGGTGGCATCTTCTGCGGCACCCAGCACCAGTGCCACCGGGCCGGCAGCAGGAACAAGCGATGCCAGTCTCAGCACGGTCACAGCACCTTCCTTCACTGCCTCCAGCAGCACCTCCACTCCATACAGCCTCCGTGTCTCCCCTGGGCCACCCACCGAGGCCACCAGCAGCACCCATGGGCCAGCTGCTGGGGACAAGCCCTCTGTTGGGGTGTCCTCACTGAGCACGGCCAGCACATATCCATGGGAAACCACAGCCACATCCCGGACAGTCCCCGTCCCCTCCAGTGACACCGATACATCAGCTGGCTCTCCCACCCCTGCGGTGACCGGGCACACCACATCTGCCATGGCAAAGGCCACCAGCAGAACCCTGTCCCCCTCTGTCACCCACGGTGTCCCCACCACGCCGGGCAGGGTGACGAGCCATGATGCCACCTCCGCGTTTGCCGCCATGCCCAGCCTGGCCACAGGGACCCCGCCAGCAGCCACCAGCCCCACTGGGGCAGCTTCTGCTTTGGGGACGCAGAAGGGACCGGCCACCGCAGTGAGGACACCTGCTCACACCACTGCCAGCCATGGACACCCCGTGACAGAGCCTCAGCCCAGCCATGGGCTTGGTAAGTCGATTTTCTTCCTCCTTAAGGCAATGAAGAGGAGGGGGCAGTGCGCTGGCACAGCACCATGGTCACGGTAGGAAGAGCCCCAAAGCCCCGCGTGGGCTCAGCCCCATCTCAGTGTCCCCAGCTCCCCACTTACTACTGCAGGGGCCAAACCCTGCGCCCCTTCCCCATCCCAGCTCTCCTCCTTTTCATGTTTATTTGCCTTAAATAAGCTGAAGTGAGCAAAGTCACCAAAGTACCTGCTCACTTTTTGCCCCAGTCCCACCAGCGGGGTTTGTAGGGTTAAGCATCTGCAGGCACAGAGCTCCCCCGCCTTAGGACGTGCCGGGCACAGCACGTCGGGTTCATTATTCACGGCATTCCAGCCCAAAATTGGAGGAGTCACCAGAGTGGCTCATTTCCTCCAGATGTGAGCCCTGCTTGAGTCACCCAAGACCAAATTGGGTTAAAAACCGTGACAGCATCGGGGCGGGTGGGGGCACCCCGGGGGACGGCTCTCTGGTGGGGCTCGCCCCGTGTCCGTCATTCCTAGAATTGCATCCCACGGCACGAGGGCACGCTTGTCTTGGCTGCAAGAAAGCAGGGGCAGAAGTTAATCGTTTCTAACCTTCTCCATTAATCTCCTGCCCATCCCAGGCCCCGCAGTGTCCTTGTACCCGTTCGGCGCAGAGGGAGGTGACAGGGAGTGCGTCCGGAGGACCGTGGATTTTAATTCCCCCTTGTTCAAGCCGGAGATCGGGTTCCCCTTCGGGAAGGCGCTGCATGACTCCCTCTACGTGAGTTTCTGTGGCCACAGAGCATGTAAGGGATGTACAGCTCCATAGGAAAAAAAACACACACACACACACAAAAATGGAACAGAAACCTAATTTAATCTGAATGTTATTTTTTCCCAGCTTAAAATAGACATTTCTGCTTGCACATGTGCCAAGTAGGAATTAAAATCCCCCCAGGCCAAGGAGAACTGCCCACCAAACCGTCTAATGGGCGATTTCGGTCAGTTTACAGACAACGGGCAAATCATTTTCCCACCCACGGACAACGGCGTCCCCTCCAACCCCAACCCGCCTCCCCGGGGATTCAGCGGCCACGAGGCGCTGCCGACGGTGGCCGTGTTTTGGGAGGACGCGGACTTCTCGCGCGGCATCGGCACCACCTGGTACCAGGTCAGGGCCACCGAGGACCCATACCTGAATATCCCAGTGCCCCCACCAGCCGTCACCCACCGACCTCCCCCCCTTGTAAAAATCAGGAGTACCTCACCCTCGGATCTACCCGAGACCCCCTCGTCCGTGACGTGGAAGAGAAGGTTGAGAAATACCTGAAAATCCCATACACAGCGAGATGGACCCTGAAGGTGACGTGGGAGAAGGCCCCGGCATACCCATCCCAGGAGGATGATGCTCAGGTGACAAAGGGAACTGCCACCAGCGATGGATGGGGCATGGCAGAGCCCAGCTCAATGGGCATTTGGGGTCTTGCCTTGGTTTTTCCCAGCCCCACACCAGGGCATGATGTATTTTTACATTTCAATCCTGCTGCATCCTCGGTCTATGCTTTTGAGGAGAAGGGAGGGAGGCTCCAGGGTGCTAACGCTGCGTGTCCCTGCAGACCAGCACATACCAGGCCGTGCTCTCCACCGACGGGAACCAGTCCTTCGCCCTGCTGCTGTACCAGGACGGCGCCATGCGGTGGGACTACACCAGGCTGGCAGCTGGGAACGTGCTCATCGGCTTCTCCAGGTGCCGTGTCCCCAAGTCTGTGTGTGTTTTGGGGCACCTGTATTCCTCCACCATGCTGGGGCCATCAAGGCCTCTCCTCCCCAGGAGAGCCCAGCTCCCACCTCACCTAACCGCATCCCATTTAAACCCTCTCTCTGCAAACTGGCAGGAAAACCCATGGAGCCCCCCAGCCTGAAACCCTGCTGGGCGCTCAGTGCCGCGCCATCGCCAGACCACAGCCCTTCCCCTTCTTGCTTGGCAGGCAGTGGTGATGGGGGACATGGGAGGGAGACCCCAGCCCAACCCTAACCACAGACCCACTCTCTTTACACAGCGGCGATGGGTATGCCCAAAACAACGAGCTGACTCAGAAGCCACCGGCTGTTAAGTACCGACCTGACCAGCACCGCAGCTCTGGCACCGGTACGGCACCCTTGGTCCAGGGCTGGTGGGGGGACAGATGGCGTCAGGTCCCCCCTGCGGGGTTTTGGTGGTCGTTGCAGCTCCAATGTGTGTGTTGTTCTCCTGTCGCCCCCCCCCAGACGTGCGGGGACTGTGGCTGTACCGGCTGGACAGCCACAGCCGGGTGAACTACCGCCTGCGGTGCCTGATGTGGCTTGAGGCACAGCCTGCCCCAACCACCTGGAGCACGGAGCTGCCACCCTGCCCCTGCTCGCAGCCCCAGGCAGAGTTGGACCCTCGCTACCGCCGCAGTAGAGGTGCTGAGCGTGGGGCTGAGCCCCCTCCAGCATCTGGGATGGCTACCACCCCCTGGGATGTCTCAGACCCCGCAGACAACGCCATGAGGGTGCTGCGCACCACGTCCCCCAGCTGGGCAGGCGCTGGGGTGCGGTGTGTGTACCGAGGTACAAGCTTGCTGGAGGGCTGGCAGGAGAGGGCCTGGAGACCTCCCACCCACACCACGACTGGTAAGTGGGCACAGTGCTCCCAAAAGCACCTGCAGGGTCCCCCTGTGCACAGAGGGGTCCCCGTGGCCCCAGCACCCATCCTTCATCCTCCTGCAGACGAGGAGCTGGAGGCATTCGAGTGGTGCTGTCGGCGCGTGGGCAAGCCCTGGTTTTGCACCAGGTTTGCCGAGAAGAGACCGAGGACCAGCTGTGAGGGATACATGCCACCCACCCCTGGTGAGTCCCCAGGGTCCCTCTCCTCTGTGCCGGGGTGGGTGGCACGGCCATACATGGTCCCTGTGCCAGGCAAGGCTTCCTACGCTTCGCAGCATCCTGATGGAGACTGCTGAGCACTGTGATTTGTCCTCCATGCGATGACACCAGCATTCGCTTTCCTTCCTCTTCCCCAAAATATCTCCATCCCCTTCGGACCCCAGCCAGTGCCTTCGGGGACCCCCACATCACCACCCTGGATGGCCTCACCTACACGTTCAATGGCCTCGGGGACTTTGTCCTGCTGCTGGCCGGCGATGCCCAGAGCAGCTTCGTGCTACAAGGGCGCACGGCCCAGACCGGCACCGCCCAGGCCACCAACTTCATGGCCTTTGCTGCCCAGTACATCTCCAACACCACCACCACAGTGAGTAGGAGCGACCCAGGAATCATTTTGAGTATCTAACAGGACAGAACACTCGGGCAGTTTGGGTGTTGCATCTACATGTACCTACAAGTGCTTGGGACCAGAGAAACATCCTGCCACCTCCCATCGGCCCAGCAAGCTGCTAAGGGCGGTGGGTTGGGCTAAGAGTAATGAGGCACAGCTCTGACACCTCTTGCAAGCTGTCCAGTGTGGGCCTGGAGCCCTGCAGGGACACAGGCTGCTCCAGCCCTCTTGCTGCACCCCAACCACTGCTCTCCTTTGGACGTGGTGGTGCCTGTGCGTGCTCTTCCTTGCTTTGCAGAATTGCTCCCCGCACCCATTTCAGTAAGCAACATCTCCCAGTGTCACCAGAAGGAGTCCCTGAGCAGCAGGACAGAGCCTGGAGCCCTCCACCGCAGCTCTCCATGTTCCAAGGGTCAGCCAAGCAGTGGTGGCAGCATGGATGTGCCCCGGGACAGTGGCAGCGGGGACGGCTCTCCATCTTCACCCACACAACCACCCACGCAGCATTATATTGCAATTGCTGGGGTGACAAGCATGCCAGCACGGCCCTGGGCTGAACATCTCTGCTGGGGCTGGAGAAGGAGAGGATGTAACATCACATCCCCAGCAGGAGGTGGGGAGGGACAAGTGGAGGGGCTGACAGGGACATCTATTGCCATTTGCAGGTTGAGTGGACCTTGGGAAGCCAGGGTGACATCCAAGTCCTCCTGAACTATCAAGCCATCCAGTTTTCATACTCCCAAGGTGAGCAGGAGGTGATGTTAAGTGTGTCTGGGGGGGTTGAGGGGTGTCCCCATCCCACAGGGAGCTGGCCAGGGGAACGGGGAGAGCTCCTCCCCGAATTCAGAGGCATCGTTTCAGACCTAGACTCACGTGGGCTCTCCCCTTGTGTTCGTCTCCTCCTGCAGACATGGGTGCTGAGGTGCACTACAGCCCTGGGGTGCTGCTGGTCAACGCCTCCTCCGTCACGGCCACCTTTGATGGGACCATCTCCATCTCCATCTCAGCCAGCTCTGGGCTCCTCAGCGTGGTGTGCAGCCTGCCAGATCGGTACCGCAACAGCACCAAGGGCCTCCTGGGTGAGGGCACTGCCAGCAGGCTGCAGCAGCCTCATTTCTCCTTTGGCACGGTTGTAGGGCCAGGGTGCAAGGTCCCCTTTCCACCCCAAAGTGGGTGGAAGAGGCGGTGGGAGTGTGGTTCTGGGTGTCCCCGGGTGGCACTGAAGAGGGGACCCCAATCCTCTGGTGGTATTCCCACAGGTGTGTGGGACAACAACCCTGCAGATGACTTCCAGATGCCAAACGGGACCATCATCCCTGTGAACAGCAGCGAGGAGGAGATTTTCAGCTACGGGATGACCTGTAAGTCTGGGCTGGGGATCCACTCTGGCCATCCCTGTGCTCCAGCACCTTCTGGCCATGCTTTTGCTAAGGGGATTTGGACACTTTTCTGGGCAAGACTGGTGCCAGGAAACCCTTTGGTCTCTTCATTGTTCCATGTAAACCATCCCTGAAGAGAACAAAGCTTAAAAACCGAAGGCCCTACCCAGTTATGCTCTCTTGCAGGGGCTGTTGGAGAGCACAGCCTGTTCAGCCAGCCCCTGGCTGCACCGGAGAAGAACTTCACCCCCATCTTCTTGTCTCGGCTGCGGCAGGAGAACGAAAGCCAGTACCTGCAGGCAGCCTCTCAGTGCCGCGGCAGCAAGGAGTGCGTCTACGACATGCTGAGCACAGGAGACGTGACCCTGGGCCTGGCCACCCAGAGTCTCGTGGAGGACTTCCAGGAGAAGAAGACGGCGCTCAGTAAGTGAAGTGGGTCCTCAGCACCATGAGGGCACGGGCTTGGATAAGAGCTCCTGGGGTCCTCTTGCTCCATGTGAGGCTAGAGAGATGCTTCCAAGGTCTTGGATTTTTCTCTGTGCCTGGGAGATGCCACCAGCAGGACAGGTGCCACCAAGGTCTTGAGTTGCATTGCCAGGCTGGCTGCTCTCCAGGCCTGGGAGATCCCACCTAGAGGGGATTTTTGGTGGGTGGTCACAGCTACACCTGCCTGGGGTCTGTCCCCTCCTCGCCAGGAGGGACACAGAGCTGAAGAATGCCAAGGCCATGTGGCAAGCACACCAGGCTGCTGTTTCCTCAGACGCCTTCCCTCCCGTCATTGTTGGTGACCCATCGCTCACAGCCTTCAGGACACAGCGGGTGACGAGGCAGTACCGAGCTGAGGGGCCAGGCGCGCTCTTTGTCCCCCACATCTCCCCAGAGCTCAACATTTCGGGTAGGGATGGGGACAGCGGGCAGCCGGGGCAGGATGGGCACCGCACAGACACCGGGCTCTGGGGGAACCCTTCCAGGAGGACAGGGACGTGACCCCCACTGAGTGCCCACCTCCTCCTCCGGCTCCCGCAGAGAATGGCACCCTGACGTGGGAGCCCCGCGGGACGGCCCCGCTCAGTGTCACCCTGCAGGCCGTGGGCTCCCAGCACGTCGCCGCCCTGCTCCAGCTCAGCTTCACCCTCTGCAGCTGCCGCATGAGCCACGAGTGTGACTACAATGACACTGCCACCGTCAACGGCTCCTCCCTGCAGGTAACGCCTTGGGGCAGTGCCGTGTTCCAGGAAGCTCCTCTGGCACCATCCTTTCTGCCCATCCATCCTCGTGTCCCCTAAGCCAGTGTCCCCGTCCCCTTGGCAGCTGGCAGCCTGCAGGTGTGATGACGGCTACTCAGGTCCCTTCTGCCAGCACCCGCCAGACCCCTGCACCCAGGGGTGCTTCCCCGGGGTGGGCTGCGACCCGCTCGCCGGCTGCGGCCCCTGCCCGCATGGCCTGACCGGTGATGGGAGGCACTGCTCAGGTGACGAGGGCTGGCTTTGGGGAGGAAGGGGAGGCTGAGGGGCTTCACCCGGTGCCACACTGCGTTGTCCCCACAGATATTGATGAGTGTGCGCAGGGGATGGTGTGTCCAGGGAACAGCACCTGCACCAACACCGTGGGCAGCTACACCTGCTCCTGCCCACCCGGTATGGAGGGTGAGTGCTGGCAACCTGGGATGTGCTTTGGGATCTGGGCCCCAAATCTGCCAGGGTGAGCAGCCCAGGGTGCCTGGTGCTGAGACTTGGCTGGGCAGACGTGTGGTCCACTTCCCTGTGCCCTCCCCAGTCTCAGAACCCAGCCGCTGCCAACCTGTGCTTAGTGTCAGGAGGGATCAAGATGCTTCAGCCCAGGGTCCTGAAGTATCATTAATAAGTTAGGAAAATATTTTTTTCAGTGCAATTTTTTTCTTTGAGAAAACTCATCTCATCAAAGCTTGCAGGTGCATGTGAACGTTTGAGGGGTGACAATCAAGTCCCGTTTTCAGGTGGTCTTGGTGGTGGTTGCTCCCGTTACAATGCGGCAGGCTGGGATGTCACAAGGGCAAAAGTCTCTGGGAGGGTGCAGGGCTTTTCCTCAAGGGTCTAAATTTATATAGAAGACTTAAGGCAAAAAATAATAGTAGGAGGGGAAGAAAGGCATCACAGCATGGGAGCAGTGGGGATGGAGCAGTGCACTTTGACCAGTGCCTGCCCCCTGAGCCGTGTGGGCGCAGACTGGTGTCCCTGTGTCACCCTGCTCCATCCCCAGGCGAGGGGCCAGGCTGTGGCACAGCCTGCGGGTCCCGCTCCTGCCCTGAGGGCTTCTGCAGCAACGGGGGGGCGCTGCCAGCTGCACCCCTCCTCCTGTGCACCCGCCTGCGTGTGTCCCCCAGCCTTCACCGACCAGCGCTGCCTGGTGGCAGGGGGGGACTTTCGGCCCCCGGCCAGCCCAGGTGGGTGCCTGTGCCCCGTGCCCCATCCCAGCCTGGTCAGCCCTGGGGCACAGAAGGCACCGCTGTGGTTTTGCCTGGCAGATCTGCCCCAGAGGAGTGTGCGGCTGCGGGTCAGGGCGCTGCAAAACGTCACAGCCGGGGAAGTCAACGCCACCGTACGTAGCTGGCAGGGGACGGGGAGTCACGGTGGCTCAGGGACGGGGAGATGTCACAGCGTGGGGTGCCTGTGCCTTCTGCACCCCGTGCATCTCCTCCCATGGCATCCCAGCAGTTCCTGGGCCACAGCCATCGCCTTTCCATATGCTCCTCACTGCCACTTGCTGGGTCCCCAAGGAAGGAACGAGACCCTTGGTGCTGGGGCACGGTGTCTGCAGCCCTCCACTAACACCCCCACATCTCTTGGCACAGGTCTCAGCCATCATGGGCTCCCTGGAGGTGAAGGCTTTCCAGAGCAACACCAACATCACCCGCACGTGAGTGCCAAGCAGACAAGGCAAGGGTTGGAGTACAAAGGGCATTTCTCCCCCTGCTACACAGGAGTCTGTTTTTCCAGCCTCCAATTTCCTACACCCTTGGAAATACCTTACAGTAATGAGCCCCCTCCCTTCCTTCCCTGCCAACACATGGGGAAACTGAGGAACAGTGCAGCTCGGCCACCCTGCTCCATACTGGCGGGGATGCCAGTAGCCAGCTCCTCTCTCTGCAGGGCCGCTGCTGGCTTCGCCTTCGTCGTGGTGGCCAAGTTCAACTACGGCAGCAGCGGCTCTGTGATCCACTTCCTGAATGAGGAGCTGGTGGGGGCCATCACCAGAGCCTTCAACAAGCGGCGGGGACAGCGGGACGTCGGCACACACCTCCTGTTTGAGTACCTGCACCTGGACAACATCACCGACCTGGTGAAGCGTGAGTGCCCCTGGCACTGTAGTGTCCCCACTGTCCATCCCCTGCCACCATTGTGCCTTGGAGTTTTCGGGTTGGAGGGGGCTCGGTGGTGATTCCCATCCAAGGGATCCGGCCCTGGGGGACCTGGGGATGCTGCCCGAAGACCTAGGGATACCCCAGATTATGGGCCACACAGCCAAACCCGTGCCATCTCTCACCAGTGACAGTGGCAGAGCTGAGGCACTACTTCTCCTGCACCCTGTATGGCTACGAAGGCTATCAGCTGGACTACGTGGGAACCACTGGCTTCCTCTGCATCTCCCCTTGCAAGAAGGGCTACTGCCAGCACAGCGGCCGGTGCCGGCACCTGCCCGAGGGCCCCACGTGCAGGTAGGTAGCAGTGACACCGCGGTGGAGGCCACCCCACACAGCTACCTCTCCCCTCAGCCAAACCTCAGCTCCGTTCCCTCCGCAGCTGCACCCCCTTCTCCATCTTCTCCCCGGCCGGTGCCCGGTGCGAGCAGCTCACCATCAGCCTCGCCGCCTTCCTCGGCATCCTGCTGGGGGCCCTGGCTCTGCTCTGCCTCCTGCTCGCCGCCGCCTGCCTCACCCTGCGCCTCTGCCGCCGGCAGCGGGACCCCTGGAGGTGAGTGAGGGGCTCGGGGCAGTGGGGCTGGACCTACGTGGGATGGGTGCTCCTCCTCAGGAAGAGGTTTGCCAGGATGAAAACGTGGTGGAAAATCCATCCCAGGGAAAGGGCAGAGGGTGCTGCTGCCCTGGGGAAGGGGATGAGCCAGGCCCAGCCCCTGCTGCAGGTACCTGGTGTGATAACATCGGTGGGGTGACTTCAGCTTCCTTTTTCCCCCGTGTCAGAAATTATTTGCATTCCTTCCTCATCCCACCCAGTGCTTGGTTACAGAAGGGCTTTCCATTTGACTCTAATTTGAATGCTATCTAAATGTTCTCCACTGAAACTCATTCTCCCCTGGAAAGAGTTGGGCAGGGAAGTGTTGGCTGTCACCTATACTTGGGGCAGGGCAAGGAATGATGTGTGTAACAGTGGGGCTTTTTTCCCTTAAATCCCTGTCCCATAGCCCCATTTACCCCACTCAGTCACTGCTCCCCACCCCGGGACCTGGGACAAGGCAGGGGCTCTCCCAGCTCCCCTGACCCGTTGTCCCCATTCTGTTCCCTCTCCTAGGACCAAGGACACCTTCTGGAGGCCTTGGCAGTTTTCCTGTGAGCACACTCTGCAGCCCAACCCAGCCTGCCTCTGCTTCGTGAGGCAGCCATGCCCCGGCTTGGGCACATGCTGTGTCACTGGGGTGGCTCTGTGCCACCGATGTCCCCCAGCTCTGCTCCTCTTCCCCACCCCAGCCCTGACAAAGGCAGCAGAGAGAGCAGAGAGCACCCACAGCTCAGGAAGACGCTGGGAGCCGCGGCTCCAGGCCATCGACCCATCCGTCCAGGTCTGCCTGGGGTTATTGTCCCCTGCATGGGGTGGCGCTGGGCTGGCTGGGCACTGATGTCCTTGTCCCAGGACTCAAAGTCCATCTGAGCTGCCCTGCGGTGCCCACTCCTGGGGCACTGGGGACATGGAGGGCTGCACTACTGGGGCTCGTAGCAAAACCAGCGCAGCTTGTCCCATCCCTTCTTTGCAGATAAGGATCAAGAGACCCCAGGTCAGGGCTCCAAGCCAGCCTGCCCTGCAGCCGTAGCCTCCCTGCAGCCTCCCCAGCAGTGAGACGTGGCCACTCCTGGGGGTCCCGGCATCTGTGTCCACCCGGGGCAGGGGCAGCATCAGATGGGGGCTCCGGGCATGTGCCCTCTGGGCATGGAGCATCGCGTCTGGGGGCTGTGGGAGGTGTCTGTGCTATGGGGGGGGCGGGGACGCTCAGGTCAGCAAAGTGGGGGTCTTGCCTTCTGCTGAGGACCTGCAGAAGCAACAGGGGTCATCCATGGGTGAGTTTGTCTGGTGTGCCCCTGCACAGCGCGGCTGGACCAGGGGGTCCTGACCTATTATGAACAGAATAAATGTGAAATGACGGCATGCTGCTGTGTAGTGTGTGCACCCCACCTCACAGCTCCCCCAGATCACCTCTCAGAGCTCAGATGGCACCGGTCAGGCCCTGGTACCTACTCCAAGCCTGCCCCCATTCTCCTCCAGACCCCCCAGTAGACACCACAGTGATGCTGAGACCCTCAGACACTTTATTGAACAGACTAGATTTGACAAGGACTACTGTGGTTTCAGAAGAAGTGCAGATGCTCTCTCGCACTCACAAATTATTATTTTTCTCCCAACATTTCTGACCGTGGGGGTGGCCCCATGCAAGGTGACCCAAACCCCTCCACCAGCAGCCCTCACCCTGCCAGCCCCAGGCAGGGGAGCAGGGACAAGGGACACAGTGACACTGCCTGTCCCCCTGCCTCCAGCGAGGAGGTGGCAGCCTGGGGGGAAATGAGAACTGCTACGGTGAAGGCAGCCACCGGCACGGGGTGACCATCGCCAGGGGAGCGGGGACACACAGGGGGACACGCAGGTTTGCCGGGTGTGATCAGGAGTGAAGGACTCGGTGGATCAGCCATGGTCCAGACCATGTTGTGGATGTGCACCCCCCAAGTTACTCATCCTCCTCATCTGCAAAGAAGAGGTGAGAGCTTGGCCATCTCCTACCTGAGGGTCTGGGGTGAGCAGCGACACCCCCAGGGGGATTTCTGCCTCCTGGGGAGGGGGCAGCAGGACATGGCCAGAGGAGAGGAGCCCCCAGAGCCCACTCACCTCTCTGCTCCTCTGAGTCGCTGTCTTCCGAGGAATCTGCTGAGGGTTGCAAGAAAGACCCTGGGTCAGCTCCCACCCATAGCCACTGTCACTGTAGGGCTGCCACCCCCAGGTGCCTGCCTAGGGAAGGGACTGGGTGGGTGCTGCACGGAGGAACTGGGTGCTGCACAGAGCAGCAGGACCCGACCTGCTGACCCTCCCCATCTGACCTCCCAGGGCTCTTGTTGCATTAACTAGCGGTGGCTGGGATGTCCCCCCCCAAAGCCCTTTGGCCCAGAGGTGGCATCGCCCCAGCACACAGGGGCTGGGAACTCACCCGTGCCAAGTGCCTGGTATCCGTCACAGCCGATCCTCGGCCTTTTCTCGCTGTAGCGGGCACAGAGGCGGGCACTTGCCGCCTGGTTGCAGCACCAGTCATACAGCTTCAGCTCCTGGTCTGGGTGCAAAGATTAAAGAAATCAGACACGCAGCCCCATGCATCCCCAGAATGCCCAAAGACAGGCTGGCACGGGGATTAAAGCAATTTACAAGCTCCAGTTGGTGCCATGCAGCTTGGCACGGGGATGCTTCCAGCCTACCCATGCCTTGGTTGGCAGCTCTGGGATGCCCGAGGCCGTCTGTGCTTACCACGGTATGGGGACGCCTGTCTGGAGGACCTCCAGTACCTCTCCTGCCGCCCCTCCACTAGCTGCCCCCGGCTGTCGTACAGGCAGCGCACGCCGGCGCCGTGCCGGTTGGGA
The DNA here is from genome assembly GCA_011076525.1 of Nettapus auritus. Lineage (NCBI taxonomy): Eukaryota > Metazoa > Chordata > Aves > Anseriformes > Anatidae > Nettapus > Nettapus auritus. The sequence continues at coordinate 15,883,434 of CM021773.1, forward strand.
GAGGCAGAGTGCAGCATGGACACACGGGCAGACCACCAGCCTGAAACGGGGCTGCCATCAGCTTTTGGGTGCTGTGGGGTCCCCCCCAAGAGGGGACACCCAGGAGGGGACACCCAGGAGGGGACACCCAGCCACTCCGCTGGGGACATGCTGGGCACAGTGGTGCCACTTGCCTCCCCGGCTGCTCTTGAAGCGCGGGTCCTGCTGCCCTTGCTGCAGGGAGCAGGGGCAGGCGGGCAGGTCCTGGCTCCACGTCCGCGGCTCCTGCTGCCGTCCCGTCCACGCCAGGCACTTCAGGCGGTAGTTGAGGCCCACGCGGCTCTCCAGCTTGTACAGCCACAGCCCGCGGAGATCTGCACGGGAGGGGAGGCGCGAGATGTGACCGGGATGCCCTCAGCCCCGGGACCCCGTGCGCAGCAGTGCCCCAACACCAGGGAAATGGGGGGAGCAGCACTTGCCAAAGAAGAAATCCCCAGGACACAGCCATGGCACCAAAAATTGATGTGCCAAGGGTGTTTCAGGCTCAGCCTCAAGGCACAGCTGGTGCCCAGGGGAGGCGTTTTGTGTGCTCAGGGTGAAATTCCACTGACAGCCAGCTCACGGAGAGACTTGCTGCACCAGCTGGATTCCACCCCCTGCCTGGGGATGTCCCCATCCCCTCGCAGAGCTTCCCCGGGCCATGCCCCTACCTGTGTTGTATCCCCTGAACTGGTCAGGGCGATATTTGGCAGCTGGGGGTCCTTGACTCAGGTCATCGTTGTGGTAGGAGCCGTCCCCACTGCGCAGAGGGAAGGGGGAGAGTCAGGCATCGCCCTTCCCGGCTCAGATCGCCCCATCCCCTCTCACCCTGGTGTACCTACCTGGTGTAGCCGATGAGCACGTTCGCAGCCGGCAGCTTGGTGTAATCCCACCGCATGCCCCCGTCCTGGTACAGGAGCAGCACATAGGACCTGAAGCCGTCGGTGGTGAGGACTGCCTGGTACGTGTTCGTCTGGAGAGAAGCACGGCAGGAGGGTAAGAAACCGAGCAAGGCTGCTGGGTTTTAAATTAAATTTAAAATGGGGTGTGGGTCGCTGCAGGTGGTGGCGGAGAGAGGGGCTGGCTTCCTGACACGCCAAATGGAGGCTGGGCAGCTTTAAGACTGACATTTTTGGCAGAACCAGCTCCTTCTGTCCAGACACCCATGGGTGCAGCTCTTGCTTTTAGCACCCAGCCACCCCCAAGCCCCGGCAGCCCCTTACCCTCCGGCTGTCGCCCCGTGCTCCGTAGGCAGGTGCCTTGTCCCAGGTGATTTTCAGGGTCCAGGCCGCGGAGTAGGAGGACCTCAGGTACCGCCGGACCTTTGCCTCTACATCGCGGATGAAGGGCGGCTTCTCCGAATTCAGGGTGAGGAACTCCTGCGGGTTTGGGGTGCACACACATGCTTTGTCTCACAGCAAAGTGCTGATGGCACTGAATTTTGGGTCTCAAAGGGAGATCCGTTTGTGATGCTCTGCACTGAGACTCGAGTTTGGCTGGCAGAGGCTTTCTGCCCAGCCTCTGTGCAGGTGATGGACTCACACAGGACCAACACCTCTTAGATCTGGCCCAGAAAAGTGAAATCCCACCCACCAACCCCATCGATCACGCACCCCAAGGGGCATCCTCAAACATGGATATGGATCATGTAAATGTGCTTAACGCGGTCACGCACAAGGATGGCCTCACCGACCTGATAAAAGGTGGTGCCAGTGCCCCTTGAGAAGTCGGCATTGTCCCAAAACACGGCGATCATGGGGACGTCCTCGTGGCCATTGAACCCCCCAGGAGGCGGGTTGGGGTATGTGGGGATGCTGCTGTCGGAGGCTGGGAAGATGATCAGGCCATTGTCTGTAAACTGAGCACAGGGAGAGGAGATGAAGTGGCCACGAAGTCACCACCTGCCGCAAATGGACCCTGCAAGCACCCCAACCACCTCGTGCCTGCATGAATCCCAAGCTGGGCCCCAGCTCCTGGTGGCTCCCCCAGGTTTTTGGGGGACGGCCGCCCACCCCACATCAAGTCGGGGCAATGCAGACTCACGTAGAGAGAGTCGTGGAGGTTTTTGCCAAATGGGAACCCAGTCTCGGGCTTGAAAAGCGGAGAGTTGAAGTCCACTCTCCTTTCCACGTACTCGTGGTCGTTTTCCCTTGGTCCATATCCATAGAGGGACACGGCTGCGACTACAAAAAAAAAAAAAAAAGAAAAAACATGGTTATAGCAAAGCCTTTGGTCTGTGCCAACACAAGTGGCTGAAACTATTTTGCCTTCAGAGACACAGGCAGGAGGACGGGGGACACCAGGACACCCTGAACATCACCTTCCCTCGCAGGGTCCCTCTCCCACCCCTCTCCCTGCCTTTCCCAGTGTGTCACCTACCTGTGGGGCTGGGCAGAGGGACTGGGGCAGCTGCTGCTGATCGTGGTGGAGCTGGAAGCATGGAGGATGATGCATGTGTGGAGAGAGAGGCTGCTGAACTTGTCCCCGGCCCCGGCAGCCCCTTCTTGCCCCCAGAGCTGGGAGCAGGCGGGGTTGGGCTGCAGGACACAGCTGGATGCAGGGTGGTGGGGGCAGACCCCCTCTGGGCTGCCCCCTGACCTGGGATGGGTGCAGGGACGCTCGCCCCACCTGCAGCAGGGACCCCATTTGCAGGGGTTGCGCTGCCCAAGGAGGGGTGCAGGGCTGGGGGCAATGAACCCCCGGCAGGCTTTGGCCCTGGGATGTTGGGCAGGGGGCTGCCAGCAGCGGGGCCAGCAGGAGGAAGGACAGAGAGAGACCCCAGGCTGCCCCCCGCCAGGGATTGAGTGGGGGTCTCCATGGCTCCCACAGCCCCTGGTCCCACAGCCACAGCAGGATGTGGTTCCCCCAGCACAGGGCCATCGCTGTCCCCTCTGCCTTCAGCCACCACAGGCCTGGGGGGGACCCTGGGGCCCCCAGGCTGGAGAGGAGGCAGGAAAGGGGCAGCAACCCCTGAAGCAGCCCCCAGATCTCCCCGTGTCCCCGCGCCCCACTCACTTCCAGAAACTGGAGAGGAAACTGGTGGGGGGCCCACAGCTGCCCCCACTGCTGCATCCTCACTCTCTGAGGCTGGGGGCAGAGCAGGGGCAGCGTTGGGGGGCACGGGGGCATGCGGGGACTCTTCTCCAAAAGGTGCCGGCATCCCTGAGGCCACCTCATCTTCAGGGGACCCCGGCAGAGCACTCCCAGCACCCGCCACCACCACTGGCAGTGGGGGACCCAGTGCCGAGGGACTGCTCCCACTTGGGGTGCCAGAGGCAGAGGGGGGGACCCCCTTGGGTGCTGGTGCTGAGCTCCCCCCCATGCCCCCAGCAGGGGCAGCTGGCAAAAGGCTGGAGGCATCCGGGGCCACCGGGACCAGGGGCTGCACCTCCCGGGGAGAGGACAGAATGGAGGGGGCCAGCACCCCTGATGTGATCTGGATGATGGCTCCTGCCCCATCTGCCCCGCCGGCACCAGGGAAAGGTGACCCAGGGTCCAAGGCTCCTGTTTCTCCTCCAGCCAGCTGCACCACGTTGGTTTGGCTCAGGTTTGCATCCGAGAGTCCGAGGTTGGCACCACTCTGGATGCCGGGGGCAGGCACAGGGGTCTCCTTGCTGCCTTGGGGGCCAGCAGCCTCCAGGCCTGGGCTCAGTCCTACACCAGCTCCACCAGCTCCAGGACCTCCTGCTCCCTTGACAGCTCCACCACTTGTTCCGGCTGAAGATCCCACGGGAGATACAGATTGCAGCGCGGCTCCCGTTCCTCCACCAGAGGCTCCAGCCGCTCCAGCTCCAGCCAGGTCCTGGGACACCCCCGGGACCTCCCCATCTCCAGGGCCAGCCCCAGCCCCTTTGCCCACACCTCCTCCTGCAGCAGGATGGGCGCCGGGCCCAGCACCCTGGGCAGGCTGCACAGCACCGGGAGCAGCACCTGCTCCTCCCAGGGCACCCGGGCTGGATGTATCCAAAACAGAGGGTGCTGTGAGCGTGTCACCCAGAGAGGCAGGACCAGGCAGGGACACGGCACCAGGCAGTAGATCTGTCCCAGCACCAGGAGAGGAGCTCAGGGATGGCTCCGACCCGGTCCCACTGCCTCCCAGCGCCTGTCCCTCTGCTCCCGGCACCCCCAGGTCTGCGCCGGGTTGGACCCCGAGGGTGGGTGACGGGAGTGCCACGGGTCCAAGTGATGCTGAGCCAGGGGAATCCAGCGTCAAACTGAAGTCATTGCCTGGTCCTTCAACCCCAGGGAAAGCTGCTCCTGTGGGAGCTCCAGCTGCCATCCCCCACGGCTGTGACCCCACAAGGAATGGGGAAATGGGGGCTCCCTGGGCAGCACTGAGGTCAGGGTTTGCTGCTATCTCTGCCCCATTGCTGGTTCCAAACACAGCTCCAGATGCAGCAGCCGGAGGTGGGAAAGCAGCACTGAGACCACCAGGGGCTTGGCTGGGCAGGGGTCCCAGTCCTTCAGGCCCCAGGGGGCTGGGTTCCAGCCCCACAAGGCCGGGAGCCATGGCACCAGGTGGGGATGCTTCTCCCAGTACTGGGGCTGCTCCTGTTCTGTCCCCAGGCGCTGCAGCAGGGGACAGCTCGGTGCTGGGCACGGCTCCTGCTGGGGCTGCCGGCAGATCTGCGGTGTCAGCGGGACCCTGCTGAGCGCTGCTGGATGAAGAGGTGGTGTCCATGTAGGGATTTCTGCTCTCAGGGTTTTCTGCCTCTGCCGTATCCACTGCGCTCTCGGTTCCCTGCACCGTGGCGAGCTCTGGGCCAGTTTCGCTGTATGGAGAGCCCTGGGACAGGCGGTCAGGGCCAGGGGCTGCTGCTGGCATGGGGGCTGCTGCTCCACTGTTCTCCAAAGTGGAAGATACTGGAAGTGTGTCACTGGGAGAGGCAGGACCAGGCAGGGACACGGCACCAGGCAGTAGATCCATCCCAGCCTCCATCCCAGCACCAGGAGAGGAGCTCAGGGATGGCTCCGACCCGGTCCCACTGCCTCCCAGCGCCTGTCCCTCTGCTCCCGGCACCCCCAGGTCTGCGCCGGGTTGGACCCCGAGGGTGGGTGACGGGAGTGCCACGGGTCCAAGTGATGCTGAGCCAGGGGAATCCAGCGTCAAACTGAAGTCATTGCCTGGTCCTTCAACCCCAGGGAAAGCTGCTCCTGTGGGAGCTCCAGCTGCCATCCCCCACGGCTGTGACCCCACAAGGAATGGGGAAATGGGGGCTCCCTGGGCAGCACTGAGGTCAGGGTTTGCTGCTATCTCTGCCCCATCGCTGGTTCCAAACACAGCTCCAGATGCAGCAGCCGGAGGTGGGAAAGCAGCACTGAGACCACCAGGGGCTTGGCTGGGCAGGGGTCCCAGTCCTTCAGGCCCCAGGGGGCTGGGTTCCAGCCCCCCATAGCCAGGAGCCATGGGACCAGGTGGGGACACTTCTCCCGGTGCCAGGGCTGTTCCTGCTCCATCCCCAGGTGCTGCAGCAGGGGACAGCTCAGTGCTGGGCACGGCTCCTGCTGGGGCTGCCGGTAGCTCTGCGGTGTCAGCAGGACCCTGCTGAGCACTGCTGGATGAAGAGGTGGTGTCACCCTGGGTGTCTGCATAAGGACTGCTGTCCCCTGCCTGTGCTGTGTCCACTGTGCCCCCCTGAGCAAGCCCTGCCAGGCCATCAGATCCAGAAGAAGCCAGGCTGGCAGCATCCAGAGCTGAATTAAGGCCAGTGCCATCTCCATCAGCTCCCTTTGGACCACCGGCTGCCAGCCCCCATGGCTGTGATCCCCCAAGGGACGGCGAGGTGGGCACTCCTGGGGCAGCGCCAAGGTCGGGGTTTGCTGTTGTCTCTGCCCCATCACCAGCTGCAGCCCCTGGAGCTGGGAAAGCAGCCCCGGGAGCACTGGGGGTGTCCGTGGGGGATGGCAGAGCAGCAGCAAGCTGCGGTTGTTGATCTCCGGTGGGGCTCTGCCATGGGGCAGGCTGCAGGGAAGGCTCGGCCGGACCCACAGACCCCGTGGGCAGAGGCAGGGCAATGGATGGGGCTGGGACATCTGTGTCGCTCTGTGCATCCGTGGGGACCCTGGAGGCCAGGAGTGAGGTGGCCGTGTCCCCTTGTGCCCCAGGTGCCTCAGGGGCTGCAGGAGCTGGGGCTGAGCTGGGGCTGGACGGTGACACCTCCTGGGCTCCCTGCATATCTCCATCCCCACCATAAGCCAGTCCTGGTGAGGTGGCTGGGCTCAGCCCTGCCTGTCCAGCGAGGAGAGAGGTCTGCTCTTGGTTTTCTGCTGCTCCCAACACTGTCCCGTTCTCTGGAGCCAGATGGGATGAATCAGTTGTGCCAACTGCACCATTTACTGCATCTCCTGCATCGCCAGACCCCAGAGCTGCTGGCCCTGGGGTGACACCCACAGTTGTGGGTGTTGAGGAGGGGGCACTGGCTTCGCCTTGGCTGTCCCCAGGCAGGGTGACACCTTCCTCCTCTGTTCCCATGGCCATGGTCAGCCCTTGGCTCAGCAGCACAGTGACATGGGGACCCAGGGGGCTGCCGGTTGTTGGCTGTGCCCCCTCAGCTGCTGGTGGCAGGGTGGCAGGGAGAGATGTGGCATTATCTGTGGGCTCCAAGTCTGCTCCTTCCCTTGTCACTGACGCGAGGATGTCCTTGCTCATGTCTGCAAACAGAGGGGTGGCCCCGGGGGGTGCACCAGGAGCAGCTCCTGTTACATCAAGCTCTGCACTGGGGGTGAAAGCAGGCTGGGGGGTGAAAAACAAGGCGGCAGCCGAAACCGTCTGGTTTCCTTGGGATGCATTAAGAGATGTGGCCACGTCCGTCACCGCCTGGGGCTCTCCACTGGGGCTCAGCCCAGCTTCAGCACCGCTCCCCGCAGCCGGAGAGCTGGTCGGAGGAGCACTGGTCACGGTCAACAAATCTGCCTCAGCCCCAGAGGGGAAGGATGGGCTGGCCGGTTGTCCCACGAGGATGCTCTCGGTTGTCTCAGTATCAGCCACAGCGGTGCTCGTCCCCACGGTGCCCAGCGGCAGGGCGCCCCATGCCTCGCTCTGCGCCGTGATGGGAGAAGCTGTGTCAGCACCAAACGGGTCCTCCGTGGTCACAGGGACGGCGACGGCGGCCCCGAGCCCTGCAGGGAGCAGGGAGCAAAGTGTTAATGGGGGGGGGAAGGGGCCAGCAGCTCCGGGGGGGGGAGCACAGGGGACGGTGGGAGAGCGGAGAGCGGGGCAGGGGTGACACAAAGCAGGCAGGGGCTGCAGGTGTCCATGTGACTGCACAAGGGGAATTTTCCTCCTTTGTTTTGCTCCTTCATGACGTGGGACCGAGCTCTGCAGTCTTAGGGCAGCCCCTTGGGCTCTCTGCCTCGCTGCAGAGACACCCCTGGGCGCAGTTTTGCGTTTTTTAATCTTCTGCAGTGTCTGAGAGACATTTAAATACATTTTACCCAAAGCTCTTTGGCAGAGAGGGCATGCATGGTTTGGTGAAACGTTTGCTGGCTGCAGATATCTCCTGGCCCACTGCAGCCCCCTTCCCCCTGCCAAAACCCTGCCCCGCACCCACGCCCTTATCTGCAGGGGGTTGATGGAGACCCCCCAACCCCAGGAGCCTCTCCCCAGCCCCAAAGCTACAGGAGGAGCCAGGCAGCCACCCATCGGGGCAGACACCAGCCCCGTGATGTCCCACCCAGCCCTATTTTTAGGACAGGGGTGCAACCGCTGGAGGGATGGAGCAGCAGCCTGGAGGATCTGCTGACTCTTGGCTCCGGGCGGCTGCAATTAGGGGACACCTAATCAGCACCCTGCGGGTGAGACTGGGCGTTCAGCCTGCTCCCGGCCCTGGTGCTCCTGTTCGGCAGGTTCCCCCCGCGAGGCCACCGGCCCCCCAGCAGCGGAGGTGCCTCCCAGGCTCGGTGGCGTGCCGAGAGCTGCATGCCACAGCAGTGACCGCTGCCTCCTGCCCCAGTCCTGGGGTCCCCCCCGCCTCCCCTTCCTCTGGGCTGCTTCCTCCCCTTCCCCTTCCTGCCCCGCTCCCATCTTTGCCTGATGAATTAAGGGGTTTACAGCAACCCACCCTTCCCTATCAGCCAGAGGAGATGAGCCGCTTCCCTTCTCAGCTCGGGGAAAACAGTGAGTCACCCGAGTCCCCAAGTCAGGTTATTTTGGCACTCTGCACCCTAACAAATCCACATTTTATCTTAATTCTTGCAGGAGACCAGGAAATGCCATGTACCCTGCAGCGGCCGAGTGGGGATGCTCATGCAAGAGGAGCCTTAGCACGGAGCCGGGTTGTGGGCGAGGTGGAGCAGCCCTGGTGCACCCCTGTGCCTGCCTTTGGTGTCCTTGCTGTGGGGGGACCTGGCTGCAACCAGCCTTGTGGGGCCGTGCCTGCCCCCTAAAACACTTCCCTAGTTTTTTGGTTGCAAAGAACTGCAAGAGTTGTCCTAGGAAAAATTTCCAATGAAGCTAGGAGGTAAAAACATCTCAGCCATACCCCCTGGGGCAGATTGCACCAGGGATTTGCAAGGACTGGGGTAGCAGGATATGGGACATACCATGCAGAACCCATAGGCAGCATCCCACGAAGGCTGGCAGCGTCCATCCCTTGGTCCCCATCCTGGAGGAGCACCGGGAAGCTGGAAGGGAGGGAGAGCAGCGAGGTGCAGCCCCGGCCCTGCTCTCCTGCTGGAGCTGGAGTCCCACAGGTGCAATCCCGCTCCTGGTCCCTCCTATTTATAGGGATGGCAAAGGAGGCAGGTCCCCTCCCGCCCCCGGTGCTCTCCCTCCGCGTCCCTGTCCCCAGCCCCTTCCCTCCCGGCCCTCCCCTCCACCTCCCCTCGAGGCTCTGGGGGCCCCCACCAGCCCCTTACAGCTGGATATGAGCTGGGGGCCACCCAAAACCGACCCCACAGGGACCCAATCCAGCCAGGGCATGACCTGGAGCAGAGTTGCAGCACCTAAGGGAGTTGTGGAGGTGTGCTTGTGCCCGGGGGTTGGGATGCAAAGCCCCCTTGGCTCAAGGTTTCCATCCAAAAGCCAGGAGACACACTTCGGGGGCAGGCCCTGGTGCATCGGCCAGCCCTCCCAGTGCTCTTCCATGACTGGGAGCCCTGGGGAGCCCCGTCCAACCCCCAGCATCACCACCCTGTGTGCAGGCGCAGCAGTGCCAGGATGGGTGCTGGGCCACTGCACCCCATATCCCACCCCCAGCCCTCTCCCCTACAGCAGCCATCCCTGCTCCCCACCTGGGCTCCCTGGCGGTGGCAGGCGTTGCACAACACCGGCCGGTGGGTGTTTGGTAAGCAATTAAACGCTCCTTAACCAGCAGTGCCCGCGGGCTGCTCCTGCCCGCTGCCACTAGCAGCAGCACGGCGCGCAGCGTGCAGCCCCAGCCGGCCTCCGTGGAGCAGGCAGCAGTGGCAGCAGCAGCGTGGGCGATGCCGGGGGAGGCCAAGTCACGACGAACACCCGTCACACCAAGCCACCCACGCCTTACCCCCTGCCCGGGCACCGGGAGCTGGCCATAAATCACCGCTCACCCGGAACGAATTGGGAGAGTTGTGGTGATGCAGGGGGACAGTGCCCAAAAGCCTCTCCCCTCTGTGCTCCCCAAAGCCCCCTCTCCCCTATTTTGGGCCAGTAGATCCAAGGTGTAGATTGGGGTGAGGAGCCAAGCACATCCCCGCACCCCGGTACCCGCAGCCCTCCCTGGATCAGCACTGCAGGGATCATCCTCACCATGAGCACGGCGTCCCACTCCCACCCTGGGAAGGGGCTGTGCATTAATCCTTTTCTGTACCCAAAACCCGTAGATCCTTCTGCTGTGCCCAAAACCAGGGTCCAGCAAGCCACAGGATCCCGCAGGGCTATTTCTCATCCGCAGTTATCGAGGCAGCACAGCACAGGATGGACACCGGAGCCAAGAAATGGGACAGAGAGCACAGAACTCAAAACTGTACAGAAAGAACCAGGATTTGGGGGTTAGCACGGTCCCACCAAGCCCACAGCGGGGAGGTGCTGGATCTGAGGATGGGACCCCCTCAGGATCCTGAGTCTGGGGTGGGCAGTGCTGGGAACCCCAGCGCCGGGGGGCTCAGCACCACGCAGCGCAGTGTGGCACAGCAGCGCCTTATCAGCCTTCCTGGAATTAATGGGCTGCTTGTTCCAGCCCCGCGGAGATTACGGCATCTCCTGCCGGCAAGGGCATCTGGGGAGGGCTCAGGGGGACCAGGTTATCCATCAACCCCATGGGTTCTGGATCACTTGGTGCGCCGGGTACAGCACAGTGAAGGGGAGGGGGATGCCGGAGGGAACACCTTGGTCACCAGGGGCTGGTGACCGGAGCCACACACCCCATGATGCCACCCTCCGGAGGTGGGGTCCCCCTGGGTGTCAGGGAACAGGGTCTGCTCCCAGGGATGATGCTGATGGAGGGGAGCGGGTTTCAGCAAGGATGGTGAGAGATGATTTGAGGGCTGGAAGAGCCCCTCAGTGCAAGCGATGTCCCTGTCTCAGTCTGCTCAACACATCCCAGTGAGCTGATGGTGGCAAAACCCCATCCTTGTGGGGAGGGCTCCATACCACAGAGGAGAAAACCCCCAAAGATGTCCACGATGGGAAGCGGAGGGGGGGAAATATTCAAACTGGGAACCACAGGACTGGTGCTACGGGCACAGCTGGCTCCCATCACCTTCCCCCAGCTGCGAGCAGGCTCCCTGGGAGGGGTGCAGCTTCCCAGTGCAATACCTGTGCTCAGGACCCAGAGGTACCCAGAGCCCACCAAGCAGCTGTGGGGGAAAGGCACCAGCCAGCACCACCAGGGATGTCAGACACCCAGACCACATGCATTTTGCCATGCTGGGAGCCTGTCACAGCTCAGTGTCCCCAGTTTGGGATCGATCCCCAGCACCCCCATCACAGCCAGGCCCCTCTTCTCCATCCCAGGACGTGGGCAGGGGGGCTTGGCCAGACCGGAGCATCTCCTCCCCCTGCCACGACAGCGGTGGAAGGCAGCTGTGCCGGACGGGGATGGTAAGTGCCCCGGTCACCTTTTCATCCCAGTACTTGGGGACCTTTTCCTCCCTTTGTGACGCACTTTGGCTGCAGCCTCCCGGCCTTGGCCCCGCGCCACATCCCGGGGTCTGAAGTTATGGATTCAACAGCCGGCAGGATCAGCCCGGTGGGACTCGGCGTGGGAGGGCTCCTGGCCCAGCGCCACGGCGTGGGCAGAGCACGAGGATGATTTCCCCAGTGCCCCACAAGGCGTGGGGAGCCAGGACCCCATCCAGCAGGCTCTGTCCTTGTCCCCTGCTCTGCACCCCAGTGTGCTAATGGTTCAAAAAAGCCCCAAAAAGCCAGGCAGCAACCTGGCTGGGAAACGGCTCCCTGGGGAATGTGGGTGTGCTCCTGCACGTTGCCTTTCCCCATGGGGAAACGGGTGCAGGTCCTGGAGGCGGATAGCCCCGTCCAGCTGGGGCTGGTGGCCGGCAGCAGGTGACACGTCTGTGGGTGACACAGCCCAGAGCCCTCAGGGCCAGGCAGTTCCCGTCCTCTCTCTCCCAGAATTGGGGTCACCATTGGCAGGGACACTATGTGACCGCAGAGGGACGTGTTTTTATGTCCCCGTTCGTGCACTCTCTGTCCCATCCCAGCTGTCACTCACACAGACCAGAATGAGAGGAGCCAGCAGTGGGTTGGGGACAGATCCTGTACGGCTCAGGTGCCTGGGAGCTGTCCCCAGGTCTGCAGCCCCAAATGCCCCTTCCCTCCGTGGGACATGGGCTGCAGGAAGGGATCAGCCAAAAATACATTCCCCCCCCCCCCAACGTAACAGCACAGCCATTTTGGTAATTATTTCACTTTTTAATCTCTCCGCGAGGTGACTTGCTTAGGGTAATAACTGCTTCAGCCTGATTTTATCTGGCTAATTAATCAGTTAATAAATGACTTTGCTGCAGGGGGATAGACGCTGCGGCCTCCTCCTTTAGCTGAGGACTGGAAAAAAACAGGGAAGGATTTCAGCCCACAGGATTTCCACAGCTCACGCAGCTGTGGGGAGAGCAGAGCACCAATGTGGGACCCCCCCGGCTGTGCCCCCGCAGCCAGCCAGGCCCTGAAACCTGCTTATTTCAGAGCACATAGGGACTGACAACAGGCTGCAGTGGCTCCTTCCTCGTCTTCATCAGTGCCACGGGTGGCTGGGGGCTGCAGCGTGGGGCGGGATGCAGAGAGGCTGCAGGGTGCAGATGGGCACTGGGGGTCCCGGGGGACCCAGGTTCAGCAGGATCCGTGCAGGTCACCCCTGAGGGACACAGCGGTGGGCGACAAGAAGGGGCAAGCAGGAGGCTGGGGGCTGGCTCAGGTCCCTGCCCAGCAGGACCTCGGTGGACGAGGGGCAGCGGTCAGGGTCTCTTCCCTCTCCAGTGCATCGTGAAGTTGGCGTGAGGGAACCTGTCCTGCAGCCTGTGTTGGAGCTGAGGGTAAAGAACAGCTGTGACACCGTGCAGTATTTATGGGTGATGCCAGAGGGGGTCTCTTGCCCCCTGTCCCCACCCAGGAAGGGACCCCAGCCAAAGGAGAGACCCCTCTGGGAAGGGCAGCGGGCACACCTCACCTCAGACACGATCAGCTTCTGCACTGTTGTGTTCCCAAGGTCCAATTGGCCAGCCAGGCGCATCGACAGGAAGATGTGGGACTTACCTGGGAGCAGAAGACACACAACTCTGCTTGTTCCCCTTCCATCCTGTGCCACGGCAGGACCTGGGGTCTCTCCCCAGCACCACAACCAGAGCTGTGCAGGCTCAGGCATGCCACCTGCCCTCAGGCATGGACAGGGGGTGTCTGTGCCACCCTGCTCTATGACACCAGCAGGAGAACAACCCTCCATGCACACAGCAAACCACACATCCCTCACACCACCGGTACCCCTAGGCTGAGAAAGGAGAGAGGCTGCAGGACCCCACGAGGCCACCACCATACCAGGAGGGTGGCGATGCCCATGGGACACGTGTGGCCCTGCCAGCCAGACTTCAAAGAGTTTGGGGTCCCGGGAGGTGGCACTTACCGCCTGGGCTTACGATGCCAGGGCAGGTGGGCTGTGCCGTTGGCAGGGCCGTGGAGGTGCTGGAGGTGTTGTTTGGGCTCTGGGTTGAGTTGGTAGCAGGGGAGGAAGGCTCTGTGCCTGGGCAAAGCAATGTGGCATTAGTGCTGCCTTCAAGGAGAGCCAGGGGGCCCTAAACCTGGGGAAGATCCACCCTTCACCCCTCAGCCACACTCACCCGTGGTGGCACCGGGGCTCTGGGGTGACGCTTGGGTGTCCGGGGATGTCCCCGTGGTCAGGGTGGAGGTACCAGGGCTGGTCCCATTTGTGGTCCCCAGCGGCTGGCTGGGAGCTGGGGTGCTCCCGGACACCCCTGTGCTGGTGTGGGAGGGGGCTGCGGTGTCCGGAGGGGCTGTCGAGGGCTCGGCTGTGTGCAGGGCTGTGGTGGGAAGAGAGGAACTGCTGCTCCCCAGGCATGTGCTGGGTGTCTCTGGAGTGGAGGCTCCTGTTTCAGGGCTGGAGGCTGTGCCAGTGGAAGTGGTGTTGGTCAGCAGCGCCGAGGTCTCTGTGGGTTTCAGGGAGGCAGAGAGAGCTGTAGCATTCAAGTCAGGCAGCAACCTCCGCCATGAGCTGCTGCAGCCTGCCAGAAGTTAAATAATAATACTATGAAGGGCAAAGGTCTGCTCTCAGCCCCTGCCCAGGTGGATGTCTACTCTGGAGGGCCCCGTCCCCACAGAAGGGAGGAGGTGGAAATCCACCTCTGCATCCCGTTAACCCCACCAAGGCAAGAACAGGCAGCAGCATCCCCAGGCAGCCCCCAGGAAGAGGTAAAGAAAATTCATTTGTGAGGCAGCAGAAATCAAACAAAGCCTGTTGCTTACACGGTGCACAGCATGGCCCTGTTCTGCTGCCGGGAAGGGGCCGGTTGGCAAGCAGCACCCACAGCGTGTCACCTCCCATGCCCCCCACTGTGGGTAAAGACACCCCAAGGCCATCCCGCACCCTGGGCAGCAATACTCCCCACGCATCCCCCTCAGTCCTTACCCAGCGCCAGCTCAGGCACGGCGAGGCTCAGCAGCAGCAGGGGCAAGGGCAGCCCTCCTCTGTGCCCAGCCATGTCCAGGCGGGCAGGAGCTGATGCCCCCCAGCAGGCCCAGCTCCAAGTGTTCCCCACAGCACTGGTGCTGTGGTTTCTGCGCTCCCTTTGCCGGATAGAGGCAGAGCGGCCAGGTGGGTGCTTTTATTCCCTGTGTGCTCGGAGGGTAGGAGGGGTTTCCACCCAGCCCTGATGCTCCCAGGGATGGGTGCGATGCCCAGCAGACCTCCACCAGCCCCCGAGCAGAGATCCTCTGCCTGGTGAGGGGATTATTCCGATAGTAAAAAGCCCAGGGAAGCAGCTGGGCTGCCTGGGGCCGTCCCTGCACCCCAAGACAGGGGTGATGCTTGGTGCCCGCAACACCAAGGCTCCGGGGAGACAACAGCCCGCTCTGCCTGCGGACGAGTAACTGGCCGAGAGAGCAGGCGGCGCTCAGGAAGGGCGTGCTCCAGCCCAAGGACTTGTCTCCCGGGCCGACTGCGCAGGCATCACTTCCCCAGAGCGTGTCACAGCCGCGCGGAGCCGCTTCCTTGTTGTCGGGCTCAGGATCGAGCCCGCTCGGAGGCGCCCGCAGGCACCAGGCACGGCCACGCACATGGCCGGGACGAAGGCACCCAAGGGTGCCAGGGCGGGGCGCTTGGGGGGTGCCCAGGGGACAGGGCTCTGCTGGCTGGGCGCAGCCCCCTGGGAGCGCTGCACCGCGGTGGTCACGCCCACCGCCACGCCCACTGGGAGCCACGCCCATTTATGGCCACACCCACCACCACCCGCCCATTCATAGCCGGCACCACCCTACCGCGGGCCACGCCCCCGATCGCCCGCCCATTCAAACCACGCCCATTCATGGCCACCATATATAAAGCCCGCGGCCAGGTGCTGCTGGCCCTAGGGGCTTGGGTGTCCTGCCTTTCTCCTGCGCTCACCTGTGGTGGCACCAGGGCTCTGGGGGGTGTCTGGGGATGTCCCCATGGTCCTGGCGGTGGTGGTCCCTGGTGGCTGGCTGGGAGTTGGCGTACTTCTGGGGACCCCTGTGCTGGCGTCCGTGGGGGTAGCGGAGGCGTCCGTGGGGGTAGCGGAGAGCTCGGTTGGTGTGGTGGGAAGAGATGGACTGCTGTTCCCCGGGGATGTGATGCTGAGCAGTGTGGTTACAGCTGGCCCTTCAGTCGTGCTCGTGCCAAGCGTGGTGCCCACCGAAGTAGAGGGGAGAGATGTGGAGTGAAGGGGTGGCAGCGTGCTAGTTGCAGCTCCTGCCGAGGTGATGCTCGGAGCTGGGGATGCGCTAGTCCCCACAGAAGTGCCAGCTGCCACCTCAGACCAGGTGGGTGGTGTGGCTGCAGAGGTCAGGCTTGGGGGTGTGGTGGTGTGCCCCAGTCCTGTGGCATAAGGGAGCGGCGTGGTGCTGGCAGGAGAACTCACAACATCGCTCACCTCCAACGGGGGGCTGCTGGTGGCTGCTGGGCTGCTGCCCCAGGTCAGCACAGTGCTGGTCGTGAAGGCATCCATCGGCACGCTGGGTGTCTCTGGGGTGGAGGTTTCTGTTTCAGGGCTGGAGGGAGGCACGGTGGATGTGTCGGTGAAGGTGGTGGAGGACAGCAGTGTCAGGGTCTCTGCAGGTGTCAGGGAGGTAGAGAAAGCTGAGGTCACTATAGTACGGCTGACTGTGGTCCCTGCAAAGAGGTGGGACAGCGAGGCATGAAAGGCTGACACCAGGATGGTGCTGGGGGTGGCCCAGCACCACCACCACGAATTCCTGGGGGCACTTAGGCCATGAAATTAACAGTGAGGATTTGCCATCCTGCAGGGACCCAACACCCATTCCTCCTGAGCAGCAGCACCCTGCTCATCGGTGTGGAAGGACAATAAATGCCCCAGCCTGACAAACAAGGAACCAGTTGTGGGCACGGCTGCCCTCTGGGCAGAAACACCTTCTGGCACCAGCGATAAGCCCCGTGCCACCGCCGCCAGCACTCCCGGGGGAAGTCAAACAAACCCGTCCAACGGGAAGAGCCACACAGGAACCAGTTACCGTGCTCGGGCTGGAATCTCCCCTGCAGTTTACACAAACCTCTCTGCTGCAGATCTTCAGGAACCGATAACGCGATGCATAAATAGTGGCAGCGGGGAAGCCAGCCCCGTAGGAAGGGAGGGAGAGGGGAGCTCATGGGTCGGGGATGAGCGGCAAGACGTGCTGCAACCCACGTAAGCCCTGTCCTCTGCAGGGGTTGAGGGATGGGGTCAGGGGCTGTTCCCCAGGTCTTACAAGAGGCTGTAAGGCTGGAGAGCCCTGAATTTCCTCCCTGGACATCACTTCTGCTTTGTGCCGAGGGCAAGCACTTGCAGTTTCCCAGCCCTACAACAGCCCAGCACCCTGCCAGCAGGCGCAGCTCGCAGGAAGGTGACACCCCCTGCAGGGACCCACACAGCAAGGTGCAGCCCCGGAGCTCCAGCACAGCAGAGGCCTCCTCTGCCTGCTGGAGATGCAATCGAAATAAAACTTGATGTGGGGGCGAAGCCACCCTGGTGCTACCCAGAGCCCTGGGCAGTGATGCTCCCCACGCATCCCGCTCGGCCCTTACCCAGCACCAGCTTGGACACAGCAAGGCTCAGCAGGAGCAGCAGGGGCACCAGGGACAGGATCAGCCCTTCTCTTTGCCCGGCCATGTCCAGGAGGGTGGGAGCCAAGCCCCCCTGCAGACCCAGCTCCCTGGCACTGCGGTGTCCTGCTCCCTTTGCGGGACAGAAGCGGAGCGGCCAGGTGAGTGCTTTTATTCCCCAGGTGCCGGCAGGGAAGGGGGTTTCCACCCTATGGGGCCACTCCCAGGGATGGGCAGAGTGCCCAGCGGGGTACCTGCAGGGGGGCAGTAGGACCCCCAGCACCCCAGGGACATCCCCCTGCACCCCTGGGGCCGTGCTGGGTATGGGGGGGTCGGGGCCAGCCGGGACCCCCTGGGGGGGGACCAGGCTGGGTGTAGGGGCTGGGACACCCACCCGTGGGTGGTGCACGGCTCCGCCCCTCATCCTGAAGCCCCGCCCATTTTTATTGGCCACACCCCCTTATCCTTAAGCCACGTCCCCTTTTCCTTGGCCCCGCCCCGTGTTGTATAACGCCCGCCGCCACGTGGGGGAGGCTCCGGGGGTCCCCGGCGGTGCTGGCAGCCCTGGGGCCGGGGTTTCGGGGCTGTTCCGAGCCGAGGATGCCGCGGGGCAGCGGGAAGAGGAAAGCCTCCGGCGGTGGGGAGGCTGCGAAGAGGAGGGAGGAAGAGGAGGAGGAAGAGGAGGCGGCGGGGAGGCTGGAGGCAGCGCTGCGGGAGGCCCGGCGGGCGGCGGCCCCGTCGGTGCGGGAGTTCAGGTACAACAAGAAGCGGGTCCGGCTCGTCTCCCGGGGCCCCGAGCTGAGGGAGGACGCCAAATGCATCCTCTACTGGATGTCCCGGGACCAGCGGGTGCAAGGTAAGGATCCGACCCCCCCGCCTCCACCCCTCCCTGGAGCTGGGGGACACTGGGGGGCTCCTCCTGCGCAGCCCCCGGCTCCTTCCCCTCGTAGCTCATCCCTGACACAGCCCCTGTGCTTTATCCCCCCCCCCAGATAACTGGGCTTTCCTCTATGCCCAGCGCCTGGCCCTCAAACAGGAGCTGCCTCTGCGCGTCTGCTTCTGCCTGGTGCCCAAATTCCTCGGTGCCACCATCCGCCACTACGGCTTCATGCTGAGGGGGCTGCAGGAGGTCAGCAAGGTATGGCCACCACGGGGACCGGGGGGGGTCAGGGTGGGACACGGAGCCACCAGGACCTCCCTCAGCCTTGTGGTCTCGTTGCAGGAGTGCACGGAGCTGAACATCCCCTTCCACTTGCTGCTGGGCTACGCCAAGGATGTGCTGCCCCCCTTCGTGGTGGAGCAAGGTGTGGGGGGGCTGGTGACAGACTTCTGTCCCCTGCGTGTCCCCAGGCAGTGGGTGGAGGACGTCAGGGAGCGGTTGCCTGAGGACGTGCCCTTTGTGCAGGTGGGTCCCCATGATCTGGGAGGGGGGAAAACCCAGGCTGGTGAGATAGGGAAGAAAAGAACAGTCTCCTGCTTGGGATGGCTGTGGAGGTGCATTGGAGTGGCCTGAGCAGGGAGGGTGAGGACATTGTCCTGGGTGTGGGTCATGCCATCAAGACCATTTGCTTCTCATTTGCTTACTTCCTTCTTGGTGGCTTTGCTTCCCAGGTGGATGCCCACAACATTGTGCCCTGCTGGGTCACCTCCACCAAGCAGGAGTACAGTGCCAGGACCATCCGGGGCAAGATCCACAGCCAGCTCCCGGAGTTCCTCACCGAGTTCCCTCCTGTCATTCGGCACCCGCATCCCCCGTCCTGCCCCGCAGAGGTACCAGGAGCCACCCCTCCACACCCAGCCCTGGATAGCTTCACAGCCACTCTGTGATCTTGGGAAGGGGGACAATGACCTGGCCACAGGCAGTGGGAGATGGGAAGACCCCAGGGAAGGGGAGGTTCCCACCCCATTCTTCCAGATACTGAGCAGATCTCAGCCACGCAGGGCTGGTTTGGAGCTGGTATGAGCTGGGGGCTTGCAAGTTGGGGACAGACTTAAGTGAGCACGTGGAGGACATGTGTAAGGATCGGGGCAGCCCTGGCTGGGGAGCATGTGCTGCTGGGGCTCAGCTCTAGCACAGCAAACGCACTCACTCTGCTTGGTTGCTCGCAGCCCATCTCGTGGGATGCCTGCTACTCCAGCCTGCAGGTGGACCGCTCGGTGGCAGAGGTGGAGTGGGCAACCCCCGGCACCTCCGCAGGGCTGGCCGTGCTGCAGTCCTTCATCGCCGAGCGGCTGAAGTCCTTCAGCTCCCAGCGGAACGACCCCAACAAGGCGGCTCTCAGCAACCTGTCTCCCTGGTTCCACTTCGGTGAGTGCCCCGGCCATCCTGCTGTGCGCAGTGGCATAGATGGGTGACCTGACCCGCACCCTCCCCGTGTCCCCAGGCCAGGTGTCCACCCAGCGAGCAATCCTGGAGGTGCAGAAACACCGGCGTGTACACAAGGAGTCAGTGGACATGTTTGTGGAGGAGGCCGTGGTGCGGCGGGAGCTGGCTGATAACTTCTGCTACTACAACGAGAACTACGACAGCCTGCAAGGTAGCACCCCGGGGCGGATGGGCAACTCTTGTGACCAAAGTGTGGTCACTTCAACTTGGCAAGCCCCTTTTCCCTAAAGAAGGGGCCATAGGGGCAGTAATGTGCTATCAGTATAATTAGATATAGGGCAGGAGGCATAATGCCCCTTGTGAGGCTGCCTGCAGGGCTGGGGTCTCCAGCGCTTGGTTTCTCCCTTGCCCATCGAGCAGGTCGCTCAGTGTTGCTTCTCATCTCCCACAGGTGCCTACGACTGGGCACAGACCACCCTGAAGCTCCATGCCAAAGACAAGAGGCCTTTTCTCTACGAGCTGCAACAACTGGAGCAGGCCACCACGCACGACCCGCTCTGGAACGCTGCCCAGGTCAGGGACCTCAAAGCCCTGCTGCCTCCCCTGGGACCTCCAGCCATGCCAAGCAGGCTGTGGGGTGAATGGGGTCTGGGAAGGGCTGGGAGAGGCACAAGACATGAGCTGGCCCCTGTGGCTGTCCTGTTCCCCACAGCTGCAGATGGTTCGGGAGGGCAAGATGCACGGCTTCCTGCGGATGTACTGGGCCAAGAAGATCCTGGAGTGGACCCGCTCCCCCGAGGAGGCCCTGCGCTTTGCCATCTACCTCAACGACCGCTACGAGCTGGATGGGAGAGACCCCAACGGCTACGTAGGCATGTTGTGGGAACGGTCACAGGGTGGGGGTCCCCTCCCTGATGGCCACAGCATGGGGATGGGAGACAGGGCTCTGTCTTTCCATCTTCCTTGGCACCCTGTTCCGTCTGCTCGCTGGCCCCCAGATGCCCACAAGCACGGGGCAGAGCTGATGTCCACCTCTGTGTCCGCCAGGCTGCCTCTGGTCCATCTGTGGCATACACGACCAGGGCTGGAAGGAGCGGGAGGTCTTTGGGAAGATCCGCTACATGAACTACTCCGGCTGCAAGCGCAAATTTGACGTGGACCAGTTTGAGCGCCGCTACGCCCGCAGAGAGCTCGCCCAGTGACCGGCACAGCGGTGTCTGGGATGCAAAGGGTGAGATGGTTTGTGCTCCTCCCTGCTCGGGGTGGATGTGCCTTTGTCGTGGTGCTGGCTCACACCTAACCTGGGATAGTGCTGCTGGAGGGCTCCTAGCAGTGTCAAGCCCCAGGGTTTTGCAGGTTTCTGCTTTCTGTTACTCCCAGCTAGAAGTGAGGCAGCTGTGCAGGGCTTGCTGCAGGCAGCAAGGTGCAATCCTCAGCCAGAAAGCTTTGGAAGCTTTTGAAAAAGATGGGAAGTTTTGAAAGCTTTACAACCACTGTGCTCAGGATAAGCCAGAGTCTGTGCTGCTGCTACCCACAGCTTAGCTTTTTTTTTCTTCTGGGGAAAGGTCCCCAGAACCAGGCTCCTCATGCTGTGCTTCCTGCAGAACTCAGTGCGGAGCCAGCATGGTGCTGGGCTTGCCCAAGCACCCTTGAACAGTTAGTCCCTGGCCTTTTGGTGTAAGGTTTATAGTTTGTATCCCTGGTGTTTGTGGGTCAATGCGTAAGCCCTGCTGCTGGCAGGGAGCTCAGCCTCAGTAAAGAAAAGCTCAGAATACCACACTTAGTTTAACTTAGTTTATTAGGGACGGCGTTTCACTGCTCTGCTGTGCAATAGTCCTGTGGGGAGGGCTCCAGTTAAATGCTAGGGCAGCCCTTGGCTCCCCCTTCCAGACATCGCAGCAGTGTTAGTGTTGTGCGTCACCTTGCCCAGAGACCTCCGCCGGGTTTTGGGTTCCCATTGCATCCAGAGGGAGGTGGGGGGGAAAAACACAAACCAAAATCCATTCGCTCGTCTCTAAAGGTACTCAGTGCTTCTAGAACTGGACGCGGGCAGTCGCTCAGCCCACGACATTAAAGTGCTTTAAACAAAACTGTGGGTGAAGGTGTGCTGCTCTGAGCCAGCTCCTAGGAGGGGGGAGACCAGCTCCAGACCTGCCGAGCCGGATGGCAGCATGGGGACAAGAGGCAAGGATCGTGGCAATGCTCTCTGCTTGTGTGGTGGCCCAGATGCTGGCAGCCCCAGTCTTTGTAGAGCTCATGCCAGCTGTGGAACAAGCAGGAGAGCAGCTCCTCTCCCCGGGAAATGAGGATAAAGAGGGGAGGAAGAGGCAAAAACCCAAGGGAGAAGGTGGGGAACTACCTGTCCCAGGCCAGGACTGCTGGAGCTGGTAAGTAGCCAACCCTGGTTTCATTAGGATACTGGCATGGAAGAGATGTTGGCCCCAGCAGTGAGGCTTGGAGCCACCCTGCAGCCACCTCTCCTGGTCCCAGCTCTCCCCTCTGACCCTGCCGTCAGGGGCAGCCCACGAGAGGTGACATCCCAGGCTCAAAGCTGGTGTCCCCTGCCCCTCCACACCCTTCATCCTTCCCAATACCTGACTGCCAGGCCAGGTGGGCTCTGGCCCCCCAGTGCTACCTTGGTGCTGGACACTGCCCGTACCGTAGGACAAAGCATCCCCTGGATGCAGCAGCACCCTGCAGCACCCCCAGTGCCAACCCTTCTCCCAAAAAGTGCACCCCCGTGGGAGCAACCTGTCCAGCTTCTCCCTCGAGGCTCTGCCTGGCTCAGTGATCCCTCTCCCAAGGGGAACAGGTCTGATGGGAGAGGACACCTGGCAGCTGCCAGCCCCAGTCAGGGGCGAGGAGCCAGGAGCAGGGGAGCTCTGGAGGTTTTATACACCCCCACGTAGGAGTATTTCCGGCAGCACCTTCTTGAGGGATGGGGAGCAAACAGTTAAAAATACAAACAACTGCGTTAAAAAAATAAAACCAAATCCAGCCAATTAAAAAAAAAAAAAGCCCAACCTAAAAGAACAAACTGTGACAGAGGCTGAGGGGGAGGCACCCGGAGGGCTGAGCTACGAGCCTTCACACCCATCCCAGGGTGACACTGCCAGGGTGAGGCCCCACGTCACCCTTAGGGGAGGAGACATCCCCAAGAACAGACCAGCAGCATGAGGGAGAAGCGAGGTTTGTAGCCTCACTTGCTGCACTCTCCTGCCACAAGATCTCCCATGCGATGCCCAGCAGCACAGGTCCCCTGGGGTGGCTGCACCTCCTGGCTGCCCCATGGGTGCTGCCTCTGTGGGGGCAAGGGGCCAGACACATTTTTACCATTGCTACTTCCTCTGTTCTGATCCTGGAAGAAGAGAAATAGGTCTCTGGCAATAGTTCCAGTCCAGATGTGAAAAAGGGACCTGCTACACGTACCGTTTGGCCCCAAACCCCTACCCTCCCTCCATATACACACATCAGCAGCAAGACAAGCCTGGGAAGTCTCAGAGCTGATTCCTGCCTCCCAGGAGGGGACATGGCCAGGGTTTCCAGTGCCCAGCTGCTGAGCAGAAAGTGCTGACCCCACCTGGGAGCCTCCCAGGCAGGAGGGGATGGGGACCGGACTTTCAGCCCTGCCTGGCCCAGCAGTTCCCAAAGGGGAAGGCAGAAGCTCAGCACATGAGTGACTGCCTGGTAAAGGTCCGTGTTCAGCCTGCAGGACAGATGGGGGAGGCTGCCTTTCCCCAAGCCAAGGCGTAAGGTGGGCGACTGGTACCTGGAGCAGACTCAGATGACGGAAAATGTTCATTCCCCAGCACTGCTGCACAGGGGGAAACAGCTCCCTTCGAGCCAGTGCTCCAAGCACCCAGCATGACAAGTGTCCTCCTCATCACAAGTCCACTTGGCTCAGTCTCTGGTGATGAAGGCCACAGGTATAAAGAAACCCGCTACCTGCTCCTCTGCTGCAGTACGCTCATGTGGTTGCTGCTGCCTCCTGCTGCTCCAACTCGTCTTCATAGTCTGAGACGTAGGACTCCATGCTCTGCTTGGCCAGCAGCTCCCGTCGGGCTTGGAGTCGCTCACAGCGGGGACAGTGGGTGGACTTGAAGCAAGACTTGTGGTAGCAGGCTTTGCACTCTGCAAGAAGAGAGGAAGGGCATCTGAGAGCTGCGGGCTGGCAGAGGCTGACCCAGGCTGGTCCAGAAGGACACTGCAATCCCCTCCCTGCTTCACCCCAGTACCTCACCTTCACATGTCCTGCACTTGTTGAGCTCAAAGGGGAAGATGATGTCATCTTCATTCTGGCAGAACTCGCAGATGAAACCTTTAGCTTGGCACAGCTAGAAGAAAAGGTGAGAAAAAAGTGCTTAAATGCTCCTCATCTCCCTGGCAAGCTGGACAGGAGGTAGAGAGGAGTTGGACAGTAGGACACAGTGTCCTGCTCTAGCCACGTACAACAGTCCATCCCCAGTATGGAGCACAGCAAGGCAGAATCAACACTATATGTTAGGGAAGAGAAAGCCAAAACGGACAAAGAAATATCCCACACCCACTGGGCAGCAGCTCTGTGTAACAGGCAGGAGCAGCTAGCATTTAACCAGTTAATTCTGTGGTTACTTTGCATGTCAAAGGCCTCCCCCCTGGCTATTTATGCATTAAAGCCTGCTCCAGAGGGTACAGAGCTGCACAGGAGGTGGGTGAAGCCTTACCATGCACTTCTCAACGTGCAGGCTGCCTGCCTTCAGCAGTTCCGTCAGGCGAGGCACCAGGTCCCCCCTCTTCGTGGCGCTGAGGTCGCTCAGAGAGTAGAGGTGCAAATCCTCCGTCAAGTGGCCGGGCACTGCATCAAAGGAGTCTAGGAGGCTGCGAGGACGGAAAAAATAGAACTTAGAGCAGAGGGATTGCACAAAGTCCTCTCTCTCCACTGCTGCTGCTTTCTCTCTCCCTCCACTCAGCACTTCACCAAGTCACCCTGTCTTTTGTGGTGGGATCTTGGAAAGAGCCCTCCCCAGACACCTTCCATGCCTGGAGTAGGAGGCTTTTAGGAAGTAAGGGATGCCAACAAGACCCCAAATCAACCCCAGTCACTGCAGCTGATGCAGTGTGACATGGTGCACACCACAATCCTCTGGACTTCACCAGCTCCTAAAGCCCCCACTGAGCTCCTCAAGACTTCAGCAGTACTAGAGGTAAGAGACAGGAACAAGCTCAAAGATGACAGTGATAACAGGACAGACTTTGCAAGCCTTCCTTTTCCCCAGTCTGCACAGACCCCCATTGTAAATTGCCATGGGACAGACACAGGACAGCAAACAGCTTGGCCTCACATCCCAGGACTCACTCTTTAGCTAGCCGGCAGGTCTTAAACATGTTCTTCATGTGGAAAAGCTGGATTCGCAGCATCTGGAGAGGAAGGCGGGACACAAGAATCAGTAAACAGATCACAGTCCTTAGCTAAACATGTCTGCCCCGTTTCCTGCACTGGTGAAATGCCTGCTGCTCCTCAGCTGCAGTTTCCCAGGTATTGAGACGTTTACACCATGCTGGATAAAGCGAGCACAACCGGTCAGCACGTGCTCCAGGAAATGAAGCACCAAGTCCCAGCTGAACACCGCACAGAAATTCCTTCCCGCTCTATGTTGCTGTACAGGAAACAAGATGCGAACGGAAACCTGCAGCGCTGAGGTTTTAAGCTTCAAAACCTGAAATATCCGCTTCTCCCCAGCTGCTCCAGCACGTTTTTATAACTGGCAGCCACCCACCCCACTCAAACCCCATGCCAAAGGCACGGAAAGGGTCTTACCCACACTTGGTTGAGAGACTTCACTTTCCGGTACAGGGCAGGATTGATATCCTGCACGTTGAAGAGTGGGTCACTCCAGATCTTGCTCAGCAGGTCTTTGGAGAAGTTGCTCACGTAGTACTTGCTGAAGTCCCACTTGCGCAGGATGCGGCTGGGGATGACCGTCTGGGTGTTCTCGTGGCAGCACTGGCAGAAATACTTCCCCAGGTACTCACAGTACCGCATCCGCTTGATGTAATCTGGCCCAGCCCAGGAAGACAGGGAGGTTGGATGATGTGCAGGCTCTGTCCAGCCACATATCAGCCTCCCAACACTGCTCAACATTCCCAACAAGCAGGGTGTTCTGCCTGCTGGCACCTCCTTCGGCCCCCAAATGCTCAACACTAGTGTCTGCACACTCCGTACAGACTGCAGAAGCCTTTGGGACCGCCATGTGCCCATCAGTCCCATGCAGCAACATCTACCTTATGCATTCAGGAAGGACTGCTAAGCAAAGAGCTCAGCGGCTGTACCCTCAGCAGAACCTGCTGGGAGTTTTAGGGAGACACAAGAAAACTGAGACCCGAACTTGTGGACACAGACACTGTAGACCCTGAGAAATGAGGATGAGTGTGCCATTTTCCCAATGACCTCATGCCGAGCTCTGCCATGACCCAACCCCTCTGCATCTTCCCGCGCATTCACAGGCTTTCTCACTATTTTTCCCTGCTTTCCAGCTATGGGTCAGGGTCCCAGCACTCACCAGGATCAGTCCGGATGCCACAGCCTGCACAGCGGTAATTCTGCTTGGCCACGGCCACCTTCCTCCTGCCCAGAGACAAAAGATGACTTGCATGAACCCAGCCCTGATGGCACCTGGCACCAGAGGAGCACTGTCCCAGCTCTCCGTGGCAGGGACATCCATATTTGTTGCCTCCTAAGTGTGGACAACAGCTAAGGAGAGGGGAAAAGCCCCGGTGCACACCAAAGACAGCATCCACAGGCACCAGCTCCATGGCACAGCACCAGCTGCTGGAGATGACCAATGTGGATTTACCAGGCTGCAGGCAGAGAAGCCCCGCCAGCAAAGCAGAAAGGGCAGAAAATCCACCTTGGCATTGCTGGGAAAGGGGGAAGGGGCAGGTACCGGAGAGCCCAATGCCACACAGGTCCTTACGTTGGGGCTGGGTGAACGTTGAAGATGATCTGTGGTCGTGGTGGGGCCCACTCCAGGTTTCCTCGCACCCGAATCCTCAGCTTGTAGATGTCGGCGTGTTCTCCATCATCGGGAGAGATGGGCAGAGAGTCAGGGATGGGCAGGAGCTGGGAGAGGCAAGCAAGAGGGTCAGATCCCTGCCTGGCACCAAAAAGGCAATGCACTTGGCTGGCTTGCCAGAAACCTACAACTACAGCCCCCTGAAAAACTGCCTGGCACCCAGTGCCCAGCCCTGCTGCTCCGGCTGAACAGAGGGGCTGGAGAAGGAATTTCCCCAGGGATTCGAGCACTGTGCTGTACGAGGCTCCAGTGAATCTGCCATTGCCATTTCCATACAGGCTCTTCCTCACACTTTCACTCTTTCCTGATCTCTAAGCAGCCCAGGAAACTGGACACAGCTTCTCATATTTCCCAAGCACAGCACTTGTCCCAGCTCACTGGGGTGTGATCCTTCAGCCCTTTGGGGCACGGGTAGGGCATGGGGAAGCAGAAGAGCCTGGCAGAGAGCTGGTGTAGACCACAAGATGCTGAACTAGGGTAGCAATGAGCCCAAGTCCCTTACACCGCCAGGACAGCACACATTGAAGAGCAATCTGAATTTTGGGGAGACAGCAGCCTCTGGGAGGAAGCCACATGGAGGAGGGCTGAGCACAAGACAGGCAAACCCACCAAGATGCCAGTGTTATTCTCTGCAGGTATCAGTAGGAAAAGGCCAAGGCACAGCTGCCCAGGAGGACGTGACAGCAAAACACCCCATGGGAACATGCTGCAGGTGGCAGGGAAGAAGCCACTTTCACAGCACTTCTGAAGATGCCTCCTGTTCCTTCAGGAGATCTTCAGCTCTCAGCTCTTCTCTCTGGTGCTTCCAGAAGCTGCCATGGATGTTTGCAACAACTCTGGCAAACCTCCTTGTTGCTTCCAGAGCCACTCTCAGAGGAGGGGAACTAGTATAAGGTGCTGTCTACACTCAGTCCTCCCTCCAAGCCACCCTCCATGCCAGAGGGGAAGATGTGGAAGGTGTTACCCGGCTGGGCACTGCTGGCTTGAGCAGTTAGTGCACGCTACGGCCCACACATGCTCCCTCCGGGCACACTGTCCACTCCCAACGTACCAGCAGGAGCTTTTTGGAAAGCTGCCTTTTCTTATACCAGCCGGGACGCCTAAAGTACTTTCTTAGAGACCGTCTCAGGCCCTGAAAACCAACAGCAAATAAGCTCTCAGGGTGCTCAGTGAGAGCAGCCGGTGAGCAGCCATGCAGGCTGAACCCCGGCCCCAGATCTGCCCCACACAGCTCCCACCTGTAAGCTGCTGCTGGTCCTACATTGCTTCCTCTCTGCTCCTGGCTGCTGGCTGCACTGCACAGCAAGCGGCACAGCCTGGGCAAAACCCATCCTTCCCTCCTCATAAAGGGACTGTCAGGGCTAGCAAAGGCCTGAAGCAGTGGGCACAAGGCCAGGGGTTCACGGAAAAGCAATTAAATAATCAGTGACTTGGGATTTCCAGAGAGCAGCAGGAGCTTTGCTTGTGTGCTTCTCCAATCGCTGTGCTTAAGCACTTCCTTGCTCCTGTCCTGGCATCCCCACGTGCCTTGGTGGAGCCTCCCTGGCCATTCTGGTACCTTCCTGTACACACACACACACACACACTCACTCACTCACACCCCTACCTTCTGCGGAGCGTCGTGCTCAGGGACGAGCCATTCCAGTTCGGAGGCAGCCGGCAGCTGCATGCCCTCAAACTGCTTCAGCAAGCCCATGGCAACGGCTTCTGCCGAGTTCGAATTGCTGAAGGAGTGGGATCTGGTCAACAGAGGAAGGGGTTAGTGCCAGGGGTCTCAAAGCTGTGCCCTCTTCACATACCCCGTTCTCTGATCCCATTCTCAGCTCAAGCTGAAAATGCTCCCTCAAACACTGGTACCTTATTTCTGCACCGCTACACAGGCTTGAAGTTGATATGGATGGGAAGGGGAATTGGGTACCGAAACGTCTCACCACAACTCAGATACGTACATGGACTCTGAGGAGAGAAAGGGCTTCCTGCTGGAGTCTGGATTCCTCTTGATGTCTGCATCTGAAGCATAAACAAACACGGTGAAGCAGACTGGGCAGGGCTGGAGGGTGCACTCACTCCAAACCAAAGCTTCACTTTAAAACTCATCAAGCTGTTTAAAAGCACATAAACTACAGCATCATCTTCTACC
This sequence comes from Nettapus auritus, assembly GCA_011076525.1. Classification (NCBI taxonomy): domain Eukaryota; kingdom Metazoa; phylum Chordata; class Aves; order Anseriformes; family Anatidae; genus Nettapus; species Nettapus auritus. Next base: position 15,911,685 of record CM021773.1, read on the forward strand.
AGTAACACGGAGCAGCAAGGAGAGGTGCAGACTAATCCGTCACCTGGTGGCATTACAAGGCAAGGACGTGGTGGGATGATGCAGAAACACAGTCGGACGGGGACTTGGGGGTGACAAGTGGTTGCTGGTGCAAGTCACACACCAAGTCCTAGTGGTTACGTGGCCTGAAACGTTGTGCACACACAGCTAGAGCTCTGAGGGCATGACAGAGGGGTTAGCTAGAAGGTTTAGTAGCTCTCTAAGCAGTACAGGTGCTGCAGGGCGTTAGCAATGGGATGCAGAACCCTCCTCTCTACTTAACCACAACCTGTAAGGTAAGAATGTGGCCACGACACAGCTTGTCAGCTGCTGCACCGCAGGGGATGGCAGCCCTGCACTCAAGAGACAGGTCAGCATCCATGCAGAGAGCTGGCCCCTGCCGCTGCGGAGGCCACGGAGCCATCATGCCCTCCCTGGGAGGCCGAAGTCCAAGACAAGGTTTGGGATGCTGCAGGGTCCGGCTCCCTCCAGCCCTCCATCAGCTCCCCAACAGCCCTGGGCTGTCCCACATCCCTCCTCGGTGCCTGTCTGGGTACCACAGTGGTACCCGAGAGGTACCTTCATCACTCATTGCTTCCTTTCACTCCAGCAGGTTTCTCTGCTAAACCCTGACAAAGAATTCATCTGGGTGGCAGAAGGTCACTCTGCTCTTGCACCCCGAGCAGGTCAGCGACACAGACCCATGCAGCGCTTGTCCATTCCTGGCCACGCTCACCCTGCAGAGAGCCAGCACCCCGAGCCGTCAGCTCCCCTGCATAGAACGGGGCTGCCCTGGCAGGAACGGGAGCAGGGATTTCCAAAGGATTAGAGCAGAGTGCTCTGCGGGAGCAAATGACCCTGCCTTCGAGTGATCCTGGCTTCAGAAATGGAAAGATGTGCAAAGAGCCCACAGCAAGTCTTCATGGTCCTTCCACTAAATTTACAGACTTGAACTAGCAGAGGTCAGCATGGCCCCATAACAGTCCGTGTTTGACATCCATTGCTAGAAACCAACACAAAAGCATCCTAATGCTAAGGAACCCACATATCTACATCATGCGAGCAGACTTCTAGAGCAGAAAAGAGGGAATTCAGGCAAACGTAGCCTCCTGACCACGTACAACCAGACAGCAGACAGACAAATCCATGCTCTGGTACCTTCGGCTCAGTGCAGGAAGGCTTGGCATGGTCCTAGGCTATGACGAGCTCAAGCGAACAGTGGAGCACACACGGCATAGTATGGGCCAAGGAGCACAGGGAGATCTTGGGCAGAGCCCAGTTCAGGCACTGGCATCATCTCAGGGATGGCAGAGGGAGACAGATTTGGCCCTAGGCTGCCTCAGGGGCTAGAGCTGAGATCCTGCCACCTCTCCTTCCCCAGCCTTAACTGCAGACACTCCCCAAAGATCTCCAGTTACTCGCCCAAAACACCTCTGCTGCCAGCACTTTCACCACGTGGAACAGTCCCCATGATGTTGGGGAACAGCACCCAAACCCAGGGGAGTCACCGCAGCCCCCAGGTCCCAGCTTCAGGCCAGGAGGAGCCACCCTGCACTACACCCACGGGCGCTGTAAACTCTGGGTACAGCAGAGCTGCCAGGAAGCTCTGAGCATCAGCACCTCTGGCAAGAGCAGCGTGCTGGTGCCAAACGCCTGACAGCAGAGATCAGCAGCAGGTAAGCAAGATCTGGCTGTACGTGATCCTGGTGTCCAGGGCCTCCAATGTGAATAAAATGCCTGTGCCCTGACTGCTCTCACTACTTTTCCCTTCTTTGTGGAAGGGTTCTTCCCTGAGTCAAGTCTGGGCAGGAAGGGAAAGGTTGGCCATGGTTTGAATTGGAGTTACGGCTTGCCAGCTCTGCAGCGTCAAGCAGGATAACTCCCCCGAGGCACCAACAGCTTCAGAGTGCTTTGGTCCTGTCCTAGCTCTGCCTCATGGCCGCAAGCTGACAGCAGGGTCATTCTGAGAGCAAGGTTTCTTCCTTCCTGGCTCCCTCCCTGTCTCACACATCTCATCTTCAGCAGACAGGAACCTGCGGGGCAGCTCCATTCCAAGCCATAACGGAGAGGGACAGGATTTCTGGGATGGAGACCTGGTCCCACAGCGTAGAGGGCTGTGCTCTCACCCAGCCCAGCAGCTACAAAGCTGTGCCTTTGCCTTCCTCAGCCACACGCCAGGCAAGACAAGCATTCCTCACAGCAGGCACGTTTTGTGTATACAAACCACTGCAAGGCAAAACACCCTGCGGGACGGTGCCATGGCAGAGCTCCTCTGCTTCCTCTCTGCTCCCCCACAGAGCATCACCCTTCCACGGATTTTCTTGCTGACACTTGGATGCTACTGTGCCACGGCTCCCAAAGCAGGCAGATCACAAGGATCTGGTTTACACACACAGAGCAGCGAGGGAGAATAGCTGAAATATCCTCACTAGTGGCTTGAGACAGAGTCTGGAAGTAAATTTTGGTGATTTTCTGCCTGGTCTGAAGCTGATCTGCTGATGCAGCACAAACTCAACACCTCGGGAGCCTGTACAGAGATTGAGGCCTCTGCGCCCCCTGTAATACCCCGAGGGGACACACCAAGAAGTGTGCACGTGCGAGGCACACACACACACACACCTTGCACACACACGCACGCGTGCCGCAAGGGAGCACTGCGGGGTACTACCTGAGAACAAGGAAGCCATTGACACTGAGAGGCCGTTCTTGGACATTTGAATCAGGTTAGATCCATCGTTACCATCTGTATAACACGGTGATGACAAAACAGTTCACTTCAGTGCTTTGGCCAGGCCAAAGGGAAAGGGCATAACACAAGAGCAGCACTTGCATGAGAGAAGCCCAGAACTGAACTCACGCACCCCTCTGTGGACTTCAAAACTGAGCCCAAAATCTAGCCCTCGGGGACTGAAATGAGGGTTTTGTTGTCAGCAGAGACAAGAAGATTGAGAAGTTCGTAGCTGGAGACTGGATTGCTCCACCATCTATCATCTTACCTCTAAAGTCAGCGTGATGGAGGTAGGGCTGAGAAATGAGTCATCCACCCCAGAGGTGGAACGAGGTTTTGAAGGGGATGCCCAGGAGCCCAGGCAGGTCTCCTGCATGCAGTAAGCTCAGCCGTCCCAGCTGCCAGGGCCAGAGACCACAGCTACGGCCAGGATATGACGAGCGGTCTGCTGCTCCCACTCAACAGACAGGTGGGCAAAAGTATGGCTCCTTCTGCCTGGGCAGGAGGAAAGCAGGGAAGCATCTCTCCCATCTCTCTCTAGCTCTGACAGCTGCTCTGGCAAGTGAAAAGGAAACCACGTACCAGCTAGAGGCACTGAATGCGAAAGGATTACAGAGGATTTTGAAAGAAAGTCATGCCACCACATGAGGGAAACCCATGCTCAGCATTCAGCTGTTTGTCTGGGAAAAGCCATCCTGAAGGCCAAAGGGACATGCTCTTCTTGGTGTGACTGACCTCAACGCCCAGGAGAAGCCTGGCTCTATGCGAGATGCTAACGCAGCCGTTCCTTCTCACCTTGTATCTCGTACTCTTCCACATCCTCTGCAGAGCCAGAATCAGACAGGCGCATGGAGCCGCGGGAGCTGAACTGGGACTCGCTGTCTGTCGCCACAAGGCCTGGGAGGCAAGGAAAACACAACCTGTGCCATCAAAACACAACCAGGCCAACAGTGGAAGTGGTCTGGATGGGTCACTGACAGCTAAGGGAGATCGCAAGAGCCAGATGTGGCCATCCTTGACAGATGTCAAGGATGGAAAGTGGGTTGGTTATTGGTTCAAAATGAAATCACATTCCTTAATTCAGTGTCACCAGGGCACAAGTGTTACAAATGTATGGTACCAGCCCCTTCACCATCTTCAACAGAAGCAGGTTCACAAAACCCTGCAGCACCCCATTAGCAAGCAATATGAATGTTTCCCATAAAAAGTCAGGAAGACAGCATGCTGCAAGAACAGGCATCGGGCAGAAAACCCACATCCCACCCGCTGATGAGCCACAAAAACATCACCCACTGTCTGAGCCCATCTCCTGGCAGGCGAACAGGTGCTTGGTACGGATCTGCTGGCGCCTAATGCGAATCTTTTGTTTAAGCTCCTGGATCTCCTTGTCGCTGTCTTCCTCCTCCTCCTCCAGCTGCCGGCTCATCATGTTGCATTTCATCAGCTCGATGGCAGCGATCAGTGACTCTGAGATGCTGAAGTGGGCATTCTCCTGTGAGGCAAAAGCAAAAGCATTTGAGGTTGTACCACATGGAAATTAGGAAGCCTTGGTAAAACGTGGTTCAGGAAAGAGTTTAGTATTTGTGGAAGGTAGCAGAAGGACCTTATGCCCTCCTGACCCTATGAAACATTGCTGTCCTGGGATGACCTAGAAATTAAAGCCTTCTTGGGCACCAGAACACTTGCAAAATACAAGGGGAATCCTATAAAGAGATGTACAACACATCCAGTCTGGGGAGTCAGCACATGTCCCTGAGGAGCCCCAGCATGTTGTAGAGCTACTCCATGTATGCTGGACAGGCAGATCCTGGTGGCCAGACAACGATGTGCAGCTCACCATGCAAGTTCTGTGCACAGCTCTACAGCAGGAAGTACTATGGGATTCTGTCCCCCACCGAGGGAAGTATCACTGAACCTGCACCAAAATCCTTTCTCCTGAGCACACAGGCTGCTGCTGCCTCCCTCACCTTCTCCAGGTCTGCGCAGCTGCCGAAGTCCTGCTCAGAGAGATAGCTGATGAGGGACTGCCCTTCCGAGGGCCTTCTGAACATCCCTTCCCCCGAGCTCAGGTACTGGCCAGAGTCTAGAAGTGCAAGAGAAACATATGAGGGAAGGATCTGGAGATCCACTGCTCAAAGCACTGGGTAACAGTCCACGCTCTGCACCAACACGCTGGTTAGCCCATGTGGCCAACAGCTGGTTTGTCCCACCCTACAGACAGAATCGGATCTCTGCTTGATTCTAATACAGCGGCCAACATGGGGCCTTTAAGATGACAAGACAAAACGTGACAGCAGGCATCCCAAAATCACCCAGCCTTCCTGAACATCCCACCCTAAACATGATGGAGCAGGAGCTCAGTGAAAGCCCTGAAGCCTCTTGACTCTTCTGGCTGCTACGAGATGCTCTCGTGATTCTCTGTGGCTCTTGGCCAGAAGGCAGCAGTGATTTTGGAGCAATGACCAACATGTCTGCAAACATCTTCAGGACAGGGGCCGGGTGCCCTGGAGCACGAGGAGACCCTGATCTCAGGAAGCCCTAGGGCACTACCACTGTGCATGTATTAACAATGCCATCCCCACACATTCTAAGACAACAGCAGGGAAAGCACTCCTGGCAGCCTCCAGGTAACCAACGTTTGTTATTCAGGATAAAACGGAAGATGAGGGACACCCCAAATAACAAACCAATATGAATAATAGACACCTCAACATACCATAGGCAGCAGAGAGGGTACACACCCATGCCAGAAGTGCACTACAGTGCATGACCAGGAGCAAACGTCCTGACTCAGGCTCGCTGTACTCACCATACTCCATGTAGAGGGAGCTGGGTGTGCTCAGCTCACTGCTCTGGGTGGAACCAGACACTGTCCCTCTGCCTCTGCCTGTGTCACCATGGGACTCTGCAGGGGAAGACAACACCAGGCACACATCAGGATCCCAGAGGAGCCCAGAGCAGATCTCAGTGTGAAATGGAAGGAGCTCAACATCACATGGGTGGACACAAACAGATGGGAATCAAGGAGGGAAATCCTCTGCTTGGCTAGCCTGCTCTGTGCCATGCCTGAGGCCAAGCCCAAGAGGGAACAAAACTAGAGGGGCATTTCAGGCAGGAGAGGAGGAAGGGAAAGGAGAGAAGCTTGTGAGAGCCATGAATCAGTCAAGTCCTGAGCCTTCCTCTCTTTATCCCCTAGCAGATACAGAGAATGCAACAGTCTCCAGCAAGTGCCTCTGCCAGCCCCTTCTTCCTCCTGGAGCATCTCCAAGAGGCACCCCACAGGGCTGGGCCATGAGACAAGGGGACCCCGAGCAACCAAGGGATCAGTGGGGCTCTCAGCCCTGAAAGGCAGCCTGGGCAAAGGTGGAAGGAGGCGTCTGAAGGACACGCTCACACTCAGCTAGGAAAAGCCAGGGCTCCCTGCAGACAACCCCAAAGTCAGGACCGCAGCGCTCAAGGTGACCTGCCTGTGTACGCACTGCAGGGCCACCTGCTGCCAGGAGGAGCCGGTGGGGACCGCCAGAAGCTGGCCTCATCGGGGACAAACAACCAGCAGTGCTTCCTGGAGAGCAACAGCCCCAGAGAGCAGCTGACCTAGGAAACCCAGTGCCACCGCTGATCAATAGATGCAAAACAGCCTGTTTTTTAGAGCTGCTACTCTCTCTCTGCCCAGTGCGGAGTAGCACCTGTGAGTCCCAGCTCCCGGTGTAAACAGGGCTAGCTGGGATGCAGCTGAACTCAGCCAGCATCAAACCACCCTGTTCTGCAGAGCTGTTCCATGAAAAATATGGTGTTCAAACCCACACCTTCCTAGCTACCAGCCCTTAGTCGCTGGTTCCCAGAGCAGTAGGGGGTGGAGGAGAGGGCAGGGGAAGCGGGTCAGGGACAGCCCTTCCAAACACCATGCAGGAGAGCTGGGTGCCAGCCGTGGCCTGGTGTACTGCTGCCAAAAAAACAAGCTGGGATCTTCAGTCAGGTCACATGCACAAACCTGAGGCACCCTTCAAAGCACCACCTGGCAGTCAGGGAACACAGAATTTTTTGTTGTTTTCTAAATGGACATTAATGGGTTGATGGAAATCCTGAATGTAATGCAATGATCACTAATGAAGGGCTTATTCTGGCTCCCAAACCTGCCACTGGATCTTCTATTATAATGGTGATATCCCTGAGGCCTCCTGGACAGAAAGAGGAGGAAGAGGGCAGCAGTAAGGGAGAGAAAACAGAGACAGACCGGTTACTACTCAGCAAGGATCTGCATTTCTCCCACGAAGGCAGCACCAGCGGGACAGTCTCTCAGACTGGCTGTCCCTTCACACCCCACTCCTCCCACCATGTGTTCACCCATCCAAGGAGGGCCCAGCAGGTTACCAGCACTGTGACAAGAAGCCCAGGCCTCAGCCCAACACCCTGCCATGGCCCAGGTGGACAAGGCCAGAGGGAAAGCAGAACAGATAACAGCACGGCATCGGTGGTATTTTCTAACCATCCAGTGAAGGCCACCACCAAAACCAGACTGGCCCTGGGCATTCTGGGACACAAGATGTCAGCCCATGGCTCCACCATGGAAAAAAAAAAAAAAAATCCAAACTGCTTGCCCACTGCTCCCCTCGCTCAGCTGACACATGGAGTCAAAGAGGCAGCCAGCACCCCCATACTGGTGACTCCCACCTGGCTGTGGACCCAATCTGTGCTCACACCCCAAAGCCACCCTGTGTGCCCCAAAAAGTAGCCCCATTACCGTGCAATTTCCCCGAGGCCACATTGGTGTCAGAGTGTGAGCGCACATGGCTCTTCTTGAGGATGCCCTGCGGAGCCGACGACTGCCCCTCCGAGAAGCTGGACCGGCGCAACAGGCCCAGGCCCCAGCTCCCACCTCCGCTCGCCCCCTGCTCCCCCAGGGAGGAGACCGAGTCCAGCTTCTGGGAGCTGCTGGAGGAGAAGAGGTTGGAGCTGCTGCTCTTGTTGCTGCTGGTGCTGGCGCTGCTGCAGGCCCGGCCCCGGCGCCCCAAGTTCCCGATGGCCAGGTACTCGGGCCCATCATTCACGTCGCTCTGCGCATCGTCCTGGCTCCCCGTCCAAGTGTCCTCGCTCTGGCTGGTGGTGCTGGAGCTCATCTCGCTGCCCGGAGAGAAGGGGTCTTTGGGTGAGGGGACGCGGGAGCTGGGCTGCTCCATGGTGTTCCCACCCTCGCTGAAGGAGGAGGAGCGGGTGGCCGGGCAGTGTTCCTGGGGCTGGCTGGTGCTGGAGCAGACGGAGGAGCTCGCTGGTCTCCTGTCTGAACGGAGACAGGAAGGGGACATCACACACCCTGGCACAAGCAGACCACCCTATGGCACTAAGCACTTGGCTTCAAACAGGCATGCCCACCCACCACGGGCAAAGGCAAGGGATCTCCACACCAACACAGGCAGAGTTCTCCTCACACAATGAATCTAACATAAAGCACAAAGAAGGCAAACCATTGTCCCAGCTGCAGCTTCACTGCAGCTCTGCTTGGACCTGCATTTTGGCATCTGAGATGACCCAGCCCAAAGTGTGTGCTCTACAGACAGACACCGAGTGAGCAAGGGGCTTGAGTGGGCTTCCAGCCCCCCCCCAGTTACCTGGCAGGCCAGACGAGGCTGGATGGGGCAGGCTGGAGAAGGACCCGCAGTGGCGCTGCTGCATGCAGCTTGCAGACTGGGTGTACGGGGACCCGGGGAGGGCAGTCAGGCTCTGGCTCTTTGTCACCGGAGAAGGACCTTCACCCCTCCTGGTGAGCTGAAAAGAGGTGGCATCATTAATAAATGAGCACTTGGGCTACGTGTCAAAGGAGCAGCGACTGGATGTGCAGCGCCTGCACAAGCACCTGCCCTGGGGCAGCAAGGTCTGCAGGGTGTGATAAAATGCTCCGCAGCAAAGGGAAGCAGCTCTTTATTCACAGCGAAACAAAAAGCCCTGTCTGAAAATTACCAGGCTCTCAGCAAGATGATCCAGGCAGCCCAGCGCCCCAGGCAAGCGTCTCTGGTGTCCTTCAGCGTCACAGTCACATGTATCTCTTGTCCCGGCAGAGGGACCTGACGCGCACAGTGATGGCAGTGACGTGCCGGCCAGCTGAAAGAACACAGCCCCCATTTAACGAAGTATCATTAATTATCCTCCTCTGGGGAGCTCTCTGCAAAGAAAGCAGCCGCTGTTCCCCTCCTCTGGGGAGAGGACAGCTGGCACGGGGCTGCACGGGGTCGGTGGCATCTCCTCTGAGGATGACTGGATCTGAAGCCTGGGACTTTCAGGACTTCAGAGGCATTTTAAAGGAGCTGGTTCCTGCTATCAGGGCCTCAGACTCTCAATGCCGTCCAGAACCAAGGTGCCTCACTACAGACATCTCCCCCCTACCCCGATCCCCTCTCCTTTTGCTATTTCCATGTCCAGGCCCTTGTCCAACAGCTCTCTGAATGAGACATTGTACGAGCAGCCACAGCCGTACAGCATTTAGGGAAGGCCAGATGCAAAAGCTGGGGGCCTCAGCTCACCATGGATGTGTCGATCTGAGCCAGCAGCCTGGGGTTGTTCTGCTCGACAGCCTCCAGGCACTGCAGCATGGCCGTGACGTGGGCGTCACTGAGCAGGAAGGCAGTGTCTGCGGGGAGAGAACTGCTGTCAGGGGGCTCTCTTCTTACCACCCCCAGCACCAGGGCAGCAGGAGGAGCAGGGTGCTCTTCTTGCAGCAGTCTGAGAGGCAAAGCCTGAGCCCTCACAGAGGGGTTTGCTGTCTGCACTTCATCCTGTAGGACAACCACAGCCAGCCCACTACTCTAAAATGCAGAATTAAAGAAAGATCCTGTCCCAGATCAATATACGTAATCTTTGTCCTTGCTGCTCATTTTTACTTTTTGACAAAATCTCAAGTTTTCACAAAAATTCTTAGCATCTGTGAAGCTGCACAAAGGGCTTCATTTTTCACCTACAAAGTAGTAGAAACACAGCTGTGTTTCCACATAACAAGGGCATGAGGCTCTGACCTCTGATGATTAGAAAGCTTCCAGGGGAGAAAAAAGCCCAGAGTATTTTTGAAACAGATTTAAAACAGACTTTCTTTGCACATTTTGTTTCTTTCTAATAAAAACACATTTTCTCCAAGGCTTCTAGTGCAAGCCTGGACACAGGATTAAGACCAGACCGATTCACTACTTCTAGCAGAAACCTTTGAGCGCATGCAAAAAAGCTGCTGCAAGAGAAAGATGAGGATGTCCAGCATGTTCACACAGGCTCAAGCTCCCGCTTGGGCAGCAGGGAGGGCCCAGACACAGGCAGGACCAAGCGTGCTCCAGACAAGCTTGCTGCAGAAAGCCTGAGCTCAGCTCTTCCCACATGCATCCAGGCTGTGCTTGCAGCATGGACATAACACACACGTCACCCATTTTGCCTGATAGCACAGATTGCCCAGAAGCAAACCACCTTTTCTGCTGTCCCCTTCACTCACACGTGGTATTTTCACAGGAACATGAAAAAGGCCCATTTTTGTTTACCTGCGTAGAATTTCCTTATGTACTGCCTGTTTCCCAGGAGAGGTCTGAGCTGTGCCGAGAGGCAGTGGAACTGCAGGCTGTGCTGCAGCCACAGCTTGGCGATAGCTTGGTCGCTGCGGCCGTCTGGGCCGGGCTGGCCGTTCTCGTGCAAGCTGATGAACTGGAAACAAATGCCAGGCACAAGTTAAGGCGAGAAGAGGAGCAGGGATCGTTCCTCCTCACAGCTTTGGCCCCTGAGAGCAGCAGCTTTCCACCGCCAGGCACTGTCTGCGGGAACACAGTCACATCCTAGCAGCTTCCCAGCTACCAACGAGGGAGCACAGGGAGACAGAAGCACTGGAGAGGAACAACACTTCAAAGGTCATCCAGCAGAAGCGACCAAAGTCCTCCTGACAGCCACCAGCAATATGAATTTCAATGGCATGTTCTCCCACCCCTGACCTGGAGGGACCCCACACTCCCAAACCTAATTGCTTTCCTGCGGTGACGGTCATGTTCTTGCTGACACATTAACTGACGTGTCTATCCTCACTGCCCCAGAGCAGACCCTGCTCACACATCTGTGCCCATGATGGAGGGCAGCACGGTGCCCATTGGGGCACAGGGCAGCCACGGGCTGAGAGCATCCCCGTGTCAGCAGACAGCACAAGCCAGGCATGGAAGAACCAAATGAATGGTCAGGGCTGAGACACAACCCAGAAATGAGACAGCCAAAGCCTCTGGAGATTCGTACCAATGCATCAATCGCTCTTGTATGCACAGAAGCACGGCCTGTGCCGGTTCCCTTGGTGATGCCAGTGGTACCCAACCAAGAGGAGCTGGAGACTGGCCTGTGAGAAATAAGGACCCGATTGTCTCAGCCTAAATCATGCCGAGTTCCTGGGATGTGGCTTGCACACAACCACGTGGCTGGTTTGTCCGTTTTTCACCCGCAGCAGGCCAAGGCAAGGCGATCCCAGCAGGAAGGCCTGCAGCCCGGCTGCTCTCTGCCCACCCACTGGGTACACAAAGGCATCCCCCAGAACTCACCTTCTCCAGGTGATGAGCAGAGTTGGGACTCAGCCGGCGAATGTCTTTCACAAACTGCCAGTAATCCTTCTGCCTGCAGCACACCTGCCCAGGAGAGGCTCGGTTAGGGCCCACCATGCAAGCCCCACCGCAAGGCCAACCGGCACAGGAGGCTCGGACTGGGGAAGCTGGACACGAGACTCCTCCAGCAGAGCTGCCACAGGCCTGTGCAGGCACTGACAGGGGACGGGTGATAAACTCCTTCCCAGCAAACACAAAATAAGAGAGTCGTACAGCTAGGAGAGGGCATTCAACCTAGAACATGACAGGACGGATCCTACAGCCTGTTCCCACCAGCCTCCTGCTTAGAGGTTTGGGGACAGACAGCTGTTCTGACCACAAAGCCATCCAGCTTTGCTTGAGCACTCTGTAAATGCAAAGCAGGAGCACGCACAGCACGGTGTCAGCCCCAGTTAAGTGACAACATTTCCCATTAACCCCATGCTATCACCAGTGGACAGCACCCAGCCCTATCAAGGTGGGCCTGGAGCTAGAAAAGATAGGAAGAGCAACGTTGCTTTACAGATGGGGAAAAAGAATCAGTGAAAAGGTATTGCATAATTTTATAGACATAAAATTGGGAAAGGGATCAAGTCACAAAACACTGACTTGATGTACACAAGCTGTCTAATGCACAGTCTACTCCCACAGTGACCTCCCTGTTGCGTTCAGCCCACAAGTAAGAAGACAGCAGGTCCCCTCCACTGCTTCTCCTCCAGCAGGTAAGATCCCAGCCCACTACACCATGGAGACAGGACGGATCTTAAGACCAGGAAGGAACATGGCATTGAAAGGTTCCCCCACCTCAGTGTAAGAAGGACACTAAAGGCCACCGGCAGCTCACCAGCAGACCAGGGAGCAGAGCCAGCACCAACACCGCCAGGCAGGAGTGGGCACAGGGGCAGGAGAAGGGTGACCTCAGGTGCTAGCTGCACCTATAGCAAAGCGTTCCTGGTGCCCCAGCCCTCTGCCTGTGTCCTCCCGGTCAGTCTGCACATCACCGTGTCACGTACGCACCCTTCTCTGCCTTTGGCAGTCTGCCCAGGTCAGAGCTGGCCGAGCTCCCGTGTCACCGGTCACCTCCTGCCAGAGCAGGACCTGGAGGGGGGTGCTGGCAGCTCAGTCCCACAAAAAGGGCCAGGCTTCAGCGAAGGGATGCGGTCCGCAACAAGAAACACATCCCAGAAAAACCTGCAACAACCACTGTCTCACACCAGCCACTGACAAGGACACTGGCATGGCTGAGCACCACGGGTAAGAAACTTGAAGCAGCATGCTCTGGCATTGCGTTTCCATCAGCAGTTTGCTGTTTGCCTTGACTTTATTCAGAACTGAGTTATTTTTTCTTTCTTATTCTTCCAGTTAAAGAGGAACTGCAGAAGAGCTGCTGTTTTCCTCATCACTTTATCGGGTGTAAATGCAGCCCCAGAATGTCTCTCTTCACAAAAATGCTGTTTTTTTTCCTCCATCTCTACTTCCTCTTTCACAAGTGTCAGACGAATTGGTTCTGTTTTGTGGTTTATTTGTTTGAGGGGGTCATTTTTTTAATTGTTCTTTTTAAAACTAGAGTACTAACACAGAAATTTTAGCCCTTTATATTCATCTGGGGTTTTCTGGACAAATTAACAAAATGAACTCAAAAGTTTAAAAACCTTTTATCCTAGTTCTCTTAACATGTACATACAGATTTTTTATTTTTTTTTTAATTCATAGAAAAAAGCTGATACAAAAATAAATAAGTAAAATGAAGTTTCTCTGGAATAAATATGAGAAGACTCCAGCTAGGAAGCTGTATTTTCATGGAGGACCTCCCTTTGCAGTTATCATAGATTGAGTGGTGCCACACATGCAAAGAAGTGGGGGTATATCTAAGTGGGAACTGCCTTTGCATGTAGCATCAGGAAAGGTACTGTGCAGTCCTACTTTGCAGGTGTCTGTTTCCTCAAGCTGTGGCATGAACTGTTACCAATACACAGATGAGTGGAAATAATTTAAATTTCACTTCCTGAAGTCTATTAATAGCACGTCTATCAGAAATGAGCACCGTATTCCTCATACATAAAGGGTAACTTCTCTTTGCTCAAGTCCCAAAGGAGATCACGGGCCCACACTGCTGGGGACTAATGGCACAGAGCATCACCTCTGCAGCTCTTAAATCCAGGGAGCAAAATCACAACCCTGTGCTGGGATGATCTGCCAGCTCCTGGAGGTTTATCAGCTTGGATGTAGCACTGCCTGAATCAGTGGTACCACCCGAGCCCAGCTGCACAAGACTTTCCCGGGCTTCTCTGCATGTCTGCAGCTGCGGAGCTGGCTGGTGGGAAGCCTGCCCGAGGCATGCCCTGCAGGCTTGCTGTAACTCTCCCTTGCGAAATAATTGCAGTGGTAATTGCAAGCTGAAGGGGAGATCTTCAGGCCTCTGCACACAACTGCTCTCCAGAGGAGGAAAGAGAAAGTCTTCCTGGCAATCAGGGAGATGGGGAGGGCTGGATGAGCAACTGCACGGAACTGCGAGAGCCTGGAAGGAGGCCCCATTCACGCCGAGCGCAGCTGCGGCTGCCAGCCCCTATCACTAACACAGCTAACCAGAAACAGTCAAGATACAAGGCTCCTCTTGCCAGACCTCACTGGGGAGTTGTCCAAGTACACCCGGCCAGAGGCTGACTCATGGCAAATTCAGCTTTATCGCTTCGCTACAGGCTGCAGCAGGGCAAAAGAAGAGGCCTCTCCTCGCAGAGGGCACGGATGCTTAATAAAAATGTCTCAGAAGTGCACGAGATGGAAGGTATAGAGGCACAGGCCCCTCTGACAACCACAGTGCTCGTGATGCAAGCTGAGACTGCCACCAAAGCTGCAGCAGGAGGACAGCGGGTTGGCAGGACAGACACCTACCTTGTCGTGGATGAGCCCATGGTAAAGGATGCTGTGCATGTCTCTGCAGAGCCGCTCCAAGCCGCCATACTTGGACCAGACGTTGGGGTTGTTGGTGGACACCAACCCTTCCACTGTGGTCTTCAGGTTGCCCAGCAGCTTCCAGTGCTCCTTCCTGCAGAGAAACACAGCAGGTTGCCCAACGAGCAGCAGACATATGGCAAGAGGAGCTCCAGAGCAGGACGCGCTCCCCACACGGAGACCCTGGTCAGACTGAAACCTTTGTTAGTCCGGAAAGCAAGTTCAGGACTTCACACCTCTCTGTGGTCTAGCCCTGTGGTCTCCAGCACACGGTTTGTGGACAAGAGGCCCTACAGTAACCATGCACATATGACTGGCAGCCACCACCGATACTGCGTCCCGACACAGACTGACGATGCCTGCACCACGCTGCTGGCTGCGTGTGGGCCACCAGCGAGGGAGGACATCGTCCCTGCCACTGTCCTGCTTGCCTTACTCACCTGCTCCATCAGACTGCTGAGTAGCAGCAGACAGGAGCAGAGCACCTGTGAGCATACACCAAATCCAGCAGGCACTGCCTGTGCTGCTCCTGTGCTCACAGATACCAGCATTCCCAAGCAATGTGCAAAGCATCAAGAGCTTGGGATGGACGAGGAAGCGTTCAGCTCCTCACAGGGAACAGTTGGGATCTGCTCGGGTGCACACAAGCACTTTGGTTGCTCGATTCAGGGACGTGGGAGATGGACATCAGCAGTGACAGCACAGATAGGTATCGTGGCTTGCCTGTGCAAAAGCAGTTCCAGGAAAGGAAATTTGGGACGGTGGATGTCTGGCCTTCTCCATCCAAGCTTTTTGACAGTGATGCCTGCTGCCAAAAAGATGCATTCAGATAGGAGCCGCCCTCTCAGAAGCAACTGGAATGTTGCAAGGCGTGCAACAGGAATGTTGCAAGGTATATTTGGGTGTGCAACTGTCAAAAAAAAATGTGCCTCTGCAGGATTTTAACAAAAGCATTTGAGATAATAGGCTGGAATGAAAGTTTAACCTTTACACTGCAAGAACAAGCCCCAGTGTTTCAGCTCTTAATCCCTCTCCCTTCCCAAAATAAACCAGATTGCCAAAGTAAACAAAAGAAAAAAAAAAAAAAAAAGGAAAACCTGCTTTCGTTTTCATCCTTGTGGGTTAAAGTATGCGCTGCATGCTTCTCGTGCAGAAGAACCAACAAGCAATGTAATCCTGGTCCTTGAAAACAAGCTCTTCTCACCATATATTCTCATTTTGAGACTTGTTTGTTATTGCAAAATTGATTAAGTCAACAAGCCGATAATTAAATTTTGAATCTACTTCAAGCTACCCAGTCCCTGCACCAGGTCTCCCTAGGGAAAGCCACCAGTTTTAGTGTTTGCCGAAGCTCAGATCACGAGCAGCCCATCCATCCTGCCAGCACAGCTCGGCACTTGTCACAGAGACAGAGCAGCAGCTCTGCAGCCGAGCTGCCATTCGTAAGGAAGTCCCAAAACGTCGTAAGTGTATCAGAAGGAACCTGTTCACACGAAGTCTGGTGCCTCCCCCACTGCCCAGGGCAGAAGAAGCCACACTGCGGAAATTCCTGGAGCTGCACAATGATGCTGCAGTCAATCCCTGGTGCTCCTAAAATGGGGCTACTAAATGTTAGCAGATGTCCAGAAAAATTCAACAACAGAGCTGTGTTTGCCTCCAGCTGCCCATGCTTATGCTGGCTTGTGCCTGGACAACAGCAGCTGCTTTAGGATCAGTCAAACGATCCGAGTTTAATCACAGTAGTAGCAGCAAACGGGTTTATCTCAGGAGAGAATGAATAAAGGATGGATCTAAATCAAAAGCAACCTCCTGAAGGAGATGTGACCTGATGAGACAGAAAAACCCCAGAGAGGAGCTCTCCCAAGCCATCCATCTGAATTGAGGGGCTTTTCCCAGCCCTGCCCTCCTGCCAGGGGTGCATGGAGCAGCGGCCAGCCCCAGGTCAGAGAGCAGCCACTGGACACGAGAGCTCCAGCAGCTCCTCCCCGAAGTATTTCTGACACTCAGAGTTAGGAAATGCAAGTGAAAGCTCAGCCACGCTGCTGGGCTTCCAAGTCCATGAGTCAGGAAAACTCCCTCCTCGCTATTTTGTGCTATAAAAAGCTTGCAGTGGGGGCAGCGCACACTGCAGGATGAGCAGTGCTCCCCCAGAGGCAGGAAAATCGGGATATCCAGCAAACGGGAATCACAGCTCCTCTAATAAATATTAATCTTTAAACAAAATAACCTAAAAACGCTAAATCAGTGCCGCTGTCGCTGAACTCAGAGGCATGCAGGAAACAATCAGCGCAATCGCAGCACCTCCACGGAGATGATTCAGAAGCTGCCAGAAGTGAATTAAATTTCTGAATCAACACAGAGACTCCCAGGGGATGGGGCTTGTTGATCCAAATGATTCAAAAGCATTTTACAGGTCGGATGCACGGGACCTCACCCACAATCAAAATACAGCCGCTCCTGGGCTGGAGCACGCTGCATGCTGAAAAACTGGCGGTGACACAAGCCCAGAGCAATTCAGACCCACACACCTGGCTGCAGGTGTACGGCAGGGAGGCACGGCACAACTGACCACAGCCAATTTTGACTGGACTTTTGGGTTAACCCTCAATTAGTGGCAGGATTTGCTCCCCTCTCATTGACAGAGCCTGGGCTGCCCGGAGGGATGGAAAACTGCCGGGTGCCAGCTGCCCTCCAGTTCCCTGTTTCTGCAGATGTTCAGAGCGATACTAAGAAATCTGCTGCTTTCTCACCAAATAAAGAAAATTCTTCTCTAGTTCTAAAAAAAAAAACCAACCAAACCTAACACGCCCTGATACGGGGGTAAGGATAATTCAACCCATATCATGAAAATACCCCTGCTTACAGGAAGGGCAAAGTGAGCAACACACCCAGGGGAGGTCACAGTACACGAGCAGACCTTCCCCTGCGAGAACCATACGAGCTGCTCCTCCCGTGCCCTACCACGGGCTGCTTCCCCCTCCACACCAGCTGGGTGCGTTTGCACAGCTCCTCGCTGCATCCCGCTGCAGCGCCCGGCTTCCCAAACACCGGGCTGGGGAGAAAGAAGACTTGGCAGGATGGGGTTTGCTCTGCCCAATACCTGAACCCAAACCTGCTCTCTTGGGGTTTTGCTCACGGGAGCTCAGCCCTGTGCAGCCAGGGATGTTCCTTAATGCGCTGTGATTTACGTTACCCGGGTGAGAATCTGGACGTGCTCCAGCTTCAGCGGAGACGCGCAGAAAACAGCAGCTCGAGCTCGATGGGAGCAGCAGCATCTCCTCAGGGAAACCATGGCGTGGGTGCGGCTGCACTAAGCAGGGTTAGAGACTGGAGGGTTACGGCATACGGCTCCGCGCAGGGAAACAGACAACGCTGCCCTGAGAGGGGACACGATCTGGGGCCTTTTCCTAAGGAGCACCCTTCATATATTGAGAAGGAATTGTGTGAGAGCTGCCCATGTGGCACCAGCGAGACCCCAGGCACATCTCGCTCCCTCCTTGCAGATGCCCTCTGATTCAGCCACCAATTTAACCACCAGCCCCACAAGCCCCGTCTGGGATTTATGTCAAGTCAGCCTCCTTGCTTTGCCAATACCGACTCTGTTCCAGACACAGACACACCAACCTGTGGGCAGGAGCTGTTCGAAATACAATTGACAGTTTTGCATTGCATAAAAGACCGAACACAGCCTTGGAGCTGGAAATCACAGACAGAAATGATGGGGAGATTCCGCGGGAAATTCTGCTTGTTCTCCCAAGGCTTTCTCAGTCCTTCCATGCTAGCAGGAGTAGGAACAACCTCTGGGCCAAATCAGCAGAGGTGACTCAGAACAGACGCAGGGAACCACGCTGCTGAGTCAGGTTCACTTTGTTTAAAAAAAATAAAAATAAAAATCAGAGGTAACCAATATCCAAAAAAAATGAGCTTATCCTTGTTAAAAACAGCACGTGCTGTATGGCTTCCCATGCTCTCGCTGCCCCAGCACTGTTCTCTACCGGAGGCATCACTTGATCCTTCTTAGCACGCTAAAGAGATCGGGCTGAGGTCGTTCGGGGGTAACCACAGAGGGACTTCTGCCACATCCCCGGGGATGTTCCTGCTCTGGCTGCTTCTCCTGCAGATTTCAAGGTGCCGGTGTCTTGCTGCTGCACACAGGCAGCTCTGAATCCATCACAGGCAGCTCTGAATCCACCCGTCCACAGGTTTCCAAGACAACGAGCAGCAAATTTCCTTGTGCTTTGCTGCCTGCTCCTCCGCCAGGCTGGGCGCTTCTGGGAAAGAGGAATTAAAAGAAACGCAGGCTTCATGCAGCTCGGCTGTAGTGGCAGGGAGCAGCTCGCAAGCCAAGGGAAGCCCCAGAGCTCCTTCAGCCCAGCAGCTCAGCCCCACAGCACTCGGGCAGGCTGGCTGGAAACCCACATGTAGGGCTGCTTGCAGCAGGACTGGAAGCCTGCAGTTACTAAAACGGGGGCAGAGCCACAAAAAGGTCCCCCAGAGAAGGCAGCCCCCACCTGCAGCTCCCCTCAGCACCTTTCCCTGCCTGGCAGGGAACCAGGGAAGCACATAGGCCTTACAGGCATTTTCAGCCTCTCCCCCAGTGCTGCCCTGCTCCTGAGGAGGTCAGGCTGCTGTTTTCCCCTCCTGCCCTTGCAGGGGGAAGGAGTCCAGCGAAGTAACTTTTGCTTCTGCATTTCCCGTGTCTGGTCCGGTGGCCCGTCCTCTTGCTATCAGTCACAATCTGCAGTGGATTGGCACCTCGCTGGGAGTGGGATGCTGCACCGTTTGTAGTAAGGACAATGCATGGCCCATGCCAAAATCCTCCCCTGTGCAAAATCAGACAGCCAGGAGGGCAGACAGACACATCAACGTGCACCAGAGGGGACAACACCCCATTCTTTCCCCCTGTGAATGAGGCACCACATCAGCCCTACCCATCACACAGTGATGTGGTCTGGCAGAGCAGGGCCTGAGCTTATAAAGGCAAGAAAACAGGCTAAGACGATTCTGGAAAAATAAATGAAGTGAACACAGCCAATTCCATCCATGTCTCTGAATGTGCTGGGTCTGAAACCTTAGCTCAAAGAGGGAGAATGGCTCGGAGCACGCAAAGCAAAAAGCACCAGTCCCATTTTCACAGCTGGTACCGTGACCAGGCACCCAGCAGCTAGCTGAGCCTGTCAGATAAGGAATTCCTCTCTTGTATCGGGTTTCAGCCGTTCCCTCCACCCGGCCCCTTTCCATCTGACATCCATTCTGCTTTCTGGTCAGTGCTGCAAAACCGGAGCCCAAAACCAAGACCTGCCAACACCTGAAGCGAACAGCACTTACCACCGAAACGCCTCCAGGGAACAAGCTCTGTCACCCGCTTAAATGCACACCAGAAAAACCGTGCCTAAAGCACAAGCCCGGATCACACGGACGGAGCTGCCGCAGCGCCGCCGCTGTCACCTGCCAGGGTCAGGGCACACGAGCCACCAGCCACACGCAGCCACCAGGCCTCGCGGCCACAGACAGAGCTGGGGATTTGGTTTAAATATCCAGAGCGGGCGGCACAGCCAACTGCCAGGAGGGCAGGGGGACACAACCCAAACCCCAAACCCAGAGAGCTGCGGAGGCACCAGAAGCACAGCACGGGGACGAGGCGGGATGGCTTCTCACTGAGTGCTGGCAGCACAGCTGCTGCGTCTGCTGCAGCAGGTGACAGGGACATCGGGTGCTTAGGGTACGCGTGTGCCTGCACCACCGCCATGCAGCCCTCTCGCCCATGGGTGCTCGGCGTGGCCAGGCAGTGTGCCCGCAGGTACACATCCCTGCTGTCTCCTGCAGTGCTGCTACCGCATGGCGTGCCCCCATGTGTCCCCAGCTGGTCACCATGTGTCTCCAGCATGTCCCTGTGGGTCCCCATGTGTCCTCAGCATGTCCCTGTGGGTCCCCATGTGTCTCCAGCATGTCCCCACTGGTCTCCATATGTTCCCATGGGTCTCCATGTGTCCCCAGCATGTCCCCACGGGTCTCCATATGTCCCCATGGGTCCTCATGTGTCACCAGTGCATCCCCACAGGTCTCCATGTGTCCCCAGCACGTCCCCACGGGTCCCCAGCCAGTCCCCAGCACGTCGCCATCCCACACCCAGCCGCCACCCCCCTGCAGCCACCCCCCGGTGTCCCCAAAACCGGCGCCCGCTCCCCCTTCTTCCACCCCTTATCCAAGCACCGGCGGGATGCTGCCCCCCCGCTCCACCTCCCCCCGGTGCCGCGCCTCCCGCGTGCACGCGCACTCCCCCCACCTCCCCCATCCCCGCTGCCCTCTCCGCGCGCCCCCGCCGCCCCCCCCCCGCGCGCGCCCCCGCGGCCCCACCTGCTCTCCGCGCGCCCCCCGCGGGGCTCGACCTCCATCCCGGGCGCGCGCGCCCCGCCGCCGCCGCCCCACCGCCCCGCCGCCGTCACGTGGGGGCGAGCGCCCGCCCCGCCCACCTCGCCGCGAGAACTACAACTCCCGGCGTGCACCACGCCGGGGGAGGACTACAACTCCCGGCGTGCACCGCGCGTAGCGGCTCAGTGTGCTGGTGCTCCCCTGAGGGGGGTGTGAGGGGCTGGGGGTTATGTGTGATTTTCACTAAAAAGCAGTGAAATGAAGCTTGAGAAAGGAAAAAGTGCTGCTGCTGGCGTCAGGCTGGGAGTAGCCAAGGGCGAAATAGCAAAGGGAGGCAAGAATTTAAAATGTCTCAGTACATACTGGTGTCTCAGCGAGGGTTTCTGTACTGTCTTACATAGTGGAAACTTCTTGTAACTGCTTTTAATAAATACATGCTGCCCACTGATGCTTCATATGTGAAAACACCACTGGAAACATTTCCAAGACTACTGTGTGGCTTCTTGTACTTCAGCATTTGGGGGAACAGCAATCTGCACTGCCACTCCAAAAGCAATAACAACAAAACATTGCTCAGAAGGCACTTAAACAGGAGACCAGGGCTCCCCACGCGTCCCAGTAATTATGTACAATTACAGAACAACTCCCAGCACCGTTGCCAGTCAGGCAGAAATTTACTTGCCCACAGCCTACTCCATTGATCACACAGGTTGAAAACGCTGTATATAGTGAATTGACATCTGATGATGCCTCACGCAGTATAACAATTAACGTTCACAGTATAAGTATCGGAGAAAGACTGTTGTAAGGTCATTGTTACATCATCATGGAGCATACAGATGAAACTTAAAATTATAGTACAGCTCTTAAATAGGGAATTACAAGATTCTTCTAGCTCCACAAGTCAGAAACAGCCTAGAAATGATGAGCCCGGTGGAAAAGGTGTTAAATGTGTAAATTTAAATAAATAGAGAAAACGTTCATCAGGTGCACCAATGTGTTGATACACTTAGCTCTACTACAAAGTGAACAAACGTAACTAACTCAAAGCCCTGGAGAGCTGGAAAATGGTTGGGAGACAAAATAAATAAATAAATAAATAAAGAGCCAAAAAAAAGCACTCTGTGACAGAAACAAATCTTTTATACAGTTAAAGTATAAAGTCTTTACAATTGTGAATGCCATATGGAACCATTGTCACTCGTCCAGATGCTGTCACAATCCTGAGAGGTAAGCAGAAAACCAAGAGCTGGTGTTTGTTTGGTTGCCTCTATCATCCCTGTGCTATTTTAGCCATTTTGAACACAGTAAAATTACTTTTGAGATCACAACCTTTGCTTGGTTTTATGTTGTGCTGAGCAGAAGACAGCTGGTGTCCTGTTTGGATAATAAATGCAACAAACTGATGTGATACAATCTGGATCTTGTCTGATTTCCACCTGCCACAAGGGCAGGCAGCATCTGCCACCTTTGCAGTTAGCATATTTGTTTTGGATAAACAGCATTTGTTTGTCAGTGTGACACAGTCACCAGATGGAGCTGCACCCTATAACATCGCAGGAATTTGGTTTAAGGTTTTGCAAAAAATGCACATTTTATTTGACACCTCCATTATTAGTATTTATCGGTAATCTGGCAATAGCATTTTTCTGTTAGAAATGTGACCTTTAAAAACCTCAAGTCCCACACATCATCAATCACTTGTCATCAAATCCCACTTGTCATCTGGAGGAAAATGCATAAATTATCAAATATTTGGCTCCAAGACTCTGTCTGAAGTTATGCTGCACGAGAGAACACAGAGAAAAAATGGGGATAGAACTCATAGCTTCCTGCACTGTGGTTGTGAGTTCCTCCTGCTTGGATGACAGGAAAATCTCCCACTAGCTGAAGATTTCCCATGACTTTAACTGAGCCATTCTCTTCCAGCCAGTAGAATTCAGCAAGAGGAAAGTGCAGAAGCATATTATTGGCCTTATTTTAAAAGAAAAGAGGTGCATAAAGAGCATAAAAGGATGGAAAAGGCCTTGTCAACAGTTTATGGTACAGTACAGATCTTCAGTTATCTTCTATCATTCTTGCTTTTCATGATTTATACTCATAGAAAGATCTAATTCTGCAGTTAAGGGGCAAAGGACTGCTTAGTGTTTAGATTAAGGTACCTCCTGGCATGGAAGAATAAAAACCATGCCAGGGATTACATACATGAGGATTTAGTTGTGTGCTGGGTACTTTGGGTATTTCATTTGGCAGAGAGGTATTTGCTAGGGAAAATTTGTTGTAGCAAATGAGCATATGTTGTATGTAGGCAGTTAATGAAATGTGGGAGTGTTCGCACTGTAAGGGGAAGGTTGTGTCTGTAAAAATAATTATTCCTGCCCAAGGGCGTTTGCAGTATAGTGCCTGGAGTCTGTATGCAGTCAGTCAAACCCTAAAACAAGTTATCCTCTGGTCACACTGCAAAGCCTGCTGCAGGTCAAGGGCAAGGGGAAGTCAATTTTTGAATGGCAGCTTCAACACAAATCCCAGAGAAAATGCAGGGAGCTGTGGACAATAACACAAGATGCCCATTGTGAATGGGGGAAATTGATACAGATTTTTCCTTTCAGCACTTATCAACTGTTTTCTGAAAGAGGTCCAGCCTATATGGTCATTTTGTCTACCCATCTGTTCCTTCCTTTAGTATTTCTAGAACTTACTGACCAATTTCAACCAACAATAAGCAAGGTGATGTAGAGATTTCAGTGATAATTACAATCTATAAAGTGTGATGAAGAGAATGCCAGATGAAGGAAAGAAATTTCCTTCACCAAGTTGTTTTGCCCAGTGAAGTGGTGGAGTCACCGTTGCCTGGGGGTGTTTAAGGAAAGGTTGGACCTGGTGCTTAGGGACATGGTTTAGTGGGTGACATTGGCAGTGTGGCGATGGTTGGACCAGATGATATTGGAGGTCTTTTCCAACCTCAATCATTCTATGAAAAAGAGGTAGATTCCAGCTCTGTTACACCTCATTTAGCAGCAGTCAGCTGGCTACCAGGTATGCATGTACTGTTGACCCATCAACAATACACACACCTCCACGGAACAGAAATATATGGAAAACAAACAAACAAACAAACAAACAAACAAAACAAAAAACAAAAAAAAAAAACACTTTGCTAGATTCGTTATTGAAGAAAAACAAATTGTTCCTATTAATCGTCCTGAATTTCATAACCATGACCGACAAAAAGCTGCAGAAAGTGACTTTGACAAAAATCCAAAGAAAACAAAACATCAGTCGCCACACTCTTTTATTTTTAAATTACAATTTTAATTTCAACGTGATACTTCGGGCTCGACCCCCGGTTCCTCGCTCCACAGAAACCCGCGGCTCTCACACAAGGCCCGCGGGCTGAGCACTGCGCACGCGCCGGCGGCCATTTTGGGGGGGCGCCGGCCGAGGGGAGGGCTGCGGCGCGTGCGCAGTGCGCATGCTCCAGGCCCGCCCGCCGTCGGTTCGGGGCGGCTGAAGGGAGGCGGCGGAGCCTGGGCGGCCATGAGCGGGTTCGGGGCTGCGGCGCTGCTTTCGGCCTCCTCGGCCGCTGCAGGGACCCGGAGCGGGAGCAGCGACAGCCTGGAGAAGATTGACATGTCCCTGGGTGAGCTGGGGGGGTGTAGGGTTGAGCCAAAGGGGTGCGGAGCGAACCAACGGCTATGTGGGGGGGTGCCGTTATCGGTTGGGGACGAGCCCGGAGGCCTGAGGTGGGTTCCCGGGGTGGTAGAGGTGTGTTCGGGACACGGCACAGACCTGCTTCCCTTCTCCTGTCCTACTTCCCTTCCCCTGCCATCCCAGTCTGTCAGGAAGGCAGAGGGCCGCATCAGGCCTGCTGCCCCTCAGGTGGGGCCCACAACCTGCCACCCCCCCATTTATATATTACCAAACTAATTCTGCTCTGATCCTCGGCGCTGAGCCTGCTCGGTAGTTGGCGAAACGTTTGGTGGATGCCTGGAGTACGTCTTCCAGTCAGGGCTTGTTCAGGAAAAACCCAGCAGCAAAAACCTGGTGGTGTGTCTCCGAGAATGCTCCGTTGTGCTGCCAAAGCATGGTGGATTGGTACCGTCAGGAGGTTCACTTCTAACAGTGAAACCATGGCTTGAATGCAACAATAGACTTGGCTTTTGTGGATCACCTTAAAATAACAGGATATGTATGTTTTTTCCTTTTGTAGAGGATCCAGTGGAGTTCTTTGTTCTGATGATGACAATGACTTGTGAAATGATGTTTAGAGTCTTTCTGAATGTCAAATCCCATTACAGCATTCCAATAAATCTATTTTTATTTATAGACTAGCATACTGAGTCTTTGTTTCCAAGGTTACTAAGAATAAGGTCATTGATTCTCAGCAACTAGCTTATTTTCATAAAGTCGAATATTTTCTTATTTGGCCAAATTAACTTTTGAATTTGCCACTGCTGCATGTTCTGGGCATGGCCCAGTAACAAATGGTGAAGAACTATTGTGCTGTCATGGTGGTGTTCTAAGAATCTGTAGAGGGTGGGTGTGTCCCATAGCTTGTTTAATTGCAGGGGAAACTTGCATGGAAACAGTTTCGTCCCCACCTACTGTCTCTAAGTCATAGTTTTAAGGCCTGCTATAAACAAAGATAAGATTCAGCCCCACATCTGTCATGGTATCAAACAATTGTCATGATGCTAAACCAGGAAATCTTAGGATCTGGATCTTAGTGTTGAGTATTTTCTCATGTACTAATAAAGATTAAACCTATTTTTATTGCTAGTGTGTGCAACTCGTCTGAGGCTAAGCCTCCGGTTTGATAATATTCCTAAATTATTCTGCTGTTCCAGGTGTGATTTTAATCTCTGATTGCAGACAAGGTAGGAGAACACATTCCTTAATTAAGATAACCTGAACCATAATGGTAAATTATAAAGATAACCTTCATTTCCCCAAATAAGAGAATTGCTGAAACTTTAGTTCTTTTGTTTCAAAAACCTGCAAGTCCATGTGCATCAACAGCTGGTTGTTTTACAAAAATGGGATCTGAGATGGAGCAGATGAACTGGGAACTTGATCAATGTTCTCTGAACGTACTAGTTTGCATCACAGGTACATTGGAGTGTACTTCCTTATGCAGAAGTACATAGAGTCATAGAATCATTCAGGTTGGAAAAGACCTCTGAGATCATCTAGTCCAGCCTTTAACTTCACACGGACAAGTCCAGCGCTAAACCACGCTACTGAGTTCTACATCTCTACATGTTTTTTGAAGAGCTCCAGGGTCAGCTCTTCAAGACCCTGGAGGTCCAAGGTTGGGAAGCTTTATCTTTTGCTCAGCACTGGTTTGTTGCTGGTACTGAGTTTGAGCAATGCTTCCAGTTAAGTGCTGCAGTTGTCAGTGATATTTTTGGCTATTTTTGAGCTGGATACCATTTTGAAGGGGCTTTGGTTTCCTTTGTCATACAGAAAGGTTTGTTCGGGAGTTCCTCCTCTAGGGACGAGCTCTTTGGTAAAGAAGTTTCTATAGCAATCGAATCCCAAGTGATCTGTATCAGTAGTCCTTTACCTAACAGATTGTTTTTTATCCAAATATTCATTTTTGCAGCAAAGTAGGCTGATTTTTCTCTTATCTTTACTTCAGTAGGATACAAAGCATTTGCTAACAAAATCTTATGATTTTTTTTTCCTATTCACTGTTCTCTACCCCATCTAAGTTCATATGAACGTGGGTTAAATATAACAACCCTGCTCCCTTCTCTCCCTGACTCAGAAAGGGATGTCCGTGTTCATGGAAGCTCTCTGGAATATGATGTTTGTGTCAGTTGTGCTCCCACGGTTGAGATGCAATAAAGTATAATTTGACATCTTTTATGGTGTTTTTGTAGACAAGATAACGGTCAAGTAAAGGCATACCACAGCTGTTACTTACACTTACCTTCTGAGCCAGCTCCCTGATCAGTGGATGAAATGAAGCTGGTGTGGCATGGTTTGCTATTGACAAACCTGTTTGCTTTTCATGAATTTATCAGTTTATGATCTTACACATATTCTTAAACCCAGTAATAATTTGTTCAGCATTGTTCCCTAGGATAATAGATAAGATGATTGCTTTGGATTGCAGGTACCTGGGGAGAGAAGTCTTGCTTGCTTTTTCCTGTCCTCTGAACCTCAGTGAACTTATAAAGATAACTGATAGCCTGAGTTCCTTTGTGTGATTTCATTAAGTAGCATAGGTTGAAAGAGCTAAGGCTTGAACTAACATTTTTTCTGTAGCCTGGAAGGTGTGAGAGTGAGGTGGGATTTACCTTTTCTTCAGCGGTCTACAAAAACTAACAGATTATTTATTTTAAAATTTAATTATCTTTCAAGCGTATTGGATGTCCTGAATGCGTGCAACAGCTTCTTTTTTTCTAGGTCATTATATTATCAAATAAGGACTGTAAGACTAATCGGGACTGGATGCTTTATGGAGATATTACTGGAACCTTAACTTGTATGTGCTGGTTTCTCAAGATTAACTGGTCTCTTTCGCATAATTCTAAGCAGCTATGGTTTCTTTTCTTTAGAACTAGAACATGTCTGCAATATGTCAAATCTTTTTTTTTTTTTTTTTTTTTTCCATCTTACAGATGATATAATTAAGCTGAACAAGAAAGAAGAAAGAAAGCAGTATTCCCCCAAAATGAGAAGAGGGCTTCATCAGAATCGAACTCGGCAGTTCAGGACACCAGGCTCCAAGTGGGGGATCCAACAACAAAAGGGTGGGTATATCAAATATGATGTGGACTGTGATATTTTTTGAGCTGAAATGTAAGCTCCTGAAAATGTATGGATTGACACAGTCAATGTGTGTGTTATTCAAATAGTGTTATACAGTTTTGATTATAATTCAGCTTTTTGTGGTGTGTTAACATTTGTTTTTTTTTCAGCTTCAGTATGAGAACAATATTGAGATGTCTGGCCAACAGGGAGCTTAGGTACTTCATGGATTCTCTTGAAGGATTGGCTTTCTTTCTGATTTTTTTTTTTCATTTTCTTTCAGATACGGAAACTGTGTTAGTACTTGGTCCCTCAGAAATGGACAGAGAGTGTTCATGCCAAAACTCATACCTTAGGAAATGCACAGGTCTTGCCAAACTTTGGAGCTTTGTGAAAAAGAGCCAGTAGATTTATATATGCGAGGTAGAATTCTCCTAGTAGGCTTCCCAAAAATAGCTGTTACTGCAGTCTGTAACGCAGCCTCTGGGACATGCAGATGGATAGTGCGGGGTGTCTGAGTTGGCTTTTCTGGTTAAGACTTTAGGTTGCAGAGGAAGTACCACGTCAGCCTTCTTTAGTCCGTGCTTTTACAGTGGAGTACAGCAGTTGGGGAAGAAAATCACATAGGCAGGGAGTGAAGAGGGAAAAAGTGCACAGTAATGCACCTTTACTGCAGATTTCCTGAGTAGCTGTCGGATTTTTCAATAAGTAGAAGTCATTTTTAGATGGTTACCTGGTATTAGTCCAGTGCATGAAGACCACCTGCTAGAAATAAAAACTGGTTTTGCTTACATTTAATTTTGAAAAGTACCTTTTTAGCACTGGTTGATGCTGTCCATAGAGAACGTTTACCACCTCAGCTATGTATTTAGTATACACAGCTTCTTGTTAAGTAGCATTTGTTTAAAACAAATGCACATCTGCCTGGTGTATTCACAGTAATCCCATGTTTTCATTGTCACTGCTTAATATTTGTTGTAGCAGTAGTTTGTATTCTTAGACCCAAATGTCTTTAGGAGATCCATGAAATGTCACGTCACTCAGAGTTGTTTTGCTTTTCAGACAGGCCAACATAACAGTGTTAATTAATTTGTGTATCTTTGGTAGATTGTTGACAGTACAGGAGAATGTTTTATGTCAGTCAGCTGAAGTGTAAGAATATTTGTGGAGGTGAGTGAGTGAATTTAGGTGGTAGATTATCGAGTGTAGGCTTCTATTTACAGCCACAGTTCTCCAGTGCAATTGTTTGTGACCTAAAGGGCACAAAAGAAGCAACTATTACAGTTTAGAATTTTAGGAAGAACTTGAGCTTCAAATACAAAATCCGTAATACAACTGTCTTGGCAGTTACTTTGAACTCTTGGAACTTTCCTTCCTTGTCTGCCCTTGTTCTAGGGGGGGGAAGAAAAGGCAAACTTTTTTTTTCCCCCAGAATTGCTAACTTCATGATTTGTTGAGATGTTGTGAATAGCTTTAACTGCTCCATTCTAGACAGGTCCATACATTTCCTTCCATACGTTTCTTCCCATTGAAGCAACCCTCATCTGTATTTTTTGTGAGCAGAAGGTATCATAGTTCTTCTGAGGATCTTATTTATTACTTACTTATGACCAGTAGATTTACTGCTACTCCATTGCCATTGAAGTTATTTTGATTAGTGGCAAATCCTCTTTTGTTTGTGGACAGCTACAGAAACCACAAATGATCAGCATTCAATTCCCTCTGGTTTTAGAAGTTGCTGCCAAACTCTCTGAAAGGCAGCAAGGAACTCGAGCTGGGACTTTCTCAGCTTTTGTGGGGAGGAGCAAAGAGAAGAGCGTTGTCCATTTGAATAAAAGTTGTCCTTGGTGATACACAGAATGCAACTGCACAAAACCCTGGGCAGCCTGAGCTGACTTTGAAGTTGTCATTTCATTGAGCAGAGCTCGGTCCAGAGAGCTTGTGAGGTCCCTTCCAGCCTAAATAACTCAGTTTTTCAGCTTTTCTTTCAACGGGGAAGAGCATTTGTTAACTGTGTACACAGTGTGGTTACATAGCAGTTTTTCAACAGCAGATTTATCCAAGCTAGGTTCTGATCCACAGCTAGCCTCATGATCTTGTCTCCTGAGGAAGCACGGATCTGTCATCAGTGCTATGAAGTCACATATGTCAGGACTAGATGTGTCTGTTTCTGCAGAGCTGACTTCTCAGTCTTAATTTATCTTGCAGTCTGAGGTTCTGGAGGGGTTGCTAACTTGGGGATAAAGCCGAGGCGTGGTACGTTTACATAACGTGAAGCTAAATGGCTCCAGACAGAGTTAACCAAACCCTTGTAACTGGAGACTTGAGATGTTTATACTACAGACCTCAGACTTGCAAGCCTTTTATATCCAAAGACAGCTGTCATTTCTGTCTTGTGTAGACTGCCATGCAGGCTTCTAATTGAAAACACTTTAAATGTGATGTAATTCATATACTGCTTAATATGGTTTTGTGGGCCACTTGCTATATTATTTTTTTCTTAAGTTATGTCTTGGGAACCACTGATGTACATAATAGGCTTTGAAGTTTCTTTTTTTTCTTTTTTTCTTTTTTCTTTTTTCTTTATTAAGTTGGTAATTTATTTTCTTTATTAAGTTGGTAATTTAAAGTCTGCTGAATTGCTGCGGACCTGAATTATTTGGTTTGATTTTGCATTACTCAGCACTTGATGAAGGTCCGTTTTGGTGTATTTGGTAGTTTCCTATGTCAGAAGGACTCTAAGTTGTCCCTGCAGACATGTCAAATAACAAGTTTTCAACGTTAATTAATGCAATGAAGAAAAGCAAAGTTGTGATCTGTATGAGAAGGTGATTATTGTTGTGCTAGCTGTACAGTCAGACTTAATAAAATAACTGAATGACCAAGCTGTCTTCAAGTGTAGTGTTATTTTCTGCTCTAAGGCTAGAAGTGTGCAGCCAAATAACCTGCATTGCTTGCATAGCATCTTAGCACAAACTTTGTATTTCAGTAAGAATTGTTGAACTCTTCATATTTTTTTTGCAGGTTATGGTAAAAATCGTTTGGGACACAGAAAGAAGATAGCAGGGAAGAAGCGTTCTTACGGAGTTAAAACTGGCTTGGCAGCCAAGAAAGCAATGGGTTCACGCAAAGGAATTAGTCCTCTGAACAGACAGCCACTTAGTGAGAAGGTAATTAGTGCAGTTCCAGTGGTTCATGTAATTGTCTGCGTTAGGTGTAACCCTGATTTTGCTAAAAGAACACATTAGAAATGGAACACGATGGCTTCAGACTAGTGCTACTGAAACAGATCCCAGTATGCTGGTTGTATAGCATGCAGACACCTGGTACAACCTGTTACGAAATTGCAGGTGTTGGCTGATTGGTTTTTTGTTTTGAGAGAGGGATGGATACTGACTAGGTTTGAAAGGTTTTGAACATTTAGCAGGCCGTGAAGATTGAAGCACAGAAGTACGTTCTCCGTGGGAGTACATGAGTGTTTATGGCATTTTTACAAGAAAAGCTCACCTATTAGGATTTGTTGTCATCTATGTTGCTTTGCTACAAAGCAGTAATACAACACACATGCAGGTGTTAAACATGGGCCTATTACAAAAACAAAGTTTTGCAAACACCTCTGTCAGTAGCCTCCCTTTTCTGCATTCCTCCAGTGTGTTCTTGCCTGCTCCATCTAGTCTGGTATTGTAGAAAAGGGATTGCTTCTGGATTCGTGAAGAAGTAATTTGAAAGGTGTGTGGAGGAGGTATTGTCAGTTATATATAGGGAGGTAAAATAATCAAAAAGTAACTGCTAAGCTTTGCTTTTTTTGGCCTGGTAATGAGGGGAACATATGATTCACAACAGTATAGATGGTATTTCTCAAATTATAGTGAACTGTGAAAGGTGGGCAAAGAGAAATGTGTTCTGTATTCAGCTTGTAAACAGACAAAAATTGAAGAAAAGTCTCAGTTTCCAGGAAAAATGACAAAGCTTGAACCAGCAGAAGTTACGATACACAGGAGAGAAATATAGAGGTTTTTAAATGGCAATTCTAATACATACCTGTTTCAGTTTATTAACTAATTCATTAAATACTTTCATTTTTAGAGATAGGAAAGGACTCGGTCGTAAGTGTGTATTCACGTTATAGCTGTATCATTGCTAATTCAATTCAGTGTATGTTTGTATGTATACATTGTACATATATATCGTATTTATTTATTTTCTTATTTTTAAGAATACACAGCGGAATTATCCAGTTTTGAAAAAGAAAACGAATTTGCAGAGACAATCTGATATGCAGAGAAGACAAATCCCAGTCCTCAGGAGGCCTGCTCCGCTAAACAGGAGGTAAAATGCCGTGTCTGCTTTCTGAACTCTTCTTGATAACTTTCCATAATGAGTCTTGTTTCTGACAGAACTGTGTCTGAGGGAAAATGGTATGTACTGGCAGTCGTAGTAGTATCAAGACTGTCATGTGTATGAAGTTTAATAGATCTGAAGCTGAACATGGCCTCAATACAAAGGCAGATACTTGTTATTGTGTAGAACCATTGGGAAGTACCTGCATTTGTGAGCATGTGGTATTCTGCCTTCATTTAAATCATAGGCAGCCTACATGAAAATGGCCAGCGTGGATTTCCATAGCTTCAAAGTGACAACCAAAGTGTATTTTCTAAATAAAATGTCTTTGTGGAAGCTGGTGCCATCTTCAGTTTCTGGGAAGGTATTGCATATTTTATTTATGCCAGAATTGATCTGTATCAGAAACTGCAGCTGAACTCGTCTCTGTGATGGAAATTTTCACTGTGTGACTCTTGTGAAAACTGTAAACACAGCTTGTTTACAGTTACAATATAGCTCTTTCTTATCTAATATAAAGTGCTGGAGGGTATTAAAGTAAAGAAGAAGCAGAATTATTAACCTGTGACATAGGAGTCCTAATGCCAGGTGCTGCATTTGTGTCATAACAGCCCTGTGCAGCAGTATAGGCTTTGAAGAGAGGGGTTGGAAAGTTGCCTGGCAAAAAAAGGACCTGGGGGTGCTGGCCAGCAGCCGGCTGAACACGCGCTGGTAATATGTGCAGGTGGCCAAGAAGGCCAGTGCCATCCTGGCCTGCACCAGAAATAGCGTGGCTATAAGAGCTAGGGAAGTGATTGTCCTTCTGTACCCACATTTCAAGTACTGTGTTCAGGTTTGGGCCCGTCACTGCAAGAAGAGCATTGAGTTGCTCAATGTGTGTGCAGAGAAGAGCAACAAAGCTGGTGAAGGGATGAGAAAACAGGACATGAGGAGCAGCTGAGGGAACCTGGGCTGTTCAGTGCGGAGAAAAGGAGGCTGAGGGGAGATGTCATTGCTCTCTGTAACTACCTAAAAGGAGGTTGCAGGAAGGAGGGTGTCAGTCTCTTTTCTCAGGTGGCAAGTGATAGGACATGAGGTGACAGGATCAAGTTCTGCCAGCAGAAGTTTAGACTGGCTGTCAGGAAGTGTTTCTTCACAGGAAGGATGGTAAGGTATTGAAACAGCCTGCCCAGGGAGGTGGTGGAGCCACCTTCCCTGAAAGTATCTAAGAGATGTGTGGATGTGGTGCTTAGGGACATAGCTCGCCAGTGGACTTGTAGTGTTAGGTGGATAGTTGGACTTGATCTCTTGGACTTGAGGTCTCTTCAAACCTAAATGATTCTATGGGTCTATAATTTCTAGTCCTAGAGATTTCTTCATTTTTAATTAACATGTTTTTTTCCTAGTAGGTGAGAAGTTTATTGCAACTGAAATGTTCTGCCTCAAAGAGGCAGCTTCGCAAATGTCTTTAGTGGGCAATTGGGCAATTTCCTGACCTTCATACTGGTCTCTTTCAAATGTTATCTTTGGAGCCTTTGACTGTATTTTCTAACTATTACAGGAATAACATGCAGTCCGCTTTTGCCAGAATTGGAAACAAACTAAATCAACAGAAAGACACTCGTCAAGCAACTTTCTTGTTTCGAAGAGGCTTGAAGGTAATAAACATTGCTGAAAACAAAGTTGTGCCATAGCTTTTGAGCTAACCCATCTGATCATCAGATCTAAGTAGAAACTTCAAGTAGGCTGAAGAATAGGCACACGTTCTTCTGCAGACATGTGCTTGTCCCCTTCAGTTACTGTATCCCATTGAGTCTTGCTTCCTGTTTCAGTGTAGCTGGAATGTTCTGAAGGGTATGGAACTTGAGTATTTGCGGATAGTTATAAGCTATTCTTCCTCTCACAAGTAAACGTTAGAAAGCAGTGCACAGCTTTCAACAGCTGCCTTCAGGTAAATGATAGAGCAGTAACATGTTTCAGAATCTGAATATGCTCATCTTATTTGTATTCAAAGAGGGTTTTTAGTTTGAATAAGATCAAGAAAATAGAAAGGGGATATGCAGTGAATGGTGTTCTTGGTTTTCATTTATGCCTTTATTCTACATCTGCTGTTATTTTAGCTGTAGCTAGTTACTGTCTTCCATCCACACCAATTGCAGAACTACAGTCGTGGCTTTTATTGCTGGCCTGGTAACACTTTGGTGTATCCTGGTGGTGTTTGCTGAAGTTCTCAAAGATGTTTCCATCTCTTTATTGGTTAAGTTACTTTGTTGGCGATGTTTAAAACATTTTAGATTCTAAGAATAATTTTCTTCCAGTGCCTTACAAAGTTAGAAGGGTAATTAGTTACTTATAAGTCCCTCTGAAAGTGCAGCCCAGTTTGTGCACAGTGTATAAACAGCTTTAAACTTCCGCTTTTGAACTGCTGTATTTCCAGCTGCTACAATGGGAGCTGAAACAGTATGCAAATCCAGTGTCTGTATTGATGTGCTTTCAGGTGCAGGCACAAGTGCAGACAACAGAAGATCTTGATAACCAGACAGTAAAGAGAACTCGTCAGTAAGTATTTCACTCGGAAAACTTGAGTATAGTCACTCATTTGTACCGCTGTTCTCTGTTTAATTCTGGCTTCTGCTCCTAGCTATGGTAACAGAATGCTTTTTTGTTCCCCAATAGGCATCTCAACTGAGGGACAGTGATCCTCCCCCTATTTTTTTCAGTTGTTTTCGTAACTGTTTCCTAATTTAACTAGGAGGAGTTTGCAGTAAAACACTTGCAGGAAGGAGGGGGAAGGTGGTAGCTTCAGAGGAACAGACTAGTCTCTCATGAATACTGCATAGATGAGAAGATGATACAATTTCCATTTTATTTAATATAAATATAGGGCCTATGAAGGAGTTTGGAAATATGCAAGGCAGGCCACAAGATGGACACCCTCCTCTCTCACCCTTCGTATTCATCTCATATCATTCTCCGCCTGCTAGGCTCTTTGCACTTTTGTGGTTGGTAACAAAGAAGGCTGAGAAAATCTGTCTGCATGTGGTCTTTGTATTGGCCTAT
Organism: Nettapus auritus; assembly: GCA_011076525.1. NCBI lineage: Eukaryota > Metazoa > Chordata > Aves > Anseriformes > Anatidae > Nettapus > Nettapus auritus. Next base: position 15,946,473 of record CM021773.1, read on the forward strand.
ATTCTGAAAACTTGCCCATTCCTTATTAGCCTGAGTTCCGGACACACGTTTGAAGATATTCTGAAAGAAATTTCGGCAACATTTTTGTGATTTATGTGTTTTCAAACTAGATGGCGAACTTCTACCACAAGTGGAGGGATTCTGACTGTGTCCATCGACAACCCAGGAGCAATCCTATCCCCAATGTGAGTTTGAGAAATAGTTCTGAAATGTTAACACAAATGAAATCTCTGTTCCTGAGCCATTTAGCAAGTTCCTTTTGAATAATCTTTCATGAGACTTAAAGGTGACAGCTTCTTCCAAAGACTTGTAAATCTATTCCCTTTTTGAGTATTTCTGAGCTGCGTGTTAGTAATACCACAGCTGAGTTTAACAAGACATCTAATTTGGAGCTTGATCTGCTGCATAGATTCAAAGAATGGTGGGCTGGTAGATCTTCACCTTGTCTGCCTGTTCCAGTTCAGGCTGTGTTACGGCTGTTTTCCTCCCTTATCTGAATGAAAATGAATTTAGCATCTAGTTGTTGAGTGATGGTGATGGCTTCTGCCTGATCAGTGATGACGCTGCTAGAATTGTGCTTAAAGAAAGCATTGCTGTATTTGTCTTTATGAAATTGAAGGCACTGTTGATTCATGAGGTGTTTTATTAAAAATTCGTTGAGTAGCTTTTTCCATCATTAACATTTTATCTGCAGGGAAAACTATACCAGTTTTTATTTTTTGTATTTACAAGAAGAATAATTAACCGTGAATAATGGGTTTGTCATTAAAAAAATAAATAAAATTGCTTCCTTTTGGGACGCTTGCTGTCTTATAACAGTAACAAATCCTACACTTTTGTAGTTCTGCTTGACTTTAACCTCATTGAATTTGAATCCTCCAGCTAGTCAGCCGGCCTAATCAAATGGCCTGATGAAAAATGCGTATTTCTATCAGCAGTAAGACTTCATTGCATGAAGCATGTATTCACAGTGTCCTGTCTAATGTTCTTCTTTCACAGTTCCCAGAAATTACGATTAACTCGTACTCCTGTGCCCCCATTTCTGATGAAGAGGGACCAATCAGAAGAGAAGAAGATTCCCAAAGGGGTTCCATTGCAGTTTGATATTAATAGTGTTGGAAAACAGGTAAATGTAGTTTCATTCCTTGACTGTGGAAGTAGTTTCAAGACACATAAAATCTGGTGAGTCAGGCACTTTTCTCCTAGATTCACTAGTGAAAAAAGAGGGAACTGGTGACTACTTCGTTTCCACTTCTAGTTCTTCCACTAACTCGCTGTGTAACTTGAAGCAAGTACCTGAACTCACTGTTCCTGTTCCGCTCGTTTACATCTTGAATACCCACGTGCTTTAAATAGGATTTAAAATGCTGAATGTTTCTAAAAGCTTTCTGGTGTTCCTGCTGTGTTTGAATCAGCAAGCGTGCGTAATTCAGGAACAAGCGTCATTTGGTGGTGTAACCTGATTTAATAGGGCAGCTTTTGCTCTGCATCTAGCATTTTAAAAAAAAAAAAAGGTGGGGTGAGAAAATCAAATGTGATCTGTGTGATGACACAAACACTTGAATGATTAATATTTTTCCCAAGTTTAATGAAGATGAGTGATAGGATGCAGAAGTCTTAGTGCTGTCATTGATGAAATTCTTACAGGCTGACAGATGCCAGAGAATTTGACCACAAGATGAGATTGTTCTTGTAAATCAGCTCCTTGCTGCCATCTGCAGAAAACTGCATGGGGTCAGGGCATTGGTCTGGATTTGTTCCTTCAATGAACAAGCAGTATGTCAAAAATAGTCTACTATTATATTGGAAAAACTTTTGGACTAGAATCCAGTATGCAGCCTCAACTGGATGAACTGGAAAACAAACTGCATTATAGTGGTTAAACAGCTGTAGTTGTTGAAGTTACAAAGAAACTGTATGGGGAAATAGGTGTAGTAAAAGTTCCCTAAAAAGTCTGTCTGTCCTTAGTTTAACTTTTTTTACAGTTTTCTGAGTAGGCTGTCAGTCTTGACATTGTGTACTGTGTATTCTTAATGAATTCTAAGAAGTAGTAGCTCTTGATTTTTAAATGGTGCAGGAAAGGACTAATCCAAATCAAACCTTTTTTTGTTTTAGGAATTTGAGTTAGGAAGTCAAGTGATGAAAAACAGATGAGGAAAAAAATATTCTTGTATTTATTACTTTGACTAAATTAACCTAACGTCTTTTAAGTTTATGAAATGATTTTATTTTTCAGACAGGGATGACACTGAATGAACGTTTTGGGATCCTGAAGGAGCAAAGAACAGCGCTGTCTCAGAACAAAGGAAGCCGTTTTGTTACAGTGGGCTAACCTGCGAATGGACTCGAGTGCTGATCCACCTACTTAAGAAAGTGAGATAAAAGTGGGCAGAAGAATATGGCGTACGTCCCTGAAATTCTCCAGACTTCTTGCTAAGATGGTGGCACTGTCTTTATTACTTTTACTTTGAGCAGTAAAAGACATTTTGCCCTGAGAGGGGGAAAACTGGGAAACTGATCTACTGGAGTAGCACCATCACCTGGTTGGAAAAGATTCTGTTGCCCAGCTGTTAACAAACACCGATTTTGGTTCATCTTGCAACCAATATTTAAACATGAAGTTTAAAGGTTTTTCTTTCTGTTTAGAAGTACTCAGTATCTGTTCTTTGACCCCCTGCTATAGTAAAGATTGTGTCAGTGTATCATTACAAATCCCACTTTAGGACGTTAGGGACTGCCTATGAACTTCCCTCTGGACTGCAGTTTGGCACAGAGCCTCAGTCCGTGAATACTTTAGTAGTGATGTAGCAGCATTTTTCATGGGAGCATTGGTTGTACTTCTTTGTGCTTTTGAAGTTCTTTTTTTTTTTTCCTTTCTTGAAGACTAAATGTTTTGCATTCTCTATTTCACAAATAAAGCTGTTAGCTGAGACCCATAACATGTAATTGGGATGGAGACTATTCTACTCTTATCCTTAAAAGTGGTCCAGACAATATTGGAGGAGTACTGCACAGGCAGTATGAGAGTAACTTATATTACAAATATCTCAAGTTCGTTAGCATCCTCTCACAAATGGAGTTTATACATCTCCTATTTTTCTTAAACTTTTGCTTACTGTTTCTCTTTATATTTTTTTTTCCTCAAACTTAATGCAATAACTTCAAATTTTTGAACAATTTCATAGGAATAAATGCAACAGTTCACAAGAAAGTCAGTGGCATGGTAGAGTTCCTTACATTCCCAGACACAGGATTTTCATCTTGCAAACCTTGACCCAGTGGGTTTTCTGTGGCTCATACAAATGGCCAGAGGCATGCAATCTAATGGCACTTGCTTGTATATACCAAAGAGAGGTAAAATGTGAAGTTGATCAAAATTTGTCAGGTGTCTTGAAATTGGCTGAAACTGGGGAATGTCACTGGAAGAAAGCCCTCAGTCTGCCAGCATGTGTAAGGCATTGAGCAGGAGCATGGAGTCACCTGCTGCAGGCATAGCTTTGTGTATCCGATTCTGCAAGATGGTGAGGACTGGGGCATTCTCAATATTAATTTATGATTCTTAAAAGTGAGGCACCTGTTCAGGAATAACATTACAGTTAAAACTGCTTCCAGCCCAGGAATTGATGAGTTTAACCCTGTTCTGTAGCAATGGAGTTTAGGTACAGCCATGTAAAAGACTGGTTGGTTGCTGCATCCACAAATGTTCATGGTGTTTGAAGTGGTTTTACTTCGTTTTATTTTTCTTGAAGAGTTTACATTGGACTTCTTAAAGAACTGGTTTCCTTGCATTTTTATCTCAAATTCCAAGTTAACTAGCGTTTACTGGAGACTTCAATGTTTGAAGAGCATTGACTGTAGAAGGGCTTTCATTCATACACCAATTTTAAAGTCCGAATGCATCCCTGATGCTATATAGAACTTAAACCCTTATTTTTAATGTTGACAAATATACCTTAGCAGAAACGAACTAAGCATAATGGTGTTAAGGTGTTTTTTCTTAATTACTAGTAAGATTTTTTTAAAAAATAAAAGATGTCCCACTGTTAGAATTTGAGTAGATAATGTGGTGTCAGTCATTCTGTTTCAGTGTATACATTTTCCATGTGCCAGGATGCAACAAAAAAAAAAACTCTTTTGCATCAACATAGATGCAAAACATTGATGCAATGCATCAAAAAAATGCTAGTTTGTATTTAATGAGAAGATGCTTTACACTGTACCTTTTGGTATTTTTTGGAGAAGTTATTACATTTGATCTATTCTGAAGCTGTTAATTTTTTTTTAAATAAAAAGTTACAGGTTTCATGCTGTCTTGTCCCTGTTATAACCACTTGGGCAGTAATACGTTGGTTATATGCGTTTTCTGGTATATCTTAAGGGGTTGTTAATGATTAAATCATTATTAAATGTTCTGAAGAATGTAACAAAAAATAGTTTAATTTGAAGAAGGCTTGCATTTATTGCTCGTATTTGGGAAAACGATTACTTCTTGCAGTAGTACTGTATAAGTTTAATGTATATTTCAGTAGCTTTGTCGGGTGTGACTGTAGGAGCTGATACCACACTATGACAGCTGATATCGCAATCTAACACGGGTTTCCACTTTGCTGTGACTCGTCCTGCTGACGAGAACTGGACAACCTCAACCTCACAGGATGAGTGCCAACACCCTGACAGGATAAACCTCTGCGGTCGCGGTTTTGACTAAGTGTGCTTGGCAGAGGGCTGCGTTTAGGCCGTGGAAGGGGTTCAGGATGAAAATACTGCCGGTGTGCTTGTGTGAGGAGGGGCTGGGCAGGGTAAATGACCCCACACCCGCCTTTGTTCACAGGGGTGGCGGAGGCCGGCTGGGCCCCGCCATGGCCCTCAAAGGCAGGGAGGGGATGGGGAGGGGGCTGCGCATGCGCGCTCCCCGCCCCGTCTGTCATGGCCGGCGCATGGGTCCCGCCTGCCCTGGCGGGGGGCGCTCCGCGCATGCGCAGCGAGGCACGGAGCCGGAGCGGCGGCGGCGGCGGGGAAATGGCGGCCGCGGGGCTGGCGGCGCCGGAGGGTGGCTCCGCCGTGATGCCGCTGGGCACCGCGGTGGCGACGGCGGCGGGCTGTCCTCCTCCGACGGGCCCCGGCTCGTGGAGCCGTTCCTTGGACCGAGCTCTGGAAGAAGCGGCGGCCAGCGGCACGCTCAGCTTGAGCGGCAGGAAGCTCCGCGACTACCCGCGGGCCAGCGCCGCCAACCACGACCTCAGCGACACCACCCAGGCCGGTGAGGGACCGGGACGGGCACCGGGACGGGGCAGCCCCCCCCGTGGGGCTGAGGGGGCTGGGGGCTCGGCTCGCTGTGCCGTGGGGAGTTGCCTCAGGGGGTGCTCGGAAGGGTCGGGATCCCCCCCACCCGCTCCCCGATTTATTTTCCCTCCTCGTGAGCACGCAGAGAGGGCTTTCCCCGCTCCCGAGGCGATGCTCGGCGCGTTTCTCCTCCCGGGCTGCTTCTCCCTCGCTCCTTCCCTCTCCGCCCTTCCTCCGCTCCTCGGGGCAAGCCGGGCGGGCTGCCTCCCTGTCTGCCCCTCCGCAGCCTCCTGGAGAGCTCCTGGCCCGCTCTGCTCTGCTTTGCTTCGTTGTCCCCAGCGGGGAGGTGTTTCCGTGCTCGGAGATGGAGTTTTGAAAAGAGTTACGGGGTTTGTCGCAGTCCCTGCTGCTCACTGGTGGGGTTTTAGCAGGGCAAGTTCTTGGTCGGATGTGCGTGTCTGTGAGCATCGCTGAGTAGCGCTGTGTGTGTGTACACATCCCCATCGTCCTTCCCTATCAACATTTTCCCTGTTGACAGAACAAAACCACTCTACAAACTGGCAGGTGTGCATAAGCTGAAGGCATCTGTTCCTCGTGCTCTTACACTGCTGTTATCCTCACTTCTGACAGCCATAAGCAAGGTGCTTTCAGCAGAATTTTGTCCTTCCCTTATTGCTGGATGGAGAAATACACTAAGGATTTTCAAAACGTATTTTACAAGGTAGAATAAGCAACAAAACTGTGTTTTCTCCTCTGATCCCTCAATATGTTCGCAGTAGACTATGTATTTATCCTGTGAGCACCTCAATTGTAAGGAAGAACACATGTAAACATCTGTGGCATACGTTAACATGCCTCCGTATTAAATGGAGAGATAAGAAAATGAGGGTTTGTGTAGGATGTAGTAGTTTTCTTAATGTGTTATATGCAGAAAACATAGTTTATGTTTATTTTAATTGTCTGGTTGTGTAACTGAGGTTGAAATGGTTTTGGAAGCCATCAGCAGGCCGTTTGGTTTTAGCTTAGTTTACTTACAGTCGTTTAGATTTTCTCATGCTTCATGTTTATAACTTTGTCAGTGGCATTGCAGTGCTTTTGTTTGAAGATACTAGCTTAAAAATAAACTCCCAACATGGCTTTTTGGAAGTTACCCTGTTTATTAGTGTGTTGATACCCTGCCAGTCAAGTATTTCAAAATGGAGCCTTCTTTAAAATTGTCTTAGGTCGTGCTCTGTCATATAATGTCCTATTTGTGCAAAAATATCTCGCTAATATGAAAAAAATCCCTGAGACAAATGTGGTTTGTCTGAGTTAAATGCATCTATAAGCCAAAAATGCTCCTTGTTAGGGTGTAATTTTTTTGTTTGAAGGATTTTGCACAAGTGCAGTTGCGCAGTGAATGCAAAGTGGGCTAATCTGTGGGTAAATGCAACGTACACATTTGTCAGAGATTTGGGCTTTTTGTTTATAATGCTATTCATTTACTGTACTCTTAAACAATTTGTGGGAATTCTGTTTTCCACCAAGGTTCCCATCTATTGTGATGAGCATTTGCATTGTAGTTGTTCAAGAAGCATTAAATTCTAATAAGCGGTAGTGCATACCATACACTTCTGTGTGTTTATCATCACAATGAACCTTAGAAAAGGCTGGGGCTGTTCTTAATTTGTAAGAAGCAAAGCTTATTGAGTGAAGGGGGGAACGTTCTCTTTAAAGTCTCAGTTTTGAAGGCTGCTGTGAACAACTCCACCTCGTGCCTTTTTTAGCGTCATGTGTTGTAAGAGTAGCAGTGGAGAAGAATCTGTGCAAGTGTTTCTGACCCATAATAGTTAGCCTACAAATTTAATGCACTTCTTCCTCCATGTTGATTTCTTTCCTGTGAAGCTTCCAATTATATGGTAGCAGCCACAAATAATAATGTGCAAACGTGTATGAAGTGTTACAAACACTTAAAATAGCCTCCTTGCATGCTGTGCTACAAAGACTCGAATAACGTCAGATGGAGCATGCATGTGTGGAGTTTCCCAAAAACCATTGGAATTACTCCCAAACTGTAAAACGGAAGATGAAAGAATGTATTTGCAAATCTTAGTGCATTTTATGTGCCAGAATAGACACCTCTCCAGTGTGAATCACGTTATACTGGTATAGCTCATTCCAATTCTTCTAGTAATAAAAAATAATTGCATGTCCCTGTTACTGCATCTATCTTAAAGTGGTGGGAGTTAATCGCATCCCTCATTAACGCAACTGTGCTGCTAGCAAACCGGCAGCTAGCATAGCCTTAAGCCTTGGCAGAATCAGCGGCCTTGCCTGGAAGGTGCTAACACGGATGAACCACCAGAGCAGGTCAGCAGGAGGAACAGGGTGCTGCAGATCAGGTGCTGGAGCAGGTCTGTTGGGTGCTCAGTGCAGATTTTAAGGTTGGTGATGTGCAAGGGCAGGATCTCTAAATCAGCTAAAAAAAAAATACATTTTGAAGAATTAAATGAATGTAAAGAGCACATCTTTTTGGATCATTCATGGGTTCAGAGCTGACAGTCCTAACCTTAATGCTCAAGCTCCAGTAGCTGCTTTTTGCATACTCATTTCCTAATTCTAGTTATTAACTGTGCTTGGGAGCTTTGGAGTGGATTCGCAGGAAGGTCGCTCCCCACGGCGTGCGGTGCCGCCGTGTAAGGTTCTTGTACAAGAAGTGCAGCACAGTGACAACTTGGGTACCGACTGAGGGGAAGGCAGCGGTCTTCGTGCTCATCCTCACAGCCTGGAATTCTAGGAAGTGACTCAAGCTTGCAAAACTCACTGATGATGAAGAATGAGCAAACGTCTTCGTTACCAAAGCAAGGATGTGCTTCTCTTTTTCTTTCACGCTCTTTCACTGTTATCTATCTCCGTTTAATTTGGGTTGAATTACGATCCATTTGTTCGTTCCACTCTCCTTTTCAACAAGGGAATAGGAAGAGGAAGGGCCATAAACCATCCGAGTTAAATATGAAAGGAAATGTGGCTGCATTTTGCCAGTCCTAATGTAGACTCTGATGTCATTATTTGACAGCTTTCCCAGTGGCCTAAAGCATACATTGAGCAGAGAAATTATTTGTCAAACCCGCCGTGACAGCTGTAATTACCTAAACCACTCAGACTCCATTTTTAAAGGCGAAAATGGGAATCTGTGGGTTTTTGCGATATAAAAAATGGCTGTTGTATGGAAATTGACTGGTACGATAACTATGTGCTGAGCGCTCTATCTTGTTTCTGGAATATATTAATAGTGAATGAGGGCTCTGAAAAGGGGGAAAAAAAAAAAGTTATCTGCTGCTGCATTTTGAATGGCTTTGCCAGTAAGGTATCGTTGGAGTTTTCTCCTTAGCAGCTCTCCACAGAAACAGTCAAGGCTGAGCATTTTGTCAATACAACTTCTACATGCTAAATGCTTGCGTGCTTTCAGATGGATTACAGTGACTACGAGCGTTCTGCAGCATGAGGTCTCATTGGTATTTTTAACTTCTGCCAGAAATTTAGTTGATGAGATGTAAAACAGCGTGAAAAGTACAGCGTGGCTCGGATAGCAGTGTCCTGAACTCCCAAACATGCATTCTTATAGCCACAGCAGCTAAGTCCAAACCATGCTAAAATTAAACAGTTGTTTGAATGAAAAACTCTGGGTTACTGTAGGAATGTAATTTCATTAAGATCTTTAAGATGCCTTGGAGGGGAACGGGACGGTTCTCCATTCAAGCAGCGGGGGTTTGTCACCAGAGCGTACAGTGTTGGCTCTTTGATTATCCCTACAGTTGCAGCATTAAAACTCAAAACTCGGCATTTCATTCGGGTAGTTCAGACTCGTGCTTTGGTACACTGAGGTCACTTCTCCCCGTGTTTAGAAGGTAACAAAGAGTGAGGGAAGTTGACTGGTAGTTTATGGGTTTTGTTGAATGTGTTGGGTTTTGGCTGAGGGCTGAGGCTCGCAGTAACGTTCAGAGCCTCTTGGCACCCAGGCAGTCCTTTTGCTTCGTGTTTTATAGCAGCTGGGAAGGTGGAGTCTGAGCTTGTAGTTTCTAAGCCTTGTTGCAATAAAACTAATACACGGCATTTGGAATTCCTTTATTTTAGTGAGTTGACCTTAAAAAAAGTCTCACCGTCAGACTTTTACTACCAGTAAACCCTCCTAAGTGGTGTTCAGAAGTACATGGGTTTCTGCTTCTCTAGTAGTCCTCCACCTCCCTGCATCACAATCAGATTTCATTATAAGGACTTGTCTGAATAGTCAGCCTTAGTTGGTTTGCGATGTAACTGTAGCTACATAAACAGGAAAACGGAGAGGGACTGATAGGTGGATACATCAACTCCTCCGATCTCCTGAAGGACAGATTGGAGTTTAGGAAACAGCTGAATGAATGTTTTTGTTTCTCCTGCGGTGTCCTCCAGCCCTCTCCTGTGGCTTACCTGTGCTCGGAGGTAGCAAATTTCTGCTAGTTCACTGCTCCCCGAAGCCAGGCGTAAGCACACAGCCTAAAGTGATCCACCGTCTGCGCCGATGCCGAAAGGGGAAGCTCTGCCTTCACCTCCTGCTGCACAGTCAACACCAGCGCTCCCGGTGCCTTCCAGCAAGCTGGTTTGTGCTTACCGGGCTGAAAGCTGAGCCAGCAACTCCTTGGCAGTTGGATCGAGCCTCGGACAGCTCGCCGTGCCTTCACGTGTGGGGTGCCAGCACACCAAAGGGGGGAAGTACTATATGGGGTGAGGAGAATGAGAGGGCCTGGTTTGGCTGACGTGTAAACTGGAATCAACTGTGACTCGCACCTTAACTCGATGTTGGAAGCCATTACCACTGACCTGTTGTAGATTCGCTGATTATTTGTTGTAGAACAACATGTGAGCCTTTGAGTCAATGGGCCTGGAAATTTCTTCTTTTACAGAGCTGGGTTGCTTTTGGTGGAGCTTCATTGCTGACAGGTTTGGATCTCCTGCTTTCGTCTGGCCAAACACATCGTTCTGTGCAAGTAGTTTTAAACGGATGGTTTGCGTTTAGCTTTAGACTGCAGCAGACATAATTGGTTTCTCTAGTGGAAGAACCAGCAGTAAAGAGTTAGTTACAGCAAATGCTGCAAATTATACAGCGTGCGTTAAAAACGACATGACGTGGTAGCTAACGAACAGGCTGCAACTCGAGGATTTATGCTCCTTTCAAGGGTTTTTCTGCCTTCAATAATTAATCAGGCTTGGAGCGCATGGTTTCCGATGTCAGCCAACCAGCCCAGATGAATAGCAGTTGTGTATTTAGCTGAAGTCACGGGCTGAGCAGCGTGCTTTTTTCTTTTATCTGCTGATATTCCCCTCCCAACAGCGGAGGGGGAAAACTCATTCATGTTAAAAGTGTCTTGGAGGTTAGACTGTTCGGTGCATTAAAGGAGTTCAAGCATTTCCTTAGTTCTCTGGATTATACATATTTAAAGAGGACTGTGATCTTTCTTTATAGGATTGTTTTGCATAAACTAGTACTTCTGTATGTATGCGAGAAGAGGGCCTTCTTTTTCACTTTGAAGTCCCCCAAAGTGCTCCGATAGCCCTTTATTTCAGCATCACTTATGATTGCACGCTACAAACCACTGCTTTTAATGACAGAGCACAGAAGTCTCTGTAGAGTGAGAGGAGAGCCTTTGTTCTTTCCCGGCTGGTCATGTTATTGATTTGAAAGTTAAAATATTTTTAGTCCTGGTCTTCTCTGAAAGTAGCTGAAGCCCTCCAAAGTGAGGAGATGCCTGAAAAATCCCACTTTCCGTGCAGCCCAGGTGTTGACTCCATGGCTTTTAACCATGTTGCGCTCTGTGCAGAGGCCAGTAGGATCAGTGAGCATCTACTCATTTCTTTTTCCTCTTGTGCAACCAACCATGTGAATTTAATTCTCTTTATTCTGCATACTGTTGAAATTTAGCTGTGAATACCGGACTGTGTTACTGTTGCCTTGGGCTTTGGGTAGTGCTCCCTGCTGCTGAAAAGGCTTCAAACGCCATTTTTCCATGTAATCTCTGAAATGAAGCAAGGTCATGTTACTGTACTGTACTGATACAAATCTTGGAATTACACAAAGCCTGAAAGCATTTGCTGATTTGGGGTACCAAGTTCAAAGCACTTAGTGCCTGGAAGTTGTAGGCAACCCAGACATTGCAGGTTTTTATATGTACTTTTTAAAATGCAGTTCTTAACTTCCAATGCCTTGGTGACTCCTCAGTAGTACTGGAAATCAAGCCTAACCTCTAGAACAATGGAAGTGTGCGATTGAAGACCTTGGAAAAATATGTTAGAAGATTCGTTTGGTATTAAGAAGGAAATACATGGCAGTGGCAGGATGCAATCCATTTTCCCAAAACAGCGTTCGTCAGCTGTGGGGTAAGCCTTCCCTTTGTCTTTCTGTAGTTCTCTGCTTTGTTCCTGATGGTTTTTCAACAACAGGCTCTTGCAGAATGCCTTTGCAGGGATTAGCGCTCATTCTTCAGTAAGTTCATCTCGTCTGAAGAAATCTGCTTGAACAGAAGAATCTCGAAGAGGAAGGACAAGTAACGTGTGGTTATAATCAAAGACCTGTGGGCAGTAGCAATGCACAGGAAGTGAGAAATTAGTTACGTGGGCATCTCTGATTACAGACTGTTCCGTCTGCTTGAGTTTCCAGTCTTACCTAAGAGTTCAACTTTGTTTAAAAAAAAAATGAAGTCTTGGTGCCTCTTCCAGGTTATGTTTTGGTGCCGAATCCTGGGTAGAGGCTGGCCATCTAGATGCAGCCAGCCGGAGTCACGTTGGCGTCCTCGTGACTCGTGAGCACCGTCCAAACTCGTGCGCCTGTCGCGTCTCTTTCCTGAGCCAGTCAGGCGGCCACAGGTTGTCTTTCCCTGGGGGCTCTTCGGGCAGTGGGGTGCTCAGCCTTCGTGCTGTGCTGGTGTTTGGAAGAGGAAAGGTGGCGCGTGCAGAGCTTGGGCTCTGCGCCTGGTACCGGAGGGGAAGAGCTCGGGCAGATTGGGCTCCTCCATGCGGTTGTGTCGGGTGTCCCCAGCACTGCGTTGTCGTTTCTGTTTTCTCTTCTGTCCTCCTTTTGGTTCATCTGCTTCAGCCCAGCTCCCACCTCCTAGCCTTTCCTCTCCTTCTCCGTCTTCCTCCCTACCCCAAACACACCACGCATTGCCAGCTCCATTCTTCTCCAAGCTGTTACTGCAGAAAAAGAATAATCTACATCTTAGCATTTGGTAGAAAATTTCTTTTAAATCAAGGAGACCATTAATTTTAGGGTGCTGATGAGACAAGTTGTAATTTAAGCTGCTTAACTCTCTATTACCGTTATTTATGGCCGTGTACATTACCTCTGGGTTCAGCCATAGCCAAAGGCTCCTGTCAGCCGTCGCGCTGGTGTCGTAGGCGCCGTTCTCCAGGAGTAAAAGAGTCACTGAGCACATCATAGCCACACAATTATGTGCTTGTCACTGCGCTGACTCCGAGTTCGGCTATGGAATAAATGTTTTTGTAGAGGGCCACGGCTGAATGTGCTTATGGGCCATAAAAGATCTGCTGCTTCCTTTTATTCTGCTGGCTCGCCAAGGGGCAGGTGGATTTTTGCTTAGTAGGGGAAAAAATTATCTTTGGGGCTCATCTGTGCTAAAGCAGCAGACTGCTCGTTTGAGCTATAAAAGTGTTGCAAAGTATTCAAATACTGCATGTTTTATGGCTCTGTGCTGCTGCTGCGCAAATCGTATCACGTCGTTTAGCGACGTCTCGTGTCAGAAGGTTGTTGTAATTGCCATTAAAAGTTACATGGTGCTGGGGAAACTAGAAGCTTTTCATCGTCTTCGCTGGGTTAAATACCGGCTTGTCATTCTGAGCACGCAGAAGGTCGTGAGCGTAGTGAATAAATCTGAAAGATAAGTATGAATAAAAAGTTGGTACAAGCTACACTTATCCTAGAGCTGAAACTAGGAAGGTCGCAAATCCTGCTTACACTTCTTTCTTGTTACTTAGTGCAAGAATCTCTTCCAGTTCATAGAATTTCATCTAGACCAAAGTATTAAACTACTAATAAAAGGAGTATTATAAGTAGCTTTTCTTGCCAGAAATCTTTACTCCTTATGAAATGTATACGTGTATTTTTCTGGAGTTTAACTCTTCCTGCACCATGGCATTCTGCTCAAATCACTTCTAGGGAAGAGCGTTGTGTTTGCTGCCGTTGGTTAGTTAATGAGCACGGAGCACTTTGAAGAGGAAGGGCACCAAGCAAGTGGTGCTAATCCGACCGTATCCCTTCAGTGTGATGCAGTTCAAGTCTTGGCCGCACTGAATATCCAGTAGATGGAAATACAGGGACTTTTTTAGAAGCGTGCGAAGCGTCCTTTACAAGCTGTTCGGGCAGGTTCTGGTGTAAATTGAATGAGGCATTGTCTCCTCTGTTTTGGGGGAGGGATTTCCTTTTTCTAATGAATGACTACAACACATGTCTCTAGAGCTTTCTCAGTAGTAGTAATGACAAATGCGTCAGGTACCTGACAATTGCTCAGGACCTTGGGGATTACAAAAGCAAATAAACACGAGAGCCTGACCAGAATTGTGAGCTTTGCTCTTGCGTGGCACCGGTGCGATGCAGTGCATGAGGCGGAGAAGCTCTGTCTGTAGGTTGGCAGGCTTCCAACCCCTCATACTTGGAGATATGCTTCATACTTGAGTGTTTCTCCACTGGGGACGGTTTGGTCTACTTTTAAATGATACTAGAAGAAAACGTGTTCATATGTCAAGTAAATGATGCTTCTTATTTTTGGCTGTTCTGTTTCAATTCTCTTTCTGACCTCACAGAAATCCTTCCACCAGCACTTCTCCCACCTCCTTGCATCTTGCTTTTCCTGTGCTGCTTGTGCGGTGCGTGCCGCTTCCTGGATGTGTGTGTGTCAGAGGCGTTCAGAAAAGAGCTTGTGGCGTGCTGTTTTACTTCCCGGGCAAAGTCATGTAATTTTAAAGCCAAAGAACACAGTTTGTGCCCCAAGAAGAAAGGGGGCAAAAAAGAAATTGTAAACCGTCCGTCTTATCTGGGGGGCTTGAATTTCATTTGATTTCAAGTTTGATATTGCACGTACATTAAAACACACGTACATTAAAACACTTCGCAAGTGTTTTATATGCCCTTGTAGTTTCTTTCCATGCCAGTTGATTTGAAACCTACCACACAGTGTAATTGATCAAGCTGCATGTTGTGCAGGGATAACAGTACGGAGGAGGAACTGGGCATGTTAACAGGCGTAAAGCTGGAGATGCCCTTTTTGATCAGCAAAAAATAAGAGATCTGAATTCATAGGCCAGCATCAACCTACCTGTGGCAGGTAGCATCCTCTGCAGTGAAGGCATTGATGAAGAAGAACCCGATACGTTTGTACGTATTACGTTGAAAATACAACTCAAATTTCTCAACACCAATAGCATCGGTTGCGCAGTTGACCTGTAATAAACTTTATTGCACTCTGGCTGTTCGCGGGCTTGCCTCGTGTTATTCTGCACATAACAGCTTTTCCACGTGGCTCCTGCGAGTTACCGACGAGTTCTTCCTGCCGCATGCCTGCTTTTAACTGCTTAAGCGGGTGCCAAGCTTCAGTGGCAAACTTTCATTTGCCATATTTTTAATCGGTGTATGGCATCTCGTCTTGGGATCTCTGCCATTCGTGCTAGCAACAAAAGTGCAGTGCTTTGTTTCTTTTGTCCTATTTCTTGTCAGGTATAACAGCTGCTGCTTCTTTGGCTGTAGCTGCAGTTCCACAGAGATGAAGTTCTTGTTTGTGAGGCATGGTAAATGTTACCAGGTGAAATAGGCTATAAACTCAAATCTGTTTTCAAATGTATTTTATGATGACACTTTTCACAAGGTTCTCTTTGCCTTATAGTGGCCTGAAGAGTTTTATTTTACTTCTGTTGGAAGCATAAGCATATTTCTGAGTTCCTGGTGATCTCAGGATGCTTTGTCATCCTGTGCTTACAGTACCGAGATCAGTGTTGCTTTCAGGGCAAGAGAAATACTGCTGCTTCTGTACCATCACTGTTGTTAAAGCTTCAGCATCGTTTTTCGGTTTGTATAAACTTCAAATACTCCTTCTCGACTAATATTTTCCTACCCATACTGCTTGCCCATACTGATCATTTCCATATTTATAACAAAGCTAAATTAATAATTGAATGTGCTGCTTTTAGAATGTATTTTCTTTTTTCAAAAATTGCTCAGCAGGGCCAATTAATTTGCGTATAAGTGTCCCCCTGCCTGATTCATTGGCCTTTTCTGGGGAAGATAAGTGGGTTGAATTTATATTAAATGTATGGTTTTAACAACACTTGTAATTTCTAATAGGAAAAAAGAAATAGATGGATACGGAGGTTTGCATGTGGATTGCGTGTCGTATAATTTAGCACTAGGTCTAGCTCTGTACTCAAAGCTCTTATGTGCCATTTGCCTTAAGGTTAATTTTAAGTTGATTTGCGTAGTTAGATAATTCCTTTTGGACCTAAAGAAATTTGAACTGGGCTGGGGGACAGGGGGAGATGAGTTATTTGCTTTGCACTTCCCCTCGCTGCTAACTCAGTGAAGCACTTGTGTAAAACGAAACCTGGCTCTGCTGGAAGCCAGTCAAGTATTTCTCGAGCAGTGGCAGCAGGCAGGGTGTCCTGTTGCTGAGGAGCAGGAGGGGGCTTTGGGTGTCCTTATGCTCGTGTCCACGTGTTAGACAAACCGCTTCGTGCGTGCTAGCTTGGAGATTTTCCATTTGAATTTTTGTTGGGTTTGCATTTTTGCATGTTTTCGAGTTAACTCTGTGCTTTGTTTGCAAGGTTTTGTGCATAGTTAGAGCTCTAAAAATAATAGGTGGTAAAATATTAATGATGAAGAGGAGTGCTGGTGATCTCTGGCAGCGGGATTCTCATCGTGCATGGCAGGCAGTCGCCAGGCAGCTTTTATTCTGGGGCTCAGTGTTTCTCAAGAATTTTCCTACCAGGCAAGCAGCTTTCATTTTCCTGTTCCTCAAGTCCCGTGCAGCTCGTCCTGGGTCAGTAGAGCTGGAATTGCCCAGGCACAAAGCTGTCCGTGGTGCTTCTCAGGAGCTGCAGGGATGGTGCCACCGCTTCCACACAGAACAACCCAAAGCTCTCGAAGTGACTGCCGCGCTTTGAGCTGAATTTGCATCAATGACTCACAGGAAAAACGTTGACTGTTCAGCCAGGGCTGGTTTTGAAAAAATACATTTTCAGCTGCAGTCAGATCACCTTGGGTTTTGTTCATTGCCTTGGGTTTCATAATGTTTAATTCTTTTGTGAAAGAATTATATATATATATATATTTATATATATTTATTATATATATAATAATTATATATATTTATTATATATTATATATTATAATATATAATATATAATTTTATAATATATATATATATAGTTTTTATATGCAGGTCAGTTCAAAATATTAATTTGAGAAGGGAACGTTCATTTTGATCGACTTGCTACTGTTTTTTAGCCAGCTTAGCTTCTAACATAATGAAGATGGATGAAATGGTGACCACCACTTCTGTAGGCCTTGATCCTTGCTAATGTCTGCATGATGTGTTTTTGACTGAAGGTGACTTTTATGGTTTCCAGATTCAAAATTTATTTTATATTATGAACATATGTTTTGGCAATTGCTGTCATTTATCTCCTCATCTGGCTGTTCTCTGTTTGATGCGGGATACTTTCCATACGTATCCTATACCATTTCTTTACTTCTTGACGCTGAACTGCCTTGTATTGTGCAGATGACTTGGTAAGGCTCCATCTCCTTTCCTAGCACTCTGGCTATAATTGTCCTATTGAAAACTGCAGCGCTGCTGGTGGAAAGCCTAACAGGCTTTTTTTGTTAGCAGTGATGTCAGCATGAGAGATGGCCTCAAGGAGTCATTAAGGGAACACAGGACTTTTGACTGCTGGCACTTTATTGACTTTTCAATAAAATACCATCCTGCTGAAGACAGATCAGTGTCTGCAGTGGTATGAGACACATTTGGTGACCTTACCGCGCAGTCTGATGAAGCTGGAGCTGAATGCCAGCAGTACGGAGGCGCTCAATTAAGAACTTTGCAGAAATGCGTTAATAACAGGCATAACGTTTTATAGAAATGCTTGCCTTTCTCTGAAAATAATTGGCCTTTCATTGTAAAATTACATTTTTTTAAGATGTCTGAATTTTCAGCTCAGGTTTAAGCTAGTTTGTTTCTAATTCTCCATGAAATACGTTCCAAGCTGCATTTGTAGCTAAAACTTCTTGTTCATCTGTCCATCTTCTTCCTGTCCATCTATTACTGACTTTATTATATCATTCTGCATAAATCGTCTGTGGGGAAAAAAGGAAATGTAGTAAGGTAATGTATTTTTAACTTAGTGGTGAAAAATTCAGAGGGGAATATGCAAAGCTAGTGTGATGCTAGGTTAGGTTGCAGCTGCTGCTAATATCCCTGTTCTGTTAGCTGAAATGGTTACACGTGAACGTTCTTGTGGATGGAGAACAATATGTACGATATTAAGGTGAATTGAAATCATTGCTAGCATTTAGTGAAATAAATAGATGAACGGTGGAAATACAGAGCCTTTGTTGGTTGCATTTTACATTTCCAGCCCTTCTGACTGCCTTATTCTTGTCTTCACTGCATGCCAGGTCTCCCTCCCCGAGTTCCAGTTCGGTTGCCAAGCTGCTGGAACCGCTGAATGTGTGATGTGTTTCACTGGTACAGATGAAAGCCACAGCAGAGCATTAAGCAAAGTGACAGTAACATACGATCTTCTCACTGGGAGTCCCTTCAGGCTGAACTCTCCGTAGCTGTGAGCAGCTTGTTCTGGGTGGTTTCGCAGAGCAGTAAGTGCAGTTGGGGTACCTGAGCTGGTTACGGGACCGCCGGGTCAGACAGCAAACCTCTGGTGAAGAGGCACTCTGCTGCCTTCCAGGGGGTTTCTAGTCTGGATCAGAGCTGCCTAGAAGGTCTGGGTACTCTTCCGTCAGCAGTGTCATTACTGAGCACTGTACGTCATCTGCATTGTTTTATATTAACCTGTGGTTTTTGCTTCACCCACTTTATCTGCCCCCTCCCCACATCCCCGCCTGTTTCTGAATAATTGGCTTGTCAGTGGATTTGATGCTGCAGACTGTGGTATCTGGAGCCTAATCATGAAGTGTGGGAGCTAATATTTATCGTACATTTATCTTTTGTGGGGAGTTGTGTGTGTAATGTCGTTTCTTGGCACGAGTCTCTTCTATTTTACATAATGTCTTGCGTGTGCCGTACCTTATGTACGTACCGTAAGTTAGAGGCTTTCCCTGTAAAAAATGAACAAGTGAGAAATGGAACTGAAGGAGTTGATGATGTACATGAAAACCTAGAAGTGCTTACTGGCAGGCCTCTGGACTATGAGAAAAATGTTTCTTGAAACTTAGAGAAGTAAGGAAATGAAACGTTGCCAAGCGGAACTCGCAGCCTCTCCTCTGCTGACAAGCAGACGTCTTCCCCTCAGCACAGCTTAGGCTCCTGTTCGGGAGGTGGCAGCTCGGCGTTCTGTCCTGTAGGGAAGCACACTTCTGAACACAGCTTACTGCGACAGAAGGACAGTAACACATTTTCTCATTAAAAGTAAGATTAAAAATACATATTACTAAGTGACTTGACATTCTGACTCCAACCTACAAACGAACGTCTCCAGCTGAAGTTTAATGAAGCTGGCGTGTAGTTTCAAGAGACAGTCGCAGCAGGTTGAAGAAGTTGTGGCCCTTTGCCACGTTCATTCCTGTTTCTGCTTCTCTGCTCAGCGCTGGAAACCAGATCGCTAAGAACAAGTCACTGCCAGGTTAGTTCTGCCCCCGTGAAAGTAAGAAGTGGTATGCAGGCTTTGAGCTGTCGGTTGTCCTGGTGTGCTCATAGGAAAAGGAAAGAGCTGTGAAAGAAAATGAGGAATTGCTTCCTGACAGGGGAAGAGAGCTCATGGAAGGGAGGTATGTCTTTCCTAAATAGTATGGGAAAAGGGCAGCTCAGGCCTATGGGAAGCAAAAGTAGTGAGAAGCACTGAAACGTTTGGTGGGATTTCGTGCATTTACTCATACTCATTCTGAAGCACGGTAGTTTTTCCACAGTTCAGAGAATGAGAACCCAGAAAAGCAGATCTCTTACAAGGAAGGAAGAAATGCAGAAGAGCTAAATTTCATCCTGTGTTTGCTGGGATGGAGGGACTGAACCTGTTTATCTGAAACCGGTAATGATTCTAAGTGGTGGTGGTGCAGCAAAATGCCTGCAACGTGAGCTTAGTCTCCTTTATAATGAGCACATTTTGCTCCTGTTTCAGCAAAGATGGTTGCTTAATGATGAAAGAAAATGGAACGTTTAAGTAATGAGGGCTCTGATCCGACTCCAAGTAGTCTGTTTAGATAATCCCGTTTACAGATATTTTTTTCCAAAGTCTCCTTCTTTCTTCCCATCTTCTAAGCATTTTCACAGAGGCAGGGCTTCTACTTGTTGGTCAGTGTGCAGATAAGAGCTAGTGACTCCACGGGACCGCCAGAGAATGCAGTTCGTGTAGGTCCTCCCTAAGTTAGCTTCAGGCAAAATTTGCCAGAAGAGTTTTAACGACTTAAAAGCCAGTATGAGCTAACTTCACTGTTTTCTTGCCTGATGCGAATGGGGAAACGCTCACCCAAGCGTTGCAGAATCAGGAGCTTACTGCAAAGGGGGGGGTGTGGTAAGGAGCATCCAACAGATGTGATCATCCCATGCCAGTATAATGGGATGCCAGAGGGTGCCTCTCCAAGGCTTTCTGATGTGTTTGTATGCTGTTTTGATTATAATCGTGTAAAAATCCGGGCATACAGGTTTCGTGCCATGATTTGACTTCGTTCTTTGTTTTAGTTTAGCTTCAGTCAACTAGGAGTAGCTTTGGGTCAAGCCAAAGTAGCCGCCTTTAAACCGGGTTTATCAGTGAAGGGGTGTGTGCTGCCTTACCAGCTTTGTAGGTGTCATCCAAGGGCTGCTTTTCCTGGAGATAAATCCCGTGTGCGTGTTTTACACAAATAAACACGGCGATGTGCAATGCAGCCAGCCAGCCAGGAACAGGACTTCCCCAGAGTAAGCAGAGTTGGTGAGCTGGAGACCCTGGTTCATTTCCCCCGCGTTAGATCTCTTGTGACACTGCTTCTCCTACTTTCACTGATTTTAGTTTGTTTGGCTTGATATTTTAGGGTTGTTTGGAAGAGACGCGTGATTATTCTGTTGGCCGGATGCCCACGTTCAGTGAGGAAATGGAATGAAATAGCTAGAAGATAGAAGATATGAGGGGGTGGGGAAGATACATATAAACTTTTTCAACTTACAGCTCCTTAGGAAAGGGTTAGAACTAATCCTTATTTTCAGACATGGATAAACAGCTCTGCTTTGCTTGTGTCGTCTGTGCTGTAGCAGCACATCCAGTCGCAGTGTGTATCCTGTCTGTAGTCTGTCCTCTTGTTTGCTGACAGGTCGTAAGGCCCAGCTGCTGGGTCATCGGACTTCCTTCTGCATGGCTCCCTCCTCGAGACACTGATTTCTTCTCCCCGCTCATCTGAGAGGTGGTGGCATCTCATTCCTGAAGTGTTTGCTTCGCTCCACCACGTGCCATCCTTAAAATATTGTGCTGTGTCCACAAGTACATATGTGTAAGGAGCAAAACCTGGGAATAAATCCCTGGTCACAACCCTGACTTTGCTAATCTGAAATGATCCCTGTTTTATTAGGAGTGTGTATGGTAAGGAACCAGAGGAGCGTGGTTTTGTGGTTATCATAAAGCAGCTAGTCCAACTCCCAGCGCCTGGCAGAAGTCATGGTCTGCTTCTTCCCTACACACATAGCCACACATTCTCATCTTCTCCCTTGCGTTGATGTAAGAGCTTACACAACAGCACCATGAATCAGATCATGCCTCAGAAGGGCTGAAAACTATTTGTGGCTTTGTGTTTTGTTTTGTTTTGTTTTGTTTTTTTCTTTCTTTCAGGATTTGTTCACAGTAATGAGATCCAGCTGGCTGTGTGGCCGTGCAATCAGCAGCGCTGGCGCGAGGGAGGGGATGATGATGATGATGAGGCCAGTGAGGAATTGTTCCCTTCCGTGGTCCTGCCGGCTTAGATTGGCTGACTGCAAAGCCACAATCTACGTTGAAACATAAATAAGGCTTGACATAAGTTTGGTTTGTCTAGGCTACTGATTTGCCTGCTCTAGAGCCAACTAGAGGAAAAGCAACTGAAGCTTGTGGAATATTAGGAATTCTCAGCTCCTTGTGGGGACTGGAGCCTCTCGCTTTGCCTGCTTGCTAGTAATCACGAGAGCAGCTGTGTAATGGTGTTCTGCTGTTTCCACGTTTTGTGTTAGTAAAAAGATATATACATATATTTTCCTTGTAAAAGGAAAGTGGAAAAAAATTCTCAGAGAAGGCAGCATTTTATTCCAAGCTGTTACTCTGCTTTGAATGTTTGTCCTCCTCTTGCAGTGCTCGTGATCTGCTGCGGTGAGAAAATCGTGCTGTGGGGGGGACTGTGCTTTCTTGTCAAAGGATGTACAGCATCTGGTCCAGAGTGCGGGACTGTAAATTACGTGTTTGTGTTCAGTCAGTGTTTTGTTTTGTTTTTTTTATGGTGACACCTGTGAGGTTTTCGTGCATGTGCAAAAGAAAAAGCTAAACCACAGCAAATATGCAGTAAAATAACATGGAGAGCAAAAATGGAGGGAAAATGGGAGTGAGTTCTAGTTCTGTTTTCCTCTTTGATCCCAGGTGTGACTGAGTTTTCTCAATTTGGTAGAATATAAATAGAAGCAGAATTAAAGCAGAATTAAAGAATTAATAGTTCAAGTAATTGGGGACCACAGTCTGCAAAATTTCGTTGTATGACTCTTAGTAAGATGTTTCTGATCTTAAAAAAAAAAAAAAAAACAGCTAGGTTTCATTTGGCAACTTCTATGTTGAGGCAAGAGGTGAGCGCTTTGGCCAAAATTGCTACATGCAAAGGATTTGTAAGAATTCTTCAGGGGAAGTGAGGGGTTTTCTTGTTTTGTTTTGAATAGTTGGCAAGAAACTTGATGTATTTTGTAAAAATTCATGAAAACAAAGCATATCCAGAGGAAATACCATATGAGAAACTTTGATCCACACATCTGAAACTTGACAATGGTTTGGCAATGATTTGAAGTCCTTTTCACAAAGGCCAGTGTTAAGCAGCGTTGGTTAAAAGCATGCTGCAAACCTTGGCTTTACAAACCTTGTCTTTAGCACACGAGGCAGGAAATCTAGAGGGCTGATTCCAGTGCAAAGTGTAATCGTTCAGTTATTTTGTGAGCTATACGGTACGTTCTCGAGATGGTGAAACAGGCTTTGGTGGTGAGCACCTCTGTGTTCGAGGCACAGCACCGCCGAGCTGACGTTTGGAACAAACCACTAACTTCTGCCTCGCTTTCTGTGTCTGCAGAAATCATAGCCTGTTTGTGCTGTAAAATACAACAGCCTTGGCTGGTTCTTGGCTCCAAAATGGTAGTCCCTGGAAATGGTTAAAAGAGTTTAATGCTGCTAGTGTTCCTGCTGAGGCAGAATGTGATTATACGCACCCAGAGTGGGTCTGCTGAGGATTGAAATGCGATAAGTGTATCAAGGTCAAATTGCACGTCTTAGTCTAACTTGCCTAACCTCATGAAATACTGGAAATTGAAACTAGGAATTGGGGGTTGTATCCTTATAGAGCTACAAAAATCACGTAGGTGAAAATAAAAAAGGAAAAGAAGGAACAGTCTCCACTCAGGCCAGTAAATGTCACCTTCTTTTGCCTTGACTTAATAGGTTTCCGAGAGGTGTATGTAAGATGCGTGGGGAAATAGTTGGGAAAAGTTCAGGTTTGACAGGACTAGCAGGTAGAAGGTAAGACAAGAGATGACATTTCTGAGGTTTGTTTTAAATGAGGGTATGACAGAAGTGGTGGTGTTACATCACAGCAGACAGGAAGAGGTAAAATCACCCGTCCTGTGCCAGGAAATCCTCCAAGTATGAAATGAAGCTGTAAGGATGCCAGGTTGTGCAGTGCTTAAGAAGAAAACTATTCCCACGTAGTGAGTAAAGAGCCCACCTGTATCAGATTTATAACACAGGATTTTTTTATGATTTTTTTAGTTTTCTTGCACAAGAAATCCGTGCAATAATACCAGTAACTCATCTGTTCAGGGCTGTGCTTTCATTTTATTCATTTTCTTTTAGTAGCTTTATGGGAATGTTTCCTAAAAATCAGTAGGGCTGCAAGTATGGCTCTTAGGTTTTCATTTCGATGTCTGAAATGTTGGAGAGGTGAAACATACCAAGTCATGAAAACAGTATCAGCGTGCATGAATTTATTTGGCTAATGGAGTGGGTGACAAACCACCAAAATTGGAGTTACATTTGTGTAACGATGTGCTTCGAATGCATCTGGAACTGTAAGTAATAGTCCTGAGAGACTTGGCTCTAAATGTCACACTTGAGCTATCAGATGACACCAGGAAGCTCCTCCAAAGGTCCGCTTTGTGACTTTATCTGCAAGATGAGGCTTGTAACCTCAGCAGAGAATTCCCAGGGAGCAGGCTGGCTTCAGGAGCCGCGGTTGTAAAGGAGCTGTTCAGGTGAGCCGCTTTCATGTCTGCGAGATCACATCAGCTACTTCGCTGTGTTACAAGAAGCTGATGATAACAATCTTGTTATCGTGAAACCGTGGAGTTTGCTGCCGGTTTTTGAGTTGTGTATCTGAAGAAACCCATCTGTACACAGATTCTGAACATGGTTCTTCACCAGCTGGACTTTGTCATCGTAAAGCAGTTCCTTCTGCTTCTTTCTGTCTGTCATTACTCTGGCTATCAGCCTCCTGGTCATGGGCTGGTTGACTTAATTATTTATATTAAAATAGATTTAGTCTGTCATCCGCAGGCTAATACATCTTGGATTCATCTGGCGTTAAGGGAAAACCGTGAGAGTGCTTTTAATTTACAGCACAGGGAAAGCAAAACGTTTTCTTGCCCTTGGGTGAGGTATAGTCTGAGCTGAGGTCAGTATGCAGCAGCAGGCATCGATGCTGGGATTCAAACCACGCCACAGACACCAGTCCTGTTGCATTATTGAGCTCTGTCACGGCTATGTCACGACACGTCACGACTGGGAGCCCACACCTTGCAGCTGCTGCCCTTGTTCCAATCTTTCACATCAGCGTTTTGCCAGCGGGTGTTACCGTGGTTGCTGACTTTTGGGTTTTGATAGACAAAGATCTAGGTTTTGCTGGTTTCCATTTTTAGTTTAAAAGAAAAAGCCCTTTATGGAACGCAGGCAAGTCTGTGGTAACAAAAGTCTAATTTTTATCAACAAAGTTTTGTATCCCAGGCCGGGCTTAGCGCTGGCTTCCCTTGTCGCAGTCGATTGGAATGAGACGCCGTGCTCCCGAAGCAGCAGGCTCGGCAGGCCGATATCTCACCAGGAGCTGGAATTCGCCACCACCCTGCTGGTTTGAGTGCCAGCAGCAGCTGAGCTGCAGCTCCCTCCCGGCCCTGCCTGGGCAGCGGGTTCAAGCACCCGGTACCTTACACGGCGCGTCTCTGTGCATCGGGGTTTGTCAGAGACACGTTTGTGTTACGGCTGAAGTTCAGCAGGGCTCTGTACGCACATCGTGTTTGGTATTACAGTGACATTCCTCTTTGAGCAGAAGTTTACATTCAGTGCTGAATGATGCAACTTTAATATAAAGTAGCGTATTCTCGATTTGCATTTACCACTGGATTTGCTGGCCTTCCGAGTGGAATCCCAATTAGGATGGCAAAGGTCAGTGATCTGACTCCGCTCTGAGATTTCGTTTTGTGTTTGTACTGTTGGCTGTTTTATCTTCCACAAAGAGCTTAGTTCCAAAGAACGTTTCCCGTTTGCCAAAATTCCACATGATCGTGCCTTCAAGGAAACGCATCCATTTTTAGCAGGCAAAGAGAACCTTTTTTTTTTTTTTTTTTGAAGCAGATTCCTTTTAATGGTTACTTTAACCCATTAAAGCCAACCACAAGGCATTCCTGGTTCAACAGTAGCTGCATTTCATTCATTCATTTCTTCATAGTAAAATTCAGCATTTGTACTTTTGAGAGGGAATTAGTATGCTTGCTCTCTGCATTTTGTGGTATGTCAAGGAAAAACAGGTTTGCACATATTAAATCAAATATTCTGCATCATACTGATTATTGCTTGCTTGATTTGGCAGTTATCAATTAAGTTCATGCTACAATATTTGTAAAAAAAAAAAAAAGGAAATAATATCTCACTGCAGCATTGCCATTTTTCTGAGAAGTGGAGATAAATCCTTGTACAAATTTTAGCTTTCACAACAGCTCATACTATTAACACCTTTTTATTTTTTGATTGTTACTGAACAGTTACTTTACGTCTGCAGTGACAGAAGAATATTTAAAAGTCGTCGTAATTGTTAAGATATTTTTGATGAAATAGCTTTTTTTCGTTTACCTCACTTCCACTTCCTCCTTTGGAAAAGCACCAGATGCAGGTATATAGCCTGGAGTGCTTTTTCCTTTAAATATTTACCTCCTAGTTTTGTTAGAGCTGTTCCTTTCATTCAGATATTTTTAGGAAGAAGGTGGGGAAGAGGATGGAGTTGAATTGCTTCATTCAATGACTGCTGTACTCGGCTCTGTTCCGGCTCCCATTGAAGGTCGGGTTGGGGGGGGGGGAAACTTCCAGAGGAAGTAGCCAAAATCAGAAATGTCACCAAGGCTTAGGATGCTGCCGTGGAAAGCTTAAATTCTTGTTGCAGTCTCCTGAGGGACAAGAGATGTAAATGACCAAAAGCTGTTCTTGATATGCACGTTTAGATTTCTCAGTTTTATAATATATTTGCTTCCTTCTTACTCCTGAAGTGCTCTTCTTTTATTCTACAGCTCAACCTCCTTTATAATACTTGCCTTTTTTTAATGTTCTGGCAGATCTCCCTCTTAATTCCCCCTTTGAGCACATGAAATCATGGTTACTTTGTATGAGATGACACTGTCATGACTATCATGTGAGTAAAAGTGCTGCAGCATTATCAACCAAATTTGTAGTTGGTTAGGCTGATTTTGAATGATTTAAGGGACTGTATTGCTGTCCCAAATTGAGCTCCAATGTTGTCTGCTTTCCATTGAATTTCTAGTCCTAGACTGAGATGCCAAGTGTTAAAAATCACTGTAGATTGAGAGAAGTCTGGAAAAACTTAGTCTTTGCTGCTAACCCACTTCGATGTCTCTTTTCTATCATGCTATGAGCTCATTTGTTGTTTAAAAAAGTGTATTTTCATTTCTTCCTACCTAATCTTATTTTTCAGGAAGTTATTTCTAAAGAAATACTGAATCATAGCTCAGAAAATACCAAGTCTGTGTCTAGTACTCAGATGCTATGAGGGTCTAGGCAATAGAACAATGTGTAAACACGAGGTTTTAAATATTCTTTGTAAAGATGAAGCGAAACAAAAAGTAACTGAGAGACTTCTCGTGTTTGTGGTTAAACCCTTTCCAAAACAGTGAAAACAAACTTTTTCTCTGGGGCTCTTCTGCCAGAAAACACGGTTCGTTACTTGGGAAGTCGAGTTCTTTGTTAAAATGAGTTGTATTGAAAACAGGCAGCACAGCTGTGTGAAGGAGGGAAGGAGCTGTGTGCTGGAGGATGGCAGTATCCTGTGGTACAACTCAGTCCCAGCCTCCAAGGTTTTGTAAAACACAAAAAAAGCACCTTACCCCTTAGATGAGGACCAAAGATGTAAGTAATTATTGGAGATAGATGCTTAAGCGTGTGGGCAATGGAGAAGCTGAGCATTTTTCTACGTTACTCTTGCTTGTTTCTGAAATAATTTGCATTCTTTTCCCTTTCCGATATGTAACAGAACTGTGCTGCGAAACCTTATGCAAAGCCGTATTGGAGACGAGTTCAGTGATTGCAACTGCTGTGGTTGGCTGCACTGACGACAAAATTTGCAGGATAGATCACTTTTGTTTGTGTTGGGACTGTGTTTGTTTGGAAATCGCTCTTCTCCTACATTTGAGGACAATGTTGGCACAGGAGATGTTCCCCTGGGAATGTCGCAATTTTGGCCACCACATTGTTGCCTAGTTTTAGCGCTATTACTCTGCTTCAAATCTGCTGCAGCTATACAGATCTTATTTGGAGGGAAGTGGGTTGGAGTTTGCTGTCATTTTTAGTAAATCACGAATGAGAATTAAACTAGGGAAATAAAGCAAAATAAACTCTGGGACAGGCTTGTGTCTTACAGGAGATGGCTCATACAAAATGTGCCCGCTGCGTAAATTCCCTTGAAAGTGTACACTGTGTCCCCGCAGGGTATATGCAGATATTTTATTGCTTCCTTTACTGTCTGCAGATTCTGATCAGTCTTACTTGTTCTCTGTCTACGCTTAGGCTGCAGTTTGGAGTTTAAGGCAGCAAAAGGAATCCCTGCCAGCAGAACAAGGAGCTCTGCCACCTGCACCACCGTTCCCCTGCTGCTCACATAGAGTTTGGGTGATCAGAAAACTAGATTTAATTCCCACAAACTGGCAATAAAAAGGGCCTGGGATGAGCAGTGGAAGTAAGAAATCTCGGGGTATGGCAGTAACAGGAACTAGGATCCATCACGGTGGTCTGGCTTGGCATTTGACTTGTTTATCTGATGATTTATCAGGATTAGCACATGGTAAGATTAGGATGTTTATGGAAGCTGTCTTTAGCAATCTGTAAGTGCAGGTTTTTCCTCAAAAAAAAAAGGTTTGACCTCTTTCTCAAAAAAATAGAAAAAGGAGGAAAATCCATAATCCTGATTTGTTAAAAAGCCATTCTAGATATTCAATGCAGACTTATTGCTAATGACTTCTGGTTTGTAGTTTTAGCTCCCACTGTTAGAGCTGGGCAGAAACATTGAGTTAAAAATGGTGGCTTTCCAAAATCAAGTTCAAACTTAGTTTAAGCTGAGGGCAACTTTGATGTTGATACAAGCTGAAAAGAAACACTTGGTGTAATTTTTCCTACTTTTTGCTGAGCAGGCAATGAGATTTGTTACTTTCCCCATCATTTTTTATATCAGTGGATTAGAAGTTTCTATGATTTTCTTGTTTTCTCATCTGTGTGCACCTTATTTTATATCCATCTTATTCTTTAGTTTAACTTTGGTCATATCTGCAGATTGGTTAATGCGTACACTACAGTACATCCGAGAGTTTTTCTCTGCAAAGTTCAGTGTAGTGCTTCTTTCTCCTGAGATTTTTAATTACTCGTTCTTTATCAGTAGTAACTCGTGGCTTTTTCTGATGAAAGTTGTAAAAAGTGAGACAGCGGCAGCTCCAGCTGCCCTAGCATTAACCTTTGTTCATCCAGCACCACAGAGCAGCATACACTGAAACAGAGTGGTAGACAAGAGCTCTGCAGGGAGGGCTTTTTTACTCTGTAAAAGCTTCCCTTTGTTTAAAAATAATAGTAGTAGTAGTCCAAGACTCACGAGACCTATCTGAATTGTCAGCATTTAAAAAGTAATCCGTATCGGATGGTTCCTTCGTGGAATAAAGGTACACTGTGAGCTTATTTTATAAGTTTTGGGGTGGGAGATCTTGTCCTTCAAATAAAGGATAAGAACAAATAAATAATATAGCAATTCCATTTGGATATTTGCTTTGATCGTTCACAACACTGACTGAGATTAATTGGGGTTTTTACGGTGAATGCCTGCCTGCTTAAAAAGGTGTGGGTGAAGTGTCACTTTACGAACCAGGCGGTGTATCTCAAACTCCTTGCTGATGCAAAGTCATCTTCCTTGTGCTCTGAATGGTGAACATAACCCCTGTCAGATCTAAGAGCTGGGTGTGTTAGGAAGTGGGAGCTACTAGCGTGTGTTTGTGAGAACTGTCCTTTGGCATTCATAACCGAGAGCTTGGCTTGACCTTTGAGGAGAAAATAACGCTTTGAGCCGTGTTATTTATCACAATGCAGCTTTTACCCTTGGAGGAGAGTAATGCTGCTGGATACACGTAGGGCTTCAGTTTGGACTGGCTAAGGAAAAATGTTGATTCTTCAAATGCAAATATTTGGTGGTAGTTTTGATTAAACTTTGCCTCTTGCCCAGCAGGGAATGTTTGATCACAGAGAAATAGTAAATCTTGCTGCTAGCAGTGAGCAGGCATTTCTCTGCTACCAGGACAACTGGCGATTGCGTTACGTGATTGAGATTTCAGGATTGAACTGGTGTCTTTGTGAAGCGGGGATGCTTTGGCCATGGCATAGAAGGCTTACATCTGGTGCGTGCCACATGCTTCTCCTACCGGAGCTGTTATATATAAATGTGCGCTATGTATTCTATGTAAAGTGAATATTCTAGACAAGAAGTTTGAAGCTGAGATATCCACGTGACAGGGTAGCTTAGCAGGGGGCTGGGAGAAGAGTACTTGTGGCTTTTGTTTGCGTTTCTTTACAGCACCACTCACCCTATACAAAATCCAAACTCTAAAGGTGGAGCTGGTCCTGGAGCAGATTTGAAGCTGGGCTTTTAACATCTTTAGCTAACTTGCTTAAGCTTTAAGTGGTTAGGGATGCAAAAGCACGACTATGAAAGGAATGGAGCATTTGTCTCTCTTTCTCATTGTCTCTACAAGACTTTAAGATGTTAATTTATTTCCTGTGTAATATATAAATCATTTTCTAATCTTGAAAACTTTGCAGGCAGGATAGCAAAACTGCTTCCCGTCCAGCTCTTCCCACTATGTGATGGCAAATACACAGATAATACTTGCCCTCATTAAATTTTAACATAATTTCATGGAATGTTTTTTTTTCTTCCCCTTCAGATTTGTCACGGAACAGACTGTCAGAGCTTCCAGCAGAAGCATGTCACTTTGTCTCCCTTGAGAGCCTTAATGTGTACCAGAACTGCATTCGATATATCCCAGAGGCTGTTTTGAACTTACAGTCTTTAACATTTCTAAATATCAGGTAACAGTTGTCTTAAAAACTTCGCTTTAGCATCAGTAGTCTGGGTTGGTAAACTTTGGTGCATCCATGAATAATACAGGCACAGTGTGTGATCATCACAATGTTGTATTGTGTGTTATTGAAACAAGACAGCCTGTACCAGCCTCACTCAGGTAGATCATGGAACACAAGGATTAAGCAGCAGCTTGTAGAAGTGGAGTATGAAGAGGAAAGCTAATTCTTGCAGTACTCATAATAAGTTGTACTTGCAGTAAGTTGTACTTGCAATAAGAGTACTTGCAGTACTCATAATAAGTTCCAGTAATTTTAATGTGAAATACATGCATGCTGACTGAAAAGAGAGGATGGAGTTGTTGCTAATCTGTAAATTTCAAATCTAAGCACCTGAATAAGCTTTATGGAATTGATCTTCACTGTACTAGTGGCTTTTAAACAGCTTTCTCAAGC
Source organism: Nettapus auritus (assembly GCA_011076525.1). Lineage (NCBI taxonomy): Eukaryota > Metazoa > Chordata > Aves > Anseriformes > Anatidae > Nettapus > Nettapus auritus. Next base: position 15,977,250 of record CM021773.1, read on the forward strand.
ACGAACACCTACCTGCCAGTGCTAAAAGCTAAGTAGTGCAGTGTATCCTATGGATAAAATTCAGCTGTGTACAGCATTCTCTGTTTCTAGAAACAGTCTTTTAAGAGATGATTAAAGGTCTTAGTTACAAATTGTCAGTGATAGCAATCAAGAAAAATGTCAGGCTGTTTAATTCTGGTGTCATACTTCTGCCAATTTAATTTGCTTTTTTTTTTTTTAATTTATTTATTGCTGGTGAGAATTATAGGAATAGGATATAAATGGGGTATGGATTTCCTATTGCTCTGATCTCTAGCAGGTACAGCCCAACTGTAATCCTTTGAAAAGTTATTGTTGATTCAGCTACTGCTCAGATATTTTTAATAGCAAGGAAATCTGGGCTTCAGGCATGAAAAACAGCATATTTTGGTAAATGTCAACATCTGATCAAAGCCTTAGTTAAGATCCTTAGCTACGATCATAATAACTTTCATTGTAAACATCCATGCTTTGCTCTTTGCTATGTTTTATTTTGAAAGATAGTCTTTCTCCTTTTATAATCCATTCTCATCCTACTTGATTCTCGTCTGAGGTTACAGTCGAGTCATATGACCTCATATTTGCTTTAATAGGAGTCTGTTGTGAAATGTACAACACTGGGTTTTGGAACAGCCAAATCCATCCTGGCAGGATTTGTGATCCTCGTGAATTCCTGAATATTTCAAGTGTATTTCTAATTGTATGTCTAATGAATTTCTCTGTGGAATTTTGTATGTGCTGACCTGCAGTACTACCCACCTGAGAGGCTTTTGCACTGTGTTCAAACATGCTAAGTTGTGACCAAGGATGCCCAGTTTTCAGAAGTCCCAAAAATATTTTTATGTAGCTGAGTTCAGAAGCATCGGATTGGTATTTGGCATTCAAATTGTGTTCAGACACAACTGGATAAAGGAAGTAATGGTTCAGGGAGCAAGGAAGGTTTCATGGAACTAGTTTTACAGTAATTATATTATTTGAAAAAATGATTGTCAAAATGAAGTGTGCTTTTTGCATCTATCTTGCATTGCAGTTTCATTGCATTTGAGAGGTGAGCTCTCATGAGAGTTGTAATGATCTTGTTTTCTTTCTGTCCAAAAAGCCGAAACCAGCTTTCAACGTTGCCAGTACACCTCTGTAGTCTACCGCTAAAAGTTTTGATAGCAAGTAATAATAAATTGGTTTCAATACCTGAAGAAATAGGACAGCTCAGACAGCTGACAGAGCTTGTGAGTATACAATTATTCTTTAACCATCGCTATTTGATCTTTAATTTAATTGACTTAATTAAATAAATTAAATTGATTTAATTGCGCGTAATAGGTTCAGATGTGCTTCAGATAAACTGCTAAAACCAGGGCAGTAATTGGGATGCTCTCTGGGGATCTGCGAGATTAACATTCTGTTAAGAACTTTGTGATTGCAAACTGGTCACTTGCACGCAATAGCAAGTTATTTAAATCTGCTTTGTCTAAGAAGGATTTCTATCTACTCTAGTATCTCCAATTATGTTGTGTGGAGCGTGCTAACTCAGTCTTCACTCGTGCTTTGTAGGATGTGAGCTGTAATGAAATACAAACAATACCTCCGCAGATTGGCAATTTGGAATCCTTACGGGACCTAAATGTCAGAAGAAATCATCTGGTGCGTTTACCTGAAGGTAAGATAAAGGCTGTCAGTTGGAACAGCAGAAACTTCAAGCACTTCTGTATTTTTAATGCCTTTTTCTTCGCCCGAGAACTAGAAGCAATACACTTAGTTATTTTGCAAAGTACGTGTACAGTTTTTTTTATATTCTTGCTTTTAAATCTGCTGAATTAATTGTTTATTTTCTACCTGCAGAGCTCGCTGAGTTGCCTTTGATTCGGTTAGATTTCTCCTGCAATAAAATAACAACAATCCCAGTTTGTTATAGGAATCTCAGACATCTGCAAACCATCATGTTAGAGAACAATCCTCTCCAGTCACCCCCTGCACAGGTAAACTGCGGCTGGGAATTCAGCCTCATTTAAAATTAAAAATGGTGGAACAAAGTTAAAAGCTGAATAACTTTACTTAAGAACAAGAGGAATTTAAATAAGTTGTATTCCCCGAAAGTGTTAAATATACAGCACAGCTTGAAGAATCCCTTTTTCTTCTATTTATTGCATTAGTAGCCTCAGCTATGGGGTTATACTAAAAAATCCCCTGTTAGCATTGTGCTAATATTAACTGAAGATTTCAAATAGGTTTAGGAGAGGTGTAGGAGGGAGGAAGCTGTTTTGGAAAGCTGGTTTTGTGCCGCTCAAAAGTCAAAATTTTGACTGAGGTCTCAGTGCTGCTGTGCACCAATTCACTTTGCAGCAGAGTAATCAAATTGGCATTGGAACTAGAAACTGCAGTATGGCTAGTGACTAATTTTGAATGCGGGTATATAAGCCATTGAGAATTACAGATTCTGTTGTGAGCTTCTGCTTCTGAATCTATAGTGGCACTTGCTGAAATCTGTAGTTTCCACAGGCTTTTGCCTCCCTTTAGAAAGCAAAACTGTGATTGTCTTCAGTCACTTTAACTAAGAGCTTGTTTTGGCAGTCTGCCACTGCCATTCAAAGCTGGACATGGGTAGGATGCATCTGTTCTGATGCCAAGGGTATAAATTCTAGTACTTGTACATACTTTAGTCTGTTTTTCATGATGGAGTTTCAGCATCCAGCTGACAAAGTTGTATGCAGACCAGATGTACTTGGAGGACAGCATCCATTTGTTTAACAGTAATCTCGTGACTCTCCACTACAACTGTTCATTTAAAATGCACTGAGGTTAAAAGAAAAGATGCATTGGTTGACATAAATGTGCTCATTTATTACCCTGCACTGAAGGTTAAATCTCTCTTGGAGTATTTTGAAAGTTTATTGTAAAATTATAGTTATTTCCTTTTTTTTTTATTCATAGATATGTATAAAAGGAAAAATCCACATATTTAAATACCTGAACATAGAAGCATGCAAGATAGCTCCAGACTTGCCTGATTATGATAGGAGACCCATGGGATTTGGATCTTGGTAAGTTTGGCACCATCATGGTTTCCAGTTTTGATGTCATTCAGGAAAGTTTTGTCAGCCACCTGAATTTTAAAACAAAATAGATCCAAGGATTGTTCTTTGGTAAGTTCACTGATGGAGGTAGCTTTGAAGAGTGCCATTTATGTTATCATGGTAGATTCTAGCAAGGTACTGCTATTTAAGAAAACCTTAGCATTATCATACGAAAGGTAGTACTAGATTTAATTGTTACAGTAAGAAGCATATTCTTAGTACGGGGGCATGCTGTCTTGTTGTTAACGTGTTCAGTTTATAAGACCTCAGTGTATTCCACATGCTTGCTGAAGTATATCCCTGCTGTGATTTTTAACCTGTTATACAGAATTTTATAACTGCTATACTCAAACTGCAGGTGTAAATGCTGATCTCCACCCGGTTAGTAAACTGTTATTCTTGGCAAGCTTTCACTTGGCAGTACTGCTTAGCTTTGTAACACAAATATTGGAACAGTCAGCCGTATCAGCTGCTAAATTAAGATGTCTAGAGAAAAGCAGGAGTTAAGATTTATTTCTGTTATATGATAGAGAAGAAAGGGAGTCAGTGAAGTATGAAACTAAGTATATATAAAAGTTACCTCAGTCGTCTTGGAAGGTGGTAGTAATGTGGTGAGGAATAAGTTGCTAAAGGATGTACTGCAGCAGTAAAACACAGATCAGGGGGCCTCACAATAAATCACCATGAGTCAGATTTGTGAAGAAGAATTTGCATGAGGAACTGACAGAATGATTTCTTATCAGCACTGACTGTCTTAAATTATTTTTCTGTCTGAAGTCAACGTGTGAATTGAGTATTTTGGGTGCTCCTCACTTTCCCGGAACATAAGCTATTGCAGACAGTCTCTGTGCAATACTAGGGATACCATCCTGCTATTGAAAAGAAGAGGCTCTAAAAGACAAACTGTCGTGACCTCTTTCTCTCTCTGGTGTGACTTGTTTATTTTTTTAAGAGAAAATCCAAAATAAGGGGTCTCGCTGACTGACTGTTGTATTACTATCAAAGTTTTCAATAATTGCTTTTCTGAAATGAGAGTTTGCGTTTCAATCAGAGCTTGGAAATGTGAATGCAAAAAAAGAAGAAAATTTGTATCAAAATGCTTTTCCATTTTTGAGATGCAGCCAAGGAGCCATTTTGATGCTCTTCAATTCTGTGTAATCGATCAGCTTAGAACAGGGTTCTCACAGCTTCTAGGAATATGGATGTATTTAAAATGTAATTAAACAGCAGATATTTTTCTTTGAGCCTTGTCTTACAACTGTTAAGTACTGTGAATTAGCAGTGTAAGTGTTGTTCTGTCAGCAGTGTCTCAAATTAATAGTTCTTTAACTGCACTCAGCAGTTTTGTCTCTTTTCTTCCCAACCCTAAAAAAGGGAGGTACTTTTTTCCCCTTATTATTTGCTAAGGCTTTTTATGCAGATGATCTTTCTGTTCAGATACAAGGCCCTAACAGTGTGACTCTCCTGAGTTAACCTAAACTCCATGCAGGTGCAAGAGCTTCTTGTCTTTTGGCGAACTGCACAGAAGTAGATGTGTACCCTCATATTTGTATCTGTAGCTCTCCATCCCTCCTATTACTTTTCATTTGCTTTTTTTAATGTCTGTCTGAAAACGTAAGTAGCCCTGCATCCATAAGTTTTGAAAGCTCCATGCATGCATGTGTGCTGCTTAAATAATAGTAGTGAGTAATTTAAAAATAAAGATTTCCCGAAAAAGGGATTTTTAGAGGGAGCAGCAACTTGAGAGCAATACCAGTGAGAAAATGCCTGACAATTTGGTTATGATGGGGTGTACCAATTAGCTTCCTGAAGTTCTTCCTTGTGTATTATGTAGTAATTACTGCTGCAGTTCTCCCTGGGGCATCGAGTGCCAGTGGGACAGTTGAGCCATTGTGAAATGCCATCTGCAGTGGGTCAGACAAGTCCCATTGTCTCTTTACTGCAGCTATCTGCAGCAGTTGCCAGGCTTGACATCTGTGATGGCTGTACTGCTGAATTATGTAGTTTCTGAGCCCAGAAATTTAGGGATCTTGTATGGCTGTTTGTTTGTGTGTATTGTAACACCAGGCACATGTCTAATGCCTTTGTCTAGACTTGTCATCGACAAAGTCAGACTCTGTAGATGGAAGCTATACTTCTATATTTAATATATTTTGAAATATTTGAAATACTGCCCTGCTTTCTGTACACATCTTAGGTAGATTGTTAGGATACAGAAGATAGTCACATAATACATTCTACATAATTTTGTGTAGAATAAATATATTTTGCTATACCTGCATTTTTTTTTTTTAATGTTATGTGCTTTTTGCCTGTTTGAGGAAAAACTTTTGTGAGAAGTAAACAGAAGTGTTTTTTAACCAAAACATATGAGTAGTGGAAAACGAAAGCTTGACGTGCTAAACTGTGAAATAATAATGAGACCACTTTGCTGTAGAGAGTGAGACCTCTTTGTCATAATTTCTGTTTGGGAAACGTTGCAGTACAGATAAATACTTCGGTCAGATTAGCTCTTAAACTGCAGGTGAACAGCTGATGGAGCTCATGCCTCTTGTTGTACATGGCAAATGCAGCACGATGCTTTCTAATATGCTGAGTTTGTGAAAACACCGCAACTGTGCTTGGTAGCCCTTTCTACCTTTAGTTCTGTAGTAGCTGACAATTTTTCAGTGACTTCTTTAGTTGCACTAACTAAACCATTGTGTTTGACAGCCATGAAGAACTTTATTCCAGTCGTCCATATGGAGCACTTGATTCTGGCTTTAACAGTGTGGACAGTGGAGACAAAAGATGGTCAGGGAATGAAGTAAGTGTTGCAACTTTTTTTGTGTGTGTGCCATATTTTACAGGAAAGAAAAATAATAAGTATACATCTGAAAGCATATTCAGTAGGGAATGAGTGCACATTAGTATGGAAATTACATTCATCCAATATTTGTAAATTTATTCAAGTAAATCAAGCATAATTTTATATGGGATGGACATGAAGTTAGAAGTAAGAGAAATGTGCGTGACAGATGAATTTACTGGAGCACAATAGATGAGGAAAAGGGGGTTCCTTATTAAAAAAATCTTAGCTGTCATTAAAATGATGAGTCATCTTAATTTACTTAAGAGTAGTTGTTTCAATAAAATCTGAATATGAAAATTGAGCTTCAAAAGTGAGATGAGAAATTCATAATCTTCGCAGCTTTTTTCAAATGTTAAAAATGAAGTCTGTTTACTATTTAGAACATGGAAATAGTGTCTCCTAGCAAGGAGGTTGTCAATTTTTCTTCCCAGGAAGAAACAAGCACCCTTTTCCTCTTGGGACATGTAGGAAAAAAAGGCAGTAGCCAAGATATAAAGTGTTTTTGTGAAAACTTTCTATATGCCTCTTTGTGCTCCTAGCTTGGTTTTAGGAAGAGTTCTAGGAGTTCTATCCTGGAATGTTTTCAAGCACTTGCAATTATTTTGGAGAAAAGCTGTAGTCAAACTGTGTTTTGTTAGTTTGTTTTTCATTTTGTTTAGGAAAGCTTAAATATATGTTATTTAAAGACAATACGCCTTAGCTATATTTTGATAGTGTTTTGTACATGCAGAAGAGGACAATTGAAGTAAAAACACAAATCAAGAGATAGTAACTTGCAAAGTGTTTCCCAAAAAAATTTTCTTCACTGTGTGTTTTCTAAAGCCAACAGATGAGTTTTCAGACCTCCCTTTACGTGTGGCAGAAATCACTAAAGAACAGAGACTGCGAAGAGAAAGTCAGTATCAAGAAAACCGGGGGAGCACGGTTGTAACTAATGGTGGAGGTAAATAGTGATCTTTGACTAATAGTATTTATCGTTGTTATTATTAGTTTCAGAATATTTGCTGTAAATAATAGGTTGTCTAAAGACAAAAAAAAAAAAGGAAAAAGAAATAGGTACAATTATTCTGAAAGGCTGTTGTATAGACAGTATGTTAAGTATGTTGCAAGGCAAAATCAATTAGCAATGGAATTAAGATTATCTGGGAAACATTATGTAAATTTCTGCATATGTGCTAGGATAAAATTGCCAAATAGTTTGAACAGTGCCTAGGAATCTTGAACTTCAGTTCATGGAGTTTTGCTGCTTGAGCTACTGGGAGAATTTACAGCAGCAGTAAATTGGCTGTGCTCTGTGTTGACTGCTGTCAGAAAAGGATGAGCGGTTTTGTCAGGGAATTCCATGTTTCCAAGCAGCAGATGTGCCTTGTTCACAAATCTTAGGTTTTAACACAAACACGTGAGTTGTCTAGGAGGGACAGGTACTTGTGAGATTGCTTTTTTTGTACTTTCTCCATTTGTTGTCCTGCAGTCTAAAAGTAGTACCCTCCTGTTTATTCAATAGATGACAGTTCTTCCCATGTTTCTTGATCTCCACAGTCCTTCTCTATTTTAACTTGCAATAATCCCCTGCTACCACTGGCTTACAGTTCCATTGTTGTTTTGTTACCGTGACCTATTTTAGCGTTCTTTGAGGCTTTTTTGTTTGTCTGTTTTTTCAGTCATTCCATCTTTTCTATTTCATTAGCTACTGGTTACTGGATCTCTTGTCTCCACATACGCTGATTAAGTTTTCTTCTTGCTTAGCTGCTCTCTATTTTCCATTTCCCTTAAGTGTTCCAGTTCACATACCCTGAGTCTCACTCTTCCAAACAGTTTTAATTTACCTTTCGCGGCTCCCACTTTCTCTTCCCTTTTTCTTCCTCCTCATCCTATTCAACTTTTGCCATCTTCTTTTCTTGGTCTTACTCTTTTCTGCTACAGTGGTTTTGTTTTCTTTGCTAGCATCTAGAAATACCTGAAACTTTTTTTTTAACTTGCACTCCTCTACACATTAATGGATTAGAAAAATCAGTTCAAACGGTTACATTCCGGGAAAGCTATAGGAATTGAAAACATGATGTTATGGGAAGCTGTGGGCAGCCGTAATAGCAGGTAACACTGCCAGCTGTACCTCTAAGACTAACTTTATTCTGTTCTTTGGGTTTTGTATGCCAGGCATTTCAAAAGGCCTCACTAGTCCTTTAAGGTGGAGCTCAGTCAGTTCACGAGTAGGAGTATTGGAGAGCAGTACAAGCTATAGCATGTGCTGTCAGTGATCCAGGAGATCCTTTCCAATTTTGTGTTCCTAACACAGTTACTAATGTCTTTCACCCGCTGCTGTATTGTTGTTGTTAAAGTTTAATAAGGTGGTGGTTGTTGTGGTGTGGTTTTTGTTTTGTGTTTTTTTAATTTTGTTTTTTAAAATATTTGAAACTGAGATGGAGATTTAATGAAGCCAAAATATATAGGAATGCTGTTTTGGATTGGTGTAGTAGCAGAGGAGGTGGCTTTGGCAGTAACAGTTGCTAGATTGTGTGGTGAAGCAAAGAGAAGTCTTGTTTTAGACAAGCAGGAAAGGGGCGGGGGAGTAGAAAAAGAATGTCTGCAAGAGAGTCTAGAGAAAGTCTGGGGACAGTTTTAAGAATGAGAAGACTGGTGCTCAGGAAAGCAGCTTACACTTTACCCTGCATCCATGGCACAGTATTTTTCACCTGGGTAGTTTACTAGATGTCATGCTTCTCAGAATACCTGGGCAGAATGCACGTTCCGGGTTTATAAAATAAAAGTTGTAGGTGCTTTTAGGTGCTTTTGAGGTTTCCATTGCTTTCTGTACTACCCTCCGTTATTTCCACTTACACATTTTTTTATTCATTGCATTTGCTTCCTGGTAACTTGGTCACGCTGTCTTCTTCTTTTGTTGTAGTAATAAAGTACCAATAGAAGTGTGTCATATACATCCTAATTTGTCTGAAGGAGATGATTTAGAAACAAGATAAATTGTTCAAAACATACACAAATCATTGTGCTGTCTCAATGTTAGGTGATAGATTTTGATAAATGCTTTTCAGCATTGAGAAAGTCACATTTTTTTATCCACTGTTAAATTATCTGCAGCTGGCAATTTAAAACTACATGCTTGGTATGTTTATCATTGCTTTTTAAAAACCATTAATTTATCATATTTTCCAAATCTGATGTTTAACAAATGTTAGCGGGCCAGGCAGAATTCAATACTTTTCAGGCTGAGCTTTACCAGATGGAAGAAAGACAGTAAGGTCTTAGTCCCTGACACTGTTTTTGTTGTTTATTTTTCCCCTCCTGTTGGTCATCTAATTATGGGTGTTTCCTTTGTGTATGTGTGTCAAGTGGAACATGATCTCGATCAGATCGACTATATTGATAGCTGTGCCACAGAAGAGGAGGAGGAAGAGGTGAGGCAACCCAAGTGCATGGACTCAGACAGCCTCAGCTCACAATTCATGGCATATATTGACCAGCGGCGAATCTCTAATGAGGTGGTGCTTTTACTTAAATTAGTTAAATTCATATGCCATAGGAAAGCCTTTGTGATGATATTAATGCTTCTTGTCCTCAGAGGTTTTCTTTGGTTTACAAAAAAGGAAACAACAAAACACCAAAAAAACACTAAGTGATCTGGAAGAAGAGCACAGTGTTGTGCTTTGTGGAGGGTCAGAACTGGGGTGTTAAGCTGCTCTCAAGTGCCCTCTGGGATATGTGGAATGAGTCTAATGCAGCCACGCTGTTCTCCTGTCCTGGGGGTTCTTGCAAGCTTGTGCTTTAAGCATATGTGAAGTGAATGGTTTTCCAAAGGAGTGCTTTCATCAGAAAGCACAGTTGATGCTTCCAGCTGGTAATTGGTGATACCTAGGAAACTGTTCATGTTTACTTGGTGATTTTTTTGCTAAATAAATGACTTTTTTAAGGGAAAAATGTTCATTGTTACCAGCTTAATCTTACGACAGGAATTTTGAAACTCCATTAATTTGACTATTCGTATTGATGATGAGTTATTTGCCAGTAAACTTACTCTCTTAAGCATCCATTTTAAGTTTAGACTAACTTCAATACTCAGACTTTTCAGAAAGCCTGCTGTTTTCAGAAAATGATTTCTCTGTTTTGAGAAGGCTCTGAAGTGTCACCACAGGTTACAGTAGACTTGGATACGTATACATTCACCTTTCTGAACAAAAGCCATCGTCAGTAGTTCAGGATAAATCTGACATTAAACTATTCTCAGTGAGTAAAAGTATATAGTTAAATGAGAATATGTGCAAGCATTGCTAGACAGGTTGGAAAGTTATCCAGACAGCTTTTTCAAATATCTAGAAACAGGCATGAGTGGCTCCAGACATTGCCCTATTTTCTCCTTACACACACACACACACACACACACACACAAGGGGGCAAAGAGGCCTCTGTTCTAAACAGTATCTTTCTTTTTTGTTCTCAAGAGTCTTTCTATTTAAGCTGGTATGCAATACTTGCACTGGAATGCTGCGTTTCAGAAATCTCAGTAACTGTAATATAACTCCTGAGAGTCACAATACATGCACCCATTTCCCCACAACATATGGACGAAGAACTTCATTTGTTTGCACATTCACAATATAGCGTGCTAATAATAGTTGCTTTTATTGGTCGCTTACTATAGCCAGATGACATCCAAGAGCAGACAAAGGCAATGATTTCCGTGAAGTTACCATCATTTTTCTTTAGTTCATGTCCTATCATCACTTTCTAACTGCACAAGGATTAGCGTGCACTTGATCAAAGTTCACTAAAGTTGCCTTGAAATTGTATGAATTACCAAAACTGGAAAATGTCTTTGTTCCAGTTGTAGTAGCCACTGCTGTGAACAAACACACAGAGAAGACTGCTCCCTGTTAAGTCTCCAGTGCCTACCACTTGGATGGTAGACATTGGAGAGTACCCTCAGAAAACGAACTACATAAATGGATTTTTAGCTATATAATGTTTTTTTCTATGTTCTGTGAGTCTTACTACCTGTGTACACAGCTTCACAATTCAGTGGCTCATTGTATAAGCTACATGAACAACCTGTCTGAGAAAATCCTTGTGGTTGATATGCTTAAACAGTACCTATTATTCTGCATTTCAAGCATGTCCTTTCATATTGTTTTGAAGCAAAAAGGTATTTGTTCTTTGGGGAAAGAAGTCATGGAATTTTAGTATTCATGTAGGAGCCTGGTGCCTGTTTTGTCCACTTTATGTTACTGTTTACTGTGTTAAAAATCAGTGACACAAATATCTATTGGAGATGTATTCGTTTTGCAAATCTCACAAATTCAGTATCAAATTGTGGAAGCTGATGCCATTTGAAGCATAGACATGAGCAAAACTCAGAAAGGGCAGCTGCTGGCATTACAACCCAAGGACTCTTCACTGTAAATAATGAAAAGGCATTGATCAACATCAAAAAAAAGTTATTCATAGGGTTCTACCTATTCATAAAAATTAAGCTTTTTGCAGTTTTTCTGAAAATACAAACAATCTAAAACTAACCAAAGTAGTAGTCTAGCCATGCAACATAGCAATATCCATACTGGCATGAGTGAAGATTGACAAGTTAATCTTGAAGTTTCCATTTCCCTATGTTAGTGGGTCTCATTAGAAGAGGAATATGTCTCTGATCCCAGTAGGATAAATGATTTAATAGCTCAAATGAAGCTGTAGGTGTTCTCTTTCATACTTTTTTTTTTCTTTTTTTTTGCTTTTTTATTCACCTGTGACCTGTCTTTAGGGCATCAGCTATTGTATCCTGTATTTCTGAGATTCCAGACTACATCACTCTACGGTTCTATATGCCTTCTTTAGAGCTCAATTCTACAATTCTTCTAAGTGACATTATTTTCTACCTACATTTACATCTCTGCATTGTCCTTAATAGTGGAGGTTTTAAAACTCATTTAAACAGTAGACGTTTTAAGTCTTGAAGTTTCTTTAAATAGCAGAGGAAAAAAAAAGTGAGGTTGCCTAGCTGGAAACAAAAATCCTTGAGCTGTGTTTTGTTGTTCTTTGTTGAGTATTTTGAATACTTTGTATGTATGTATGACTTTCATGTACAGTGTTTTGAATATATTGCTAATTTAGTCTTCTGTGTTATTTTGCATAGAGCTCCCCAGTAAAGTCTGTATCCATAAGAGAATTTCAAAAAACGGAAAACAGATATTTACACCAAAATAGGTAAGAATGTGTGGTAGCAGTAATTTTGTGCAAAGTTTCATGATGAATGCAAAGCAGATATTTACTGAATATGTTTTTTTTTTTTTTTTTTAATTACGCTTTTTGTTGCTTCACCAGAAAAGTATTTGGTGCATTGCAAATAAGTTATTGCTCTAGATTTGGAATTCATATTCTAATAATAACAATGACCAAAAGGCTTGACTGTTCTATACCAGTGCTTAGATTTAAGTATATTGGTTAAAACATCAGGGGAAGAAGGGCTAGAATGGAAGTCACTGATGACCACGGGAAAACTGCATGGTCACTTAGTTTAACAAAGTTGACCTTTCTGAAGTATGCCCATACATCTAAGTGATTGCTTGGCTTGTTGGAGGATTAGTGCTTATCCATAAAACATGGGTCAGAGCCGGACAGGATATAAATGAGGTGATTAGGTTTGAGAAGAGATGTCTGGGTTGAAAGAACAGAAGATAGGCAAATGTATAGCTTCTTCTAATGCAACTAAAATCAAAACTGGCAGAACCTTCCATATGCTATTGAAGGATTTCAATATTATGTGGAGTGAAAATGAATGTGAAGGAATCAGCAGAAAACCAGTTCAATTGTACTAGGAATGTTTAAAAAGAGAGAGAGAATTGCTAGCCTTCGGTATGTCATTATTTATGCAGTCAGTAAGCTTAGTGGCATTCAAAAATGGTCTTCAAAGAGAAAATGAAATCAAGAAAAATGTTTAAATTTCTCCAGAGTTATGGTAATGTTTTAATAGAGATTTTGAAATGTACAGTCCGTGTGCAAATATAGTAGTTGTGTTGATATAATGGAGGGTAACTCCTTCAGCATACATTGGCATTCCTTCCCCTGTAGTGTCTACAAGTAAAGCATAAAATAGCGTAACAGTCTGACGTGTTCTTCCCAAATGAAGTGCTCTTGGGTTGAAAGGCTGATTTTTATTTTTTTTCCTATTTGAACATTTGTGGTCAACATGGAAGTAATTATACAAACACTGGATTCCAAGAAATGTCTACAGAAAATAAGACGAGAAGGCTAGCTAGCCAGGAGTGAGCTGCTGTTTACATACACAGATTTTAATGATAAAGGAAGTCGTATCTTGCTTATGGTGTTCATTGTTATCAAAATTTAACATGGGAATGGCAGTGAATTTTGATGAGCAAGTGATTAATTAAAGACCTAAAGGAATTGTAGATTGTTCATATTCTGGTGCAGCAGAGTGAAATTCTTAATGAGGCACTAAAAACAGATTATGTTGTTGCCCTCAAGATTGTGAAAAGGAATCATATGACAACTAGTCTTTTTAAAAATAATTTAAAGCATATATTAGTCAAATATTTAATTTGTGCCAACCACAAGCTGTAAACTGCTTCCACAATAATTCATTGCAAATGCATTGGCAGGCAGCCCCTCTTTTTTTCTTCAGCATGCTGAAGCCATTAAAACCCTTGAAGAGTTGGATGTAATGCAGACTTCATCTTAAGAGTACTTACGTTAGTTGATTCAGTTCAGTAAATAAGGTTTTTGCCTCAGGACAGACTGTGGTTCGTTTCTGATACAACAACGCTGTGTGTCTGAATATGTTCTTAGCACTTAGTTGAACCCAGTCCGATCCATTCAAAGCACTGCAGTAGTGGATTTGTCATGTTGTATATCAATGCTAACTCAAGTAACAGGGGAAACCTGTAGCATATGCATCTTCCAAATCTTTTAATCTTCTCCAAGGAGAGTAGGTGTAGAATTAGTCTGCACACAGGCAGCAGGACTGATGTTTTCCAAAGTGCATTGAGAAATCTCTCCCTATTCCATGGTGACCCAGGAGCAAGGGTTGCTGAGTCAAGGCCACCAGAGTAACCTACTTGATTTCCATCTACCTTCTTGTATGAAACCAGCATGGCAGGGAACATGTTGTAGGCTGAGGAATTGTAGGCCTTAGGAATTGTTACAGTGCTCACAGCTACATTCTAGCTAAAACCTTACTGCAAAATTTCTCTTCTATTGTTAGTATGATAGGTATGAGACAGCTCAGTTACTGTTTATCTTCTGAATTTGATGGCTTGCATCACTGATGGTTAGGAAGTCATCATTTGATTGGTGAAGTGAAATTTGTTCTGAAAATATCAGAGGATGATAATGTTTTAAAACAATTTTTCTTTCCAGAAAAAAAATAAGGCCTGTAATCACCAGAATACAATCTCGAGAAATTCCCTTTTTTGTGTGTTTTGAAACCATTCTGTTAATTAAGCAAGTTACATTTATTATATTATGAACTGTAGCAATTGTGATCTAACTTGGTATCACAACATAATTTCTTTAGTCATCTTAAATTTCACCTTTGTGGTTATCTGAAGCTAATTGTCTAGGCAATTACTTTCACAAACAGCTGTAGTCTAGAGAAGAATTCACCTGACAGTAGTGTTTATGCATCAGTGGCCAATCCCCCTTCCACCTGGTGTTTACCTGCAGGGATACTGATGAATTACGAAGACCTGAAACTCTAAATTTGGTGCAGGACAGAGAGCATCACCAAGTTCTAAGGAGTTATGTGGACAGGACAGAGAGGTAGGGAAAAGAAACATATAGTTTCTACTTTTTTTTTTTTTTTTTTTTTTTCTTTTTTGCTAAACAGCCATTGTAACCAGTTGTTCCTCCACATGAGGATCATCTGAAAAGTTCCTGTATTGGTTAATCAGCTCCTGGAGAATGAGTTTTGAGATACTGGATATCTCAATGTATTAGGCCAAATGTACAAACCCATTGTTACATCCTTAGCTATACAAGGACTTTTATCGCAATTTGGGAGAAGAGGTAGAAATGACTGCACAAAATCTATCAAGCAGTAACAATAAGTTAAATAATTATTGCAGCAGTTTAGCAGCTTACTAAATAGTTACTATCCTAGAGTTGATGAGATATGAGTTGTCAGTGTTGCATGTATGAATTATTTTTAATATAAGTTTAAAATATACTTACTCTCTGTTTTTCCATTTGTCAGGCCCCCAGCTGATTCACCTTATTTTCTGTCTCTATCAAGTCACCACAGTCAGGTAACACACTGAACTGTACTGTTTTATTCTTTTGGCTAAGCTTGATGCAAAACCAAACTTAAGTTAGCCAGAAGACATAGACTGTTCCTCTGTAACCCTTCTGGCTTTCCCACTGTAGTTCTGTCTCAACAACACAGTGCACTGTTTTGTTCCAGGCGCCCAATACAGATCCCGAGGTGCACCGCAGGCACATAGAGCGTACCCGTCGAGAGGCACAGCTAGCAGCACTTCAGTACGAGGAGGAAAGGATGAGAACGAAACAGATCCAGAGAGAAGCTGTTCTTGACTTTGTTAAAGTACCTCCCTTTAGTACCTACTTGATTGCAAATCTTTATCTTTTCTGATTCCTGTAATGAAAATTAGTTGCCAAGATCATTAACACTGGAATACTGCAGAAAGTAATTGTAATTGTAAAATTACAATTGTAAAATCGTAATTGTAGAAAAAAGACTTCTGGCTGCCTGAAACAAGGCTTTTCATTAACATTAACTAATCTCAGACTCCTGGAAATGTTTTGCAGAAAAGGTGCTTTTATTAAAAATTCAGCTCAGTCTTTCAGTTAAATACTTAAGATATTTAGGATGGGTTTTGTTCATTGACAAGCCTTTTTTCTTTTTTTCCTTCTTCTCTTGCCTTTGTTATTCATGAGCACTTTGTTCTCAGCAATGAAATAACTCCTTTGGGTTATATTTTTGGTTTATTATGTATATTTTAGTATGCAAAAACAATTTGGGTTTTTGTTTTCATACAGAATGAAAGCTTTTTTTTTTCACTAATAATATTGGTGTTTTCATCTCAGTAGAAATTTGAAATTTCTCCAGTACATGTTTTATTTAAAAACTAGGACTTCATGTATTTCAAAATACTTCTGAATTATGCTGTTCTGTTCAGAGCTTTTGTTTCTCTGTCACATCCTTTTAAATTTGTCTTTCGTTTTTCCTTTTTCTCGATAGCAAAAAGCATCTTTAAGTACCCAGAAGCAAAGTCCTCTGGATAGTGAGGTAAGACTCCAATATAAGTATTAATTGGGTTTGGCAGCACTTGAATTCTTTGCTCTCTCCATCAGAGATCAGAGATTTTCCTGATTGTGGAGAACTCTTCAGGAATGGGTTATAACATAAGTTTTTCACATCTAATAAGCCCTCAGTTGGTCTTTTTTTTTTTTTTTCTTATGGATCAGTTTAGTATTTTCTTCTGTTCATGTAGATTGTCTGAGTGTTTTGTTGTTTTCTGTACATTTTCTATGTTCTATACAGAAAATAGATTTCATGTTCCGTTTTAAGGTGCTGCTTTTGGAAGCAGTACAGTTAAATTTCTAATGGGAGTATTCAAACAAGATTTTGTGTTGCAGTCATTTCTCCTTCATTGATCAGTGTTCTCCTATTTGTCTGTCACATTACCAGTTATCCCAGAAAGATTAACCATTTTTATTTTTTAAAAAAGTTTTCTTTTAGTGTAGTTTTATAGTCAAAAGCAGTGAGTAAATAGGGGATAAAAATTACACAAGGCTCAGCCTTCTAAAGTATACAGACCCGAGCCAGTGACATCTGTTCATTCTCTGCACCAAATTTCTGTTTGGTGATAGCTCTTCCACTGCTTGCCATCCTCAGTTTTGTCTGGGAAAGATAATTCACGTGGCAGTGTTAATCAGATCAAACCCTTTAATAGCATAACACTTACGAATAGCTCTTCAGAAGCTTTTTTCACTTTTTTCTTTTTTTGACAATTACTGAAACATGGGGTATTTGAAATAGTTTTTGCTTCTTTTCCTTCTTAATGTTCTTCTGTTCTTAATTTATTCTTTTAAAGAGTCCTTTGTTCTGCCACAGTAAGAATTGTGAATACGTAGTTGTCTGTATTTGCTTGAGACAACACAGAGCAGAATAATTGATTCCTTAAGTGATATGAATATACTGTAATTCATGGGTCATGTGGCTATATATTCCTACACAGTTATGTATACTGTATAGAACTGTAGAAATAATGCCTCAAAATGCTATAAACAACCAGTACATGTCCCTGAATGTCTGTCTGTTCACAACTGTGTCGTTCTGTTTGTTTCTGACATTACTCCATCTCTCCCACCTCCCAGTGTCCCTTTCCATCCAGAAGGTCTCAGCATACTGATGATAGTGCCTTGTTAGTGGTAAGACCCTGCACGCAATGGCCTTTTTATCTGGCAGATTCTAGAGCATAAAAATAGCTACATGTTATGGTTGCCTCAGATTAGACAAACTATTTTAGAGCTAATCTAAATAGCATAAAACATGACCATCTTCTTTGAAAAGTGACTTAGTTCGAATATATCAATATTTGTACTGTCAGCTATTTGTTAAAATAATAAAGTGATATTTTTTCATAAAATAATTAAAGTTTAGAGAAGAAGAAACTGACTGATAGTGAAGAACAGCTTATAAAATTCGAAATCTTCCTCTAGTAGTTCTAGTTTGATTTCTCCTCCGTTTAGCTTGCTTCCTAATTGATGAGCTCTTCAGTGTCAAGTAAACAATTTTAATGCTTTGAATACAGCCTTCTACTTCAACTTCGTTTGCATCCTGCACCTGGTCATTAGAAATGCTTAGTGTCATGGTAACCATATCATAGCAAAGGGAAAAAAACTGCTGTACATGTCAATACTAAAAGTCATGAAATATTCCTCATACCCTCTTACTATTTGTCGATGAAGATGTCTTAATAATCCATTTTGATCACTAGTAAAAATAAAAACATTTATGTACTCACTTTCATGTTTTATGCTATTTTTTCTTTTATGGCATCTTAGTGATGTAGCATAATTAAAGAATATAATTAATGCCACAATCATTGTCTATAAAAGAAAAATACACTTGGTTTGCCTGCTGTTGCATGACTGCATGCCTGAGATTTGTTTTCTTAAATCATGTGCATGTATTATCTGCCTAAATTTTCTTTAGGCAGTGCTCTCAGTTAGAATGTGTCTCTTCAGAACATGTTGGTCAAGGTGTTTACTGTCTTTTTATTCAGCCTTTTTGGTTTTCCTGCTGTCACATGACTAGCACTGTGAGGGAGAAAAAGAAGGCTCATAATGTGGAGAGATGTAGTTGTGATCATGCATGCGCCTTTTTAGAGAGATCACAATCAGCATATAAAAATGTGCTTTGATATTTAGATTATAAGAATCAGGAGAGTAAATGTGGTTCATGCTAAATGTTGATGTTCTGTTGTCAGTGAATTCATCTTTGGAATGTATTTTAAAGATACATTCTAAGGACCCCATTTCTCTTTGTTTGTGTGGTTCTTGTGTTTTTGTTGTAAATTAATATATTGAATTTTAGGTTGTAGACATGACTACGAATTTTCAGAAATTATTTTACTGGGCTTCCATCCATGTTGATTTCTTTTGTGTCTTTAAGTTATGTCCTCGAACTTCTCTCTCTCTCTCACACACACACACACACACACACTCCCTCTCTTCCCTTGCCCCTTCCCACGCTGATAGGGAAAGACCGAACAGGATTCAAAAATGATCAATTCTGTATTCATTTTTCTTTTATACCTTAAGGTATTAATACCTTAATACCTGTTTTCAGCAGTACTAAACTGTGCATCCTGATTGGTATATGAAACACTGGTTTTCTGAACTGCTGAATTATGACCTGCAGATCTATATTGTAGAGGAAATATATATACTGTGCCTAATGATGACATAAGCCAGGACAGCTGTTTCTGGTGATGATTGTAACAAGAACATTAAGCTCTGGCTGGGTCATGAATTAGTAGGGTTTTTTTCCAACAAATGTATGATAAAAACTTTGTCAACAGCAAGGAAATGTTCATTAGTTTGCTTAAAAAACAAGTCTGTTTTAAGAGTTGAAGTTCTTTTACCTTTTTTAATTTTTGCATTTCATTTGGCATTTCTCTTGTCCTTAAGGATTTGAAATTTAGCTAGATCTAATTTCTTAGGATGATTTTTTTTTAGGGAAGCAAAGTATAGGGACATTTCATAGCAAAATACCATTTGCTAATGGCAGTTCTCGGTGCACATTTTCCATTGACATACTTTCCTCTTTATTATTTTCTCTCTCTGCCTAAAGACTGCGTGCAGTGGTGTAAACTTCACCTATTAATTTCAGAAACTTTTGGATACAAAACCTTGCAGATAGGCTAATTAAAAAAATAAAGTTTTGTGCTATTCGTTTTTCAACTGTTTATTCCAGTTTTAAGGTGTGGGAATAATGTAATTATAGTAAAGAGGAGAAATCTGTAAACTGAGCAGTTACTTGCATTTTTTTTCTCTCCAAACTCATGCATTCAGCCCAGATGTAATGGAGAAAAAAATCTAATAGGTAGAAGGCAAGAGATCTCTCCTCTATTTTGATTCTTCTCTGTTCTGGTGTCATTACTGCTTTTACAAAAACTTTCTTAAAAGCAAAATTTAAGTTGTGAATCTCCTTTTTAAATCTTACATCTTGTTTCTTTTGGTACTCTTCTATGTTGCCTTTTATCACAAATTAAAATGCATTCACTTTGCACTTGTTACTCTGTTTCTTTCTACTTATAAACACTTTGAGGACAGTGTTTCAACTTACAAAATGACTATCCATGCCTTCTGTGGATATTGATGGTTTACTCCTATGTTTCTTCAACATGCCTGTGATTTGATGCAAGATGGGGTTTGGATATAGGACTTCAGTGTGTGCTCTGACAGATTTTGTTGTGTTGATTTATAATAGCCAGGCTAACTAAAACTTTGCTGAAGCAATATAGTCAATGACCTCTCTTGAGAAAATTTGCAATAGACCTCAAAGTCTTGTATTAGTCATATCCTGCTTGCTGTTCTCACCAGGGTAGGCTCATTCATTACAGTTGAGATTTCTTGTTAATACAAGGGTTCAGACTTGGCTAAAGTTTTCAACCACGATTGCTTATGAATCTTGTTTTCCCCAAATACCTTCTTTTTTTCCATTTTATACTGTATGTTGCAAGGTGTGTACTATCAGAAACAAATATAAAATGTACCATCCTTTGTTTTCTGTCAAACTGTTTCTCAGTTTCTGTCATGAAGCCTGTGAAACACTCGATACACATCAGACAGCTGGTGTGACCTCTTCCATAACCCATGTGCCACTGCTACGTTGTGCTGTCTTTGTTGTGTTGTATTTTCTCATTGTGGTCTCAAACACGGACTGAGACCGTCACGTCACAGTTAACACAGGATTTCTGAAACATTTTAAGATAAGGATTTGGGGCATCAGTGTGTCACAAGTAGTAACAGTGTGAGTAAAGTAAGCAGAATGTGAGTTACACTAACCTGTTCTCTGGAGTTTTCTGTCTGGCAGTTGGCATCCCTTTGTGCATTTAGGCAACTAATAATCAAATTCACTTAAAATGTCTTTATTTGGTTAGTGCAGAGTCATGGTTGGGCTCTGCTTTGGCATCCCATGTCTACAGTTGTTTCTGGCTTGGGGAAGTTTCTCTGACTTCAGAGCTAGAGCTGAAGCTCAGCATGTGCAGCAGAGTGTTGTGAGGCTGAATTTGCAGCATCCTGGTTCCTTTTGTATTGTGGCTACCCTCTCTTACAGTTGTTCTCTGCCTCACTTCTTCCTCTCTTTCCTCCCTTTCTTCCCTTGCTGTCCCTGACAGAATGGCTTTGAGCCTCTCTTTGTGTTTGAGATTGACAATAACACCAATACCATTAAAAGAAGGCCAGGGACTCGCAAACAGGTGAAGAGCATGCGGTGTGTTGCTGTTGTGGTTGTCTTACCCTATGGTGTGCTGTTCCCCCTCTTTGTGCTTGCTGGTGGGTGTGTGGATTGTAACGACTACTTGTTAGTACGTGTCAAGGTTGTCTTGTACTTCTTGTGGAGGAATAAACAGTTACGTGAACGTTTCAGACCAGCATATTGTTTTATATTGCTTTAAATACAATATACAATTTGCTGAAGTGATATTTTGAAACTCTTCAAACAAAAACCAATAAAGATGTTTGCACTGCTACCCAGAAGAGGCTGTTTTGAGGAGCAGCTACTAAGTCTACATAGGACCTGAAGATGTTTGTGTAAGACTTGTCCTCCTTGTCCTTTCTGACTGCACTGTTCTGAAGCAACAGAATAGTTGAAAATCTTTAAAAAATACTAACACTCCAGAGTGTGTAGTTGACATCTTTGAAGTTTCTAGGTGTCATTTGGTGTGTTTTTCCACTTCACTATTTGAATGCCATTTCAGAAAGTATTGGTTCGTTCTTGAGTCATTCAGTCCTCAGATGTTAATGTTTTAAGTATGCTTGCAATAACCAGAGGGGAAGAAATTGAAATTTAAAGGAAAGGCTTAGGTTTTTATTTGAAGTGCTTGAGACTTTAAGCACCCCACATATCCTTTGCTGGGCTTTTCCGTGATGTAAGTTTGGTTTGGGCAGCTGTTACATCTTTAAAATGTAGGCTTTTGTAGTAGACGTTGTTTTCAGTGTTGTGCTACCACACCACTTGCATGTACCTTAACAGCAGCATCGGCTGAAGGGTTCATGGAGATGCAGAATTTGGCCTTTGAGATCCGCCTGTCAGTGACAGATGAGTATTGGCACACTGGAGCTCCCATTCAGGAAACATTAAGAGTTATTTGTTGCTTTTTGTTTGGTTTTGGTGGTTTTTAATCTAGTGGTTATAATTGAAGTTTGACAGTACTTTATTTTGGACAACACTGTAAATCTTCACACTGACATCTTCTCCAAGAGCTCAATTTCACCCACAGAATTTTTCTTACTTTTTCTGTAACTTGCAAAGCTCAGGATTAAGTGTTTGTGTCAGTCCAAATGTGTTTTCTTTAGTCCATTAGATGCAAGTTTCTCTAAATTTACAAAACTAATGAGAAATTAACTTACTGAAATTCATAGCATACTTGAAACATTAAAAAGAAAGCTTTTGTTTTGAATAGTGGCTCAGGACAAACTGCTACAGTGTAAACTTTTCTTTTGGGTTTAGAGTCTGATGGCATAGGTATTACTTCAGGTGTTTCTTTGGTAAGGTTTTATCTATTTATTATTTAGTTCTGCTTCTGATGTCACTTTGTGTATAAAAAGGAATATTTCATCTCCCCAGCTTGTTAGCCATAGCGTTCAGGAGTGTAGGAAGGCTTTTCTCTCTGCAAGCAGTTTAGTTCGGCAAGTCATTTTGTGTTGTTTCTGTGTTCTGCCTGCTGAATGTTTCTGAGAACATGACCATGATGACCACTTTTTCCATTCTAACTCATTTACTCGATTCCGCCTTTTGCACGTGACCTTTGAGCCATTTGCTAACACTGCTGCTGCCTTCTCTTTCTTTCTGCATTCAGTCACTCTCAGGGTTGAACCACGAGAGCTGTGCTACTAGCCTGCCCAATGCTTCTACCTTCAGTCCTGTCAAGGTATCTCTTGCTATTATCATTCACCAATAAAGCCAACAAAAAACTCTGGGATCCACACATCTGTTTTAACAGGTGTTAGTCTGTCAGCTTCTAGCCAAAAGTTCAGGTAGGGGATGAATCTGATTTAACTGATTAAATTGTAGTAGGTATTACCTCATCTTAGCTTTAGGCTGTGTCTGCAGGAGGCCTAAGCTATTAAAACATGGTAACCCATCTCTGCTCCAAGGGGTTCTTGGTTGTCTTTGATGTTGCTTTTTATTTATGATTTTTTTTCTTGACCAAGTTGAGTTTATCAAAAATACCTTTGTTCTATTCTTTACCACCTTGCTTTTATCACTGAATATCGGCATCCTTTATTTATTTCTCTTTTGTGGAAACTGCTTTACTGAACGCATTCATCATGAGTAACCAGCCTATGTTAAGCACCGTAGTAAACCACAGTGTGTTTCTCTAGGGAGAGTGATGTTCAGTGAATAGCAGTTTCGCATTACCAAAGATGTCAAAGAGGCTGTGTATTCTTCAGTGCTGCTGTTATGCAGGTTCTGCATGTTAATTTAATTATCTGCTTTTCTGTGTCCCCTCTGCAAAGAATACTTTGAAATTTTGAGTTGGATGGAAGAGTAAATATAGATCTGTCATTGCACTGTCAATGCTGTTTAATCTTTGTTTTTCTTTTCCTTGGAGAAGAGCAATTGTGTAATTTCTGCAAAAGAAAAAGCTTCATTGCTTTCTGCAGAGATGAGATGTGGGGAACAATGTGGTTTGAGTTTTTTCATGTTTGTTTTTTTTTCTGAAGTATATTTAGATGGATGGAGCCTATTTTAAAACATATCAAATGAAAATGCGGTCACAGCTTTTCCAGATTAGGACCATTTACGCTCTTTTACTTTTTTATCCACAGAGTGATGACAGATCTACCATCTCTCCTGGCTCACCTTCCACTCAGACAGGTAACAGGGAAAGGCAGTAAAGTTTCTGGAAAAAAAAATAAGATCAAAATGCCTGCTTTGCATCTTAGTGCTGTGAGGAGAAGGGAGCACAGCTTCCCATCTCTGTATGTGGCACTGCTGTGCTTGATAGTTTACCCGGTTATTTGGGTCTCCTTGGAAACACATGAGGGAAGAGACAGCAGGGGTGAAGCATGTCTTCAGGGAGAACATAGGGTTTGGCCGCTTTAGGCTTTCCTGCAAGCTTTGGCCCACAGATGCATTCAGCAGCAGTCACAACAGTTGTTGGAAGTGGTATGTGGAATGTGCTTTGCATGCAAGTGTCCTTGAAAGCGCCTTTTCCTGCTCTGAGCTTTTATCATGCATGCATGTAATTTATTTTGTCATTATATTAAAATTTTTGGTTTGTTCTTTTTATTTACCACATTGCTGAACCCATTTTCTATTTAAACTCTAACCGTTTCCTTCTTCCTCCTTTCCTGTGCCTCTCTGCATTTGTTTAGTCCACCTTTCCCCTCCATATCCTGGTCATGCAGCCCCGCCTTCCTATAGAAACCCTTCCCAGCGACCTGAGAGTTTCCTTTTCCGAACAGCTGTCAGGGATGAAGCAAACAAAGGTAGGTTACATAGCTCAGAAATTAGCTAGTTTTGCTACATTTTATTAATATCTGCCTTGCCTAGGTTTGCACTGTTCCATTACTCTGGGTCGTTACTGTCAAACGAGTTTTAGAGTTCCATTTATAGACACATAGCATTAAATACTTTGTGAATAAGCCATTTTTTATTTAGAGCTGCCAAATATTCTTTTATCATATTTGTGGAAACGTGGGAATTTGTTCTTCCTGGTCTGTGCTTACACTTAAGGACATGCCACACAAGCCTTCAACAAGTGGTGAGGGCAGCTCAATATAGTAGCACATAACAAAATTGCAATTCCTGTAGAAAGACTGAACTCTTTCAACATAATTCATCTGTCAAAACTTTGTCATCTTTTTGTGAATGATTATTAGCCAACAGAAACAAAAAAATCTAAATGAAAAGGAACGTGTTATGGAAACACCTCATTTAGATGAGTAGATCATTAGCTTGATAGATTAATAAGCTAATGAAAGAAACAGATTTGAGAAAAGGAATACGCTGTACCCTTTTGGAACATTCTGTGCGCTGTGTACTGCAGCAGGGAAGGACAATCAGCCAAACCATGCTTATTGGCTTTTCTTTCCTTCATGATACTTTTTCAGTGGTTACTTCATCTTCTCCGCACACCTTGTCTTCCGCTAATGACTGTGCAGACCCCAGAGTCAGACAGAACTCCAAACAGCGCGAAGAGGAGCTGGAGCTAATAGAGCAGCTCCGTAAGGTAAGCGCTTACAGAAACCAGTGTGTTGATGTCTTGGTAAATGCATTGCATGCCAGCATGTTAAGGCTGCCCTTGTGTTTTGGACTGATTTCAATGAACCATTTATGGCAGGGAGTTGACCAAAATGAAATAGCACTGTGCAATCTGAGTGTTTCTTTCAGATGGATGCAATGGTGGTCACTTTGTTGTGGGGGAATAAAGTTAGCTTCAAGTGCTGTAGAATATACAGTCCTGATTATTGCTTCCGAACAGCCAATGAACTCTGCTTTTAAAATAAATATGTGCTTTCTTCCTTATCACCCTTCCCACTTGTTAGGAAGTCTGGCAAGCTCCCACAATGTCTTCCTTTTAATCACTTTTTAAAAACTCAGCTGTAAAGCCCCCACAGAAAAGCAAGCGGAATGAGGCGGCTGCTGCCAGTAATGCTGACAGCGTGGTGTCCTTGTGTGTTCTGAATCCATCCATTGCTTCCTGCTTCAGCTATCCTTAGTGAAGTGTAGAATATCTGTAGCATGATTATTCCTTGTGCTTGTACTTTTTGTCTGTTTAGGGTCAGTAGGCCCTGCTTTGTGCCCAGGTACAGTGGTGAATATGCCACGTGCCATTAAGGTACTGCTCTGCTTTGCCTCAGGCGTGTTTCTGGTGAGCGTGAAGGGCTTCCCTGAAGTGCTCTAATGCTTTGAGCTTTCTCAAGAAAAATAATTCCTATTTGTTAAAGCCAATTTTAAAAGCCATAAGCGTTCCAGATGGACAGAGAGAGTTCCTTCTCTTTGCAAATTTTGAAGGACAATCTGCTTTCTCTGAAGAGAAAGTTCTCTTAAGTAAAATGAAAGAAAACTTGATGATGTTTGTAGAGCCTTTGATCTCTTATCTCGGAGTGCTTTGTATGCAGTCTCTCTTGTTCTGCTTCCTGGGTAAGCTTAAATCTTCTTTTATATTCTTAAAATATAAGATACAGCATAGCTTGGAGAAACTCACGCAACATGTGACATAAGATGAAATGCCTGATTTGAATTTGTATTAATTCCCTGAAACAGCTGTTAATTACCTTGTTTTTTAAAACTATTGGCACAAAGTAGATTGTTTATTTCTTTACAGGCGCTTTTGTTAGCTGTGTTGTCCTCCAACCCACAAACACTATTATTTTCAATTCTCTTGGCAGAACCATTCCCTGAGAATGTGTAGGATTAGGAATACTGTTCTTAGACTCTGTCTTCTGTTTGTTATTTTTGAGTAAAGCTTGTATTAATCCCCTGTGCTGTGCAATGAAAGCTGTTCGTCACCGAACTCAACTGCTCGCAGATCGTGTTCAGCTCTGGCCTGGTGCTGTGCAGAACCTTTCTTGGTAGTACTCAGAAAGCTGTTCAGGAGTGTCCTGAGGATGGACAGAGTTGTAATGGAAATGCTTCTGCCTCTTAAAATGTTCTGCAGAGCCCTTACGTTTGTGTGTCCACGTTCATTTTTCACAGAATATTGAATCACGGTTGAAAGTGTCACTGCCCAGTGATCTTGGAGCAGCTCTCACCGATGGTGTTGTTCTGTGCCATTTAGCTAATCATGTGCGTCCTCGATCTGTTCCCAGCATTCATGTTCCCTCACCTGCTGTTGTAAGTATGTACTACTGGTAGTATTTTATAGATGTCCAAAATGCCATCCTGTAATCCAGGCAAGTGCTAAATTCATCACTCTCATCTGTGATCATACATGACAAAAAATAACTGTGTTTTGTCTGAACAATGTCTGTAGCTTCGTTAAAAATGCATTATGTTTAGGTTTGTTTCATTTAAGTAAAATTGCTTCTAATAATGATTTTAAGAAAACATTAAGAGTTTCAAGTCCTCACTATGTTAACTTAAAAACTAATGAAAGAAAGAAGGTTCAGCATAAAAACTGATATAGGATATTTCAGAAGATCAAAAGGTCTGAGAAGTTCAGGGAAATGGGGAAACACAATGTTCTTTACCATACTTAAAATCCCAGTACACAAGAGAGCACAAACGGGCAGAGAAGCCAAATTAATGTATGTCCACTTCACAGCAAGATAAATTTCTCCGCCTAGGAATTTTAGCAGAGCACACTTGAGCTACAGTTGCATGTGCTTGGAGAACAGCATCTCCTGGAACAAAGTAAATCCAATCATACCTTTGTGATAACAGGAAAAAAAAAAGTCTACTTTGTATCTGGGGGCTGTTCAGAGCAAGGAAAGAAGCACACAGAGAAGTTTGAAATACCCTATCTAACTGCAGTGTTTCTGGAAAGCAATGAAGATAATATATTTCTAGGTGCATTACTCTGTATCACATGGGGAAAGCACAGAATGAGAGAAAGGTCAAGAACTGTAAACATACAAATTATTTACCTAATCTCAACCCCCCAAAAAAAATCTCTGGCAGTCAAAGTTCAGTGAAAATACTTAGGATCAGCTACTTGAAGGTAGCATGGAGAGACAAACTGCTTGTTATGCACGTTCACATTTTCTTAAAATTATGTAAATAAGGAAAAAAAATTCTCCTGGGGCAAGAAGTTGAAACTAGCATATTGTTTGCTTTTACTTATTTTGGAGTCAGTTCTTGTGTTGGAATTTGAACTGGCACTGCTGCATACTGTATCACTGTGGCTCTTCTCGCTTGGATTTATGTGAACAAGCAGATGTCCTCGTTATTTTGAGAACGATTGAGCTGGACACGCCAACATTTTAGTCAGATCGTGGCATCATTAAGAGAAGAGGCATACAGCCTCTATTCAGAAGACTCATTAAGAATATCTTTTCAATGGCCTGGTTTTATGTGCTGTGGCAGATTCTGTGTTACAAATTAAATCATGGCTTTGTCAGAAATCTCAGGGAAGAGGCAGCCTGTAGCTGGACGGCTCCAGGAGCAGAAGAGGCATCATGTCTTTCCTCACTTACAGTGGGATCTTTGTATTCCCTTCGTCCTTCAGAAGTCAGCAATACCCTTTAACCTGCTTTCTTGGAGGGGAAATATAGCACAGTCATGGGACAGAGGAAAAAAACCACCAGTCTACATTTTCCCCCACTTACGGAAAAATATTGAAGTAATAGAAGTTGACACCTGCTGCTACATAGACTGTGGGTAGCTTCTACAAAAGAACAGGAAGCTTGTGTCTTCTTTAATCAGAAAAGAATAAGCTTCACGAACAGAAACAAGACAGAGCCTGTGCAGGGTATGGCTGTGTAGTGATGAGAGAAAACTATGGAGGAAAAAAAATGAAAAAAAATGCCAGTGAGTTCAATTCAAGCAGCTGTATCAATCCCACCTGCAAGAGGCTTACATGTAGCAAGTCTCAATTCCGGTTTTATTCCATTAATTTCTGGTTTCATCTAGCCTTCATTTTTTATTTTTGTTAATTGAAATAAAGTTTGAAATATTTGTATAATATAGTGATCCAGAACAAACTCCAGATAGCTTCATACCATGAAATCACAGCACAGGGACTATGTGTGTGAGTGTTTCATTCAAAATGCTTTTTTAATTATCATATTTTAGTTATTAAAAGTGTTAGCCTGTTTTATGTAGCACCTTGAATACAAATATTGCACAGGTTAAAATTGTCTTTTTTTAAAAACATCCAGCATTCATAAATTGGTTTGGAAATTTTTGCAATTTTTGCAGCAGAGCCTGGTTTGAATTATACAAGTTTTTTGGTGTGGTATGTTTCTGGCAAAGAGTTTTATTAAGAGTTTTATTTAAATAAAGAAATCCTTCCGATTAAGAACACTGTGCCTGCCTCCTTTGCAGCCTAAACTTACGATGGCAAAATGCAGACGAAACGTGGAGAACTTCTTGGAAGCTTGCAGAAGGATTGGAGTGCCTCAGGTACGTATTTCTGTTACTCTCATGTTAGATTTTGGGTGCCGTTTTGTACAATCAGAAAATAAAACCTTTGAAAGAGTTTATGAAAACAAGATGATTAAAAGTTGAGAAGGTTCAGGTATGAGGTATGCCGTACCATGTAGATCAGACTTACGTTGCATTTCCAGAATAAAATAAAGTTGGAAATAGTCTATATAGAGGTCTGGTTCACTTAATGATGTGCCTTAAGTTCTTAATAGTTGGATGCAGCTTGAACCTGCCTTCAGAACTGCAAGGTACATCTATGAAGACAATTAAGTTTTCTTGAGATTAGATACAAGGCGGGATAAAATTTGGATGGCGTTTTGCATGTGTTACTTCCATTCTAAAATACTTGGCTTTCCTTCAGAATAATCCTTTTACACGAGCATCTGCATGTATTACCAAGAAGTCACACTGTTGTTGGCCTTTCTCTGATGGTAGCTATCTTTGCATAGATCCTAATTCTTGTTACATAACAGTGGTAGAACTTTTACCTTCTGGTATTCCTTTTCCCTTTGAAACTGGAAGACCTAGGAGGTAGGAACATAAAAAATAATCTGAGTCCAGCTATCACATTTTATGCTGTCCTATCCTTTCAACTTTGTCTTGTTCAGCAGCTGTCTCAGTACAAATAATTTTGATACATCATGTTTTTCTTTATTTTTCTTCTAGTGCATTAATTGGATTGGTTTCTTATGCTGCGAAGTATTAGAGTTTTTGTTGTAGGTGCTCTTTTCTGTATTATGAAAAGGAAAAGTAGATCCAGTGACTCATTGCCCTGCTGTTTCTAAAAGCAATGCTCTCGAGTCAGTCATGCAGTGTTTTCTGATTGTTTTGCTGGAAGGCGTTTAAGCCATTGGGATTTTCAGATAACATATTTATTGAGCTGTCTAGCAATTTAACATGGCTCACTGGTGAATGGCACTGGAACATTGTAGGGAGTCAAAAGTGGTCATTAGTGCTCTGAGATCCCTGGCTGTTTTGGTTCCTCTAAGAAAGCTGAGACTTTGCTTCCCAGAGGGACTGTACAATATAAATTCTTCCTGGGCAAAATTGTTCAGTTCCATCCTGGCTCCCTATTTATAGCTGTCAGATAAGTAGATTAACTTTTGTCGGGCTAGAATACAAAGCAGATCACTGAAATGACCCACATTTAAAAACAAAACAAAGTAATACTCCAGCAGAAATTCCCCTATAAGACCCCGTCTGCTACATCTGCTACAGCTACTATCTAGGGTCCTATCTAGGGTCCTCCCATTTTTCTCATTTCTCCTGCTTTCATGTGAAAGAGTTCAAGGAGAATGTCTCTGGGGAAACTTACTGAAATACCCCCAGCTGAATTCTAAAGTTGCTCTCACTTATCTACATGACATGTCTACTGAGATGAGAAGGTAAGATACCTGTATGAAAGAATGGCACGGCAGCCTAATATATTTCTTTGCTGAAAAGATGCCTGCAGGTATTTTCTTTGATTTAAACTATAATTACAAAAATAAAAGGCTTTCTGGAAGTACGGATCTATGTAGAAATACTTACCTTCTAAGAGGAAGGCTACTTCATGTAAAAAGCTACTTAAAAATTGTAATTACAGGCATCACAGTGCAGCAGCTATTTCTGTAGGATTTTGCTAGTTAGAGCTCTTGCATCAAAAGAAACTGAAGTTAAACAGATCAGCTTGTGCATCCAGATTTCATTGATTTGCAGCAGTTACCTCTGTGAAAGGGAGGCAAATGGTACCCAGTGGGAATAGTTATAGAACATAAACTAATTAGTAATAGATTAAACTCTAATTTGTAGTAGATATTTCTGCCGCACTGGAGCATCAATTACGTACAAATAATGCCTTGTACTGTTTTTGTTAATTAAGATACAGTGTGAGTACTCAGTGCCAAAAATATCTCAGAAAGCTGCGGTCTCTTTTCCCTGAAAAAAAATATGTTTTTCCCTAAGGCACGTGTACACTGCTGTGTTTTTAACAACAAAGATTGGTATACGTGTGAGGTGCACAGGTGACAGACACCTCACTGACCTCCAAGTAGTCGCACTGAGTGCGTTCTTTGTCATACAGATTCTTTTGGAGAATTAACCTGCTGCGATGTGCTTCTTGAACATGTAGGATGTATCTGAAATGTCTGATGTCTGACTGCTTCGTGGATGTTGCTATGGCTAACTGACCTTTTTTTTCTGTCTGTTTTCCCTTCCTGCTCACACACTCTGGACAGGACAATCTTTGTTCCCCTTCTGACATTCTTCAGCTAAACCTCAGCGTTAAACGAACAGTTGAGACTCTTCTTTCCCTGGGGACAGATTCAGAAGAATCCAGTCTTGTCTCCCTTTCCATTCAGCTCTGGGGCTTTGTGGTGTTTTACTGTACTCTAATGCTAACGCTCTGTATGGTCTATCGCTGGGTCTTTTTCCTCTAGCTGAAGGATAGTGTCGCTGCTTCCTCCCTCCAGCGCCGGGTAAAGGACTTGGGGTTTTGTCAAGCCCCCGTGTACGAAGCGCTTTCTCTCCCACTTGTGGGACAGAGGTGACAAGTACAGTGTGGAAGCACACCGGTGTGTCCACTCCATCTGTGACATAACTCACATTTGTATTTGCTGTGTGATATTTAGCAGATGTAACGCGAAGGGGGGAAGTGCTGTCCATGGGCTAGAGCGAGGGACTGAGGTTTAGGGACGTGTAGGTGCGTGCTATGGTCTGCTGCTGAGGGATGTAGCACGGGGAAAAATGAGTTGTCAGTTTGTGCCTCGGTTTCCCTGTCTGTATAATAGGAATTGCACCACTTTGGTGCATTGCTCCAGGATTATCTTATGAAAACTGTTACCGAGTGTGAAGTATTTCTTCTCAACATTAGTGTTCTTGATGAGATCTCACAGTCTGAGGAAACATGGTCTGATAAGTTTTGTCTACAAGACTTTGGGGTTTGTTCTTACCCTAGTTCCTTATCCTGCTTCCAAGGAGATACGACTTTCACATTTGTAGACTGGTGTATTACTTCTCAGTCAGGATTTTTAAAATAACTGTCAGTGAATCCTGAGCTACTTGGGCTTCATAACAGGTCAAGCAGGAAATTTTCAGAGAGATTGAGCTCTTCTGTCAACTCAGAGCGAACTCTTCTGGCACAGAAGGAGAAAACTTTAAGGTCCTATTGGATGCCACAGGATTGCTGCAGCATTTCGTGATGCTCTGACTAAAACTTAACAAAGGCTTCTTGAATTGCCCTCAACTGTGGGAGCCCCAGACTATGCTTATTCCCTTCTTCCTGCTATCCAGTCATTTTCAGAAACTTGTATATCACACACAGTTGCAGAAATACAAGTCCTGGCTGCACATTCAGTTCCCTCTTCACTGTTTTACAAAACTCAGGTAATCTTCCACAACACTCAAAGCTTTTCCTTCCCTTGGAGAAGCATCCTGGCTCTTCAGTGCATTTCTCAGGGACACCTCCAAACTTCAGGGCCCTCCTAGTGTCATGTACAACAGACCATGTCTCCTCAGAGTGTAGGTCGGTTCAGGGAACTCTGTTCAGAGCTCAGTTACAGGTAAGTGTTAAATGGCTGATCTGAGTGTTGTTTCAATAAATTTGTTATCTCTGAATATCCAGTAAACGGCTTGTAAGCCCTGTCCAAGTGGTGTTAGCACTCCAGCACTAACCTGGCACAAACTCCGAAGCACGGTTTCAGATACGCAGGAGTTTAGTTGCAGATGAGGTCACTACCAGTAAAGATGTGTTGTGTACAAGGATCTCACAAGCTCTTGTAACATAAAATGAATATTTAACAAAGGAGCGAGTAGAGGAGTTAATGCCCTCTTCCTGAACCACACTGTGACTGGCACAAAGTGTTCTGGCCAAGCAAAACAGTTCTGCTGCAAGAGGGGACCTTTGGCAGGGGGGAGAGATGATTTTATATTTCAACAAGCTATTTTTGCACTGTTTACTGGTGTGAACTGAAATGAACTCGGTTCCTATGTTTCTTAACTTCTTCTAATGAACACTGTGATAAAAGCTGCAAGGGGTCTTACACTAACAGTGCCTTCCAGTCTTTATATTTTGTTTGTCGTGGCTGTCTCTGTGGTATGGAGTCATTCCAAAGCTTCTCCCCCTTATCTAGTTACATACATAAGAAAAACGATAAATATTTGCTCCAGTGTTTCTCAAAAAGCACTTTTTTTTTTTTTTTTTAATAATTTTGCTGAAAGGAAAATGCATTTTGGCTTGATCATCTGGCTTACTGCAAGAATTTGTCTGGGTTAATTTGCTTTTTCTGCACTCTGATCTGTGCGGGAGGCGTTGGCTGCTGTTATTCTGAGGGATTTTTTTAATATCAAGAAACATCAGTAAAGATGCAAAGAGTGGAAAATTCATATTGCAGTGGAAATAACATGTGAAAAGGGAAATCTCTGCAGCTCTATAGGAAGGACACAATGTGGTTATTTCTAGAGATACAGAGGACTGTTGGACGTGCATCCTGTCCCTGCATGATTGTTGTGGGGTGAGGATGGCCCAGGTGTGCCAAGGACTTGTGTAGGATGAGGCTTTAAATCCACCTGATACTGAGAATAGCACAATTCTTAATAAACAATTTGAAACCTCTTTTTGCACTTGGTGTATTACTCTTCAGAATGGTTGTGGAAGTGACCTGCTAAGTAGGCTGCCCTCTCAAAGGTTAGAAAAAAAAAAAGCAGTAGCGACTCGTACACAATATCGGAGGGATATTTGCCTTTAAACACTGTCAATTTCTCATTGCTTTGAACAAGAGAAATTACATTTTCTACATCTATTATCAAAGTTATTCATACACAGAAGCAAGTCAGGGGGGTTCCTTTTTAAAACAACCCATACTTTGTATTTTTTTGCGTGTCTCCCAAAGAATTTTGGGGAATTGAGACCAGGCCATACATCTGGACAGAAGGGTCTCAGATGTGCAGCGTCTCCTTACGAGAACTGATTTTAAGCGTGACATTTCCTGTCAGCCTTGTTGCAGTGTTTCCATGGCACACCTTAGTACTTCATTCTCTGCCTTAAAGTTGGTGTTCACTTGGTAACTGAACAAGGCTTGCTACGTGACGACTCTCAAAAAGGCAGTCATGTTTGGGAAAGGAAGCCGTGGTTCCTTCTCTCTGCAGCTTCATGCTGAAGCGAAGCTTTCCCCCTCCTTAAGTCAGTCCAATTTTGGTTTCACAAGCTGCTGTCGTGTCAGTGTGGGCAGAGAGAAAGGATTTTGCTGCTGTGCAGTTTTCCCACAATCCTTTTTCAAATTCTCGTTATTCGTATGTGTTTTCTGCACGATGCCTGATAAATAAACACCACGATTGGCCCAACAACTCCTGTTCTGAGTAGTCACGTTCAGTTCTTTATTCACCAGTAGAAATTTCATTTCATTTGTGTGTGTGCGCTAGCTGTCCGTAACATTTCATATTTCAGTCTCCTTTTGCTTAATTTTTCGTTTCGGTTGAGTGTTTTTCATCCATTTTGTTTTTGTCTTTTGTTTTGTTCCCCATTCAGGAGCAATTATGTTTGCCTCTGCATATTTTAGAAGAGAAAGGTTTGACACAGGTAGCTGTGACTGTGCAGGCGCTCCTGGAGCTGGCACCCCCAAAGCAGCAGCAGCTTCACCACCTGTCTGCTGTGTAGAGACCTCCGGGACCTTTTGGGTTACCTTGGCTAAGCAGAAGGACGTCAAGACTTTACTGCCCATGCAGTGCATCCCCACACACAGAGCTCTGTCCTAAGGAAAGGAGTTCCCGTGATTCCTGACAGGAATGTTTTTGCTTCGTTTCTCCATTTTTTTTGGAGATGACAAGTTTCCAGTAACGTTTTTATTATTGATATTTTTGCCCCCTACTGGGAAAAAAAAAAAAGGTTGTTGTGAGGAGGGCAGGGACTTGCAGTGGCTAGCTGTTGGAGCCAGCTGTAGAAACTGACCTTGTAGTTTGAAGACGTTGGTGTACACAGTTCGGAAGCTGTTCCTACAGGAGTTAATTTGTTTTAAAAAAAAAAAAGGATGTTGCTGCAATGGGTACAAGGGGAATGAAATTTAATTCCTGCCCCATGGGATTGAAAGAAAGGGAGTTTCTTTTCCTCCAAGAACATCTCTTTCCATTATATAAATATATATATTTAAAATATATATATATTGCAACACAATCTTAACCTGCACAGTGTTTCATAAGAATCAAACCTCGTGCAGCTTTCACCTATGTTGGCATGTCCTCGTTACTTAATATTTGAAGTGGAAATATTATTTTTTCTCCAAGGGAAAAAGTACTGCATGTTTTCTCCACCAGAAATACCTTAGTAATTTAAAAAAAAAAAAAAAAAAAAAAAAAAAAAAGAAATTTGTACTTAAATAACCCTCCTGTTCGGGTAAGGATGCGTTTGGTTACTCAGTATTTTTTTCACATGAATGTCAAGAATCATGCACGTTTTCACTGCAGTGCGAAGAATTACAGCCTGCCATGCAGGTCATTAGAAATCCATTATCAGATAATACATTCAGAAGGGACTGGAGCTTCCCATGCAGACATGCCAGCACTGGTGAGTGTCCCGGCCACTGAGAAGTTCCTTGTTTTAAGAACATAGTTAGGGAATTTCCACCGGTGGGCTGCATATCGTTAACACAGCAATGCTGCAGAAGGTGGCTTCTACATGTGGGTTTGACAGGGCTTTCAGGCCTTTATCATAGTATTCACACAGATGCACTGGTTTGCAAAACTACCCTTACTTTCTTCTTCTTTCTTTACCAAGAAAATGGAAATTCAATATACAGGAATGGGAGAGGCAGCAGGCAAGTTTTGGGTTTTGCTTGAAAGCTCTGTGCTTTAGGCGCAGTGACAAGGCCAAGCTCACTACCAGATCACTCACAACACAATTTCCCCCCCCAAAAAGACCTCGTAAAGTCCAGTTCTCCCCCTATGCAGTTCTTTTGCTAGTTCCTGACCCATTTAAAGCACCCCAGAACAGCGTGCTACTAACGTGTGGTATGGGGTCTGGGACCAACATCAGGCGTTGGAGGTCCATCTGAAGCAGAATACTCCAAGAGGATTGCATGGGGACAAAGGAAGGAGAAGAACTGGGAAGTGGCTAGCTAAAAGCCAGTTTTGCTGAAGTAAACCTGCTATAGGAATGCTGACAAGGACTGGTCGTGGCTGGATTTTTCCCCTTTTGATTTGCAGTTTCTTTCCACCGTTTTGCTTTCAGGTCTCACTGTGGTGAGTGTTGTATCCCTGGTTCACACAATGGCTCCACTTGCTTCTTACTGGCATTGGCTGATCATGGTGCAAGTTCAGCACGTGTGAAAGGAAACCTTTTCTTACCAACTAGCGTGTTGCCCCGACCTCTGCAAGAAGTGCAAATGCCAATAACTTGCAATGCGTAGAGAAGAGAGCAGTCCCGTACAGACCTGCTTTCCTCCTCACGCAGCCGTTGTGTTTCCCTTAATTCCACTTGCAAGGTCTGTTGGTAATTCTTGAACGGTTACAGAAGTGCCAGACGTCTTTGCTGTAGTCTGTTGTGGATGATCGTGCCACTCACAGCACGCAGTGCAGCCCACAAAAGTTTCTCGTGTCTTCGTCTCTCACATAATTTGAAAGAGGGGGGCACTGAATTCATCTTAGTTTTCACATTAGGTCATTTGTATCATACAGAGGCACATTACGTTTTAATAGTGCACCCTTCATAGGCTATTTAAATGTTCCTGTTTGAAGAAAACCGTTCCCTTCAGGGGATTGTGAGGGTGTGTTGTTTGCTTCAGTCCAGCTTCCAGCACTTAAAGAAACTAAAACTTAACAGTATTCAGGTTGGTGGAAGCTTGACATTTCATTAATGCTAGTTTTTAGGAATTAATGGGGTGGGGAGCTGAGTCTGAACTGCAAGAAACGGCCACTTTTTATTGTCTGGTTAAAACAACTACTCCTGTATACAGGCAGTGCGTGCACACAGCAGCTGAATTCATGTGGAAAGCAGTGTTTGCATAACGGGGATAGTCATACGTTTGTCCGAGTATCACGTTGTTAGAAGCAGCAGTTCACTGCCGGTTTCAGATGTGTTTGGTCATGTTAGTTTAACCCTTATAGTCGTGTGTTGTCATGCTGGCAAACACTAAATGTTGACCAGATGTTTAGGACGAAAATGCAGACCTGAAGTTTCATTGTAGGGCTTATTTAATGTGTTATACCAAAAAAAAAAAAAAAAAAAAAAAAAAAAAAAAACTTCGGTTTCATTTTACAAAATAGGTTGGGAGATTTTTTTAGTGTATTTATGTGCAATTTTTGTTGTGTCCAGTGAAAAGAATATTTTAAAGAAGCTGTGTATAAAATTCTATTTTGTGTTAAAGAAGCGATTGTTTTTTCCTTTCTGGGGCATTTGTGTTGGAGGATGTGGGAGGAATCCAGCTGAGTGTTTTGTGCTTGCCGGTGTCCGTATACTGACCCCATTGTTCCACCATCCTCCCCCAAACCGTGTCGAGCACTGAGCAGCGTTTGAGGCTCAGCAGCGTTGCAGACTTGAAATCAAGTGGCACTGGCACTCAGGAGTCCCTGATGGCATTGAAACGATCAGGTCAAAGCAACTGGGATTTGATTCTCCCCCCTGTGAAGGGGGGGAGCTTTGGTGGCCTGTTTAAAATAGATCAGAGACATTTTTTTTTACAGCACCAAGAACTCCTCTGTTGTTCTTGGTAGTGACACAATGGCAAATGGTATTTTTATCCTTTTATAAGTGGTCCTTTTGAAAAAATGTTTTAGAAACAGGACTTTCATGGTGAATTTGGACATTAAAAAATTCTTTTGTATAAATATTGTGATGTTTTACAAAGCAATCTAATTTTGTTATTTCTGAAAACAGTGTAAACGTGTAATTAATAAAGGATTTTAAAGCTCCATCCCATGCTGTATGTCTGTAAATACATTCCATAATTTCTAAGTCTGTTAAGTATAAATATGTTTGAATATTGTACACTTTATTTTAAATTGCCTGTATTCTGCCAGTAGTGTGAACTTCTAGCACATTAATAATATAAAAGGAAACCATGGGTAATTTGAAATAAAGTTTTAAGATTTCAAAGAACTGCAGTATGTTTTCCTGATGTTTTTCTGCTGTATGAATGAATGTCACATCCTGCGTGCCAGGTGTGCGTATTCACCCTCCACATCATCAAGTTGGCAATTAATGGACTTGCTTTTTCTTTAGCTTTCATTGTTAACCAAGATATAAAACATTCAGCATTATTACACAGATTGTGTAGCCACACCAAAAACTTTCTTGGAGATGCTTTCAGCCCTTCCTAGATGCTGGGTAGCAGTGATTTTGCTCAGAGTCCTTTGCTATTCCCTCTTTCTACACCTTCATCCCCTCTTTTCCCTCCATTGTGTTTTTGTTTGTTTTTAAACCTTCTTAAACCAAGCAGTAAAATGTACCTGCAAGGCCCGGGTGGGTTGCTGCCAGTGTTGGTGCTCTTTGCAGTTCTCATCTTCTATTTGATTTTGTCCTGTCTTAGTTCAGTCTGTAAAATGTGTCCCCGTGCTTCATGCTGTCCCTCCCCTGTGTCTGCAAGGTTTGTTCCTGTTAGCCAAAATAGTTGCTTCTCTTTTCTTCAGCTCCCTTCCTGCCTTCCTCAGGGTTGCCCATCTCCCTCCAGGTTTCATTTCTCCCCTAGCTTCTGTCTCCTGCCTTTCTCCTCCATTCACCTCCTTGGAAGCCGGTCTGTCCAAAGGGCTCACGATCGCTGGGACTTCCTGCAGAAAACACCTCGGGTGTGTGCTGTGATCCTGCCTCTGCAGCTGGAACAAACGAGCAGTGCCAACCCTGGCGAAGTCCCTCAAAACTATCGGCCTGTGAGATGGTGCCAGGGGTGCCCAGCTTTATTCAGCAGCTGGACAGCCAAGCAGCAGGGGCCCGCTCTGATTTCTGACCCAGCAAGGTGAGGCTCATACGGAGAGCGGTGCCTCTGAGGGCAGCCGATGCAGCGGACAAGGCCCAGAGGAGCCGGACGGATGGCCCCACGAGCGGAGTCCTCAGGCAGGAGGGGGCTGCTCTCACCTGGAAGGGGTAAGCTGACGTGGGTTAGGTCAGGCGAAAAGCCTCTGCCCCTGTCTCCAGGGCAGTGTCACCTGGCAGCCAGGATGCTCGCCTTGGGACTCCAGGGATTTTGGTACCCCCTACCTTAGCAGAATAGCAAAGCCAGTTCCACTGTTATTTGATATAATTTTTTGTTAAATTATTTTTGAAAGGAGTACCCCGTCCCCATTACACACAGGTTTGCAGCTTGCTGATTTTGAAAGCGTGCTTTGCTGTGCCCAAGCAATTTGTGGTTTGGGAGGAGGGTTGCTTGTTTTCTCTTCGGAATATGAGATACTGAAATTGAAATTTTGAATTATTTCATGATCCCATGCAGTGTGTTAACTTTCTACTGGCTTGTTCACTGCAGCTCTGGGGCACTTGATTTAAGTGCAAGTGCTGTGTTACCCTGCTTGGAACCGGGGCTTGTCAGGGAGCCAGGCAGAGGCTGAGGAGGACTGGTACGAATTACGTTGTATTTTGTTCTCTGCTAAAAAGCAAGTAAAGACATAAGCATGAGAAAGGAGATTTAGAATTTGGAACATCTGATGGCTCTGCAGTGCCCCCTGCAAGAAGGAGCCGTGGGACAGATGTGTGATGTCAGCCCAGTCTTAGCTTGCTCCTGCCAGCACGGGCCTGGAGTAACCCCTGTTCTTGCCTCCCCATGGGGACCATGGAGAGCAAGTGAGCGTTTTCATGGATGTGGTACTTGTTGGAATGGGAATGCATTGTGGTTTAACCAGCAGTGCCCCCAGTAGCAGTGCCAATATTTCTAACTATTTTGTGTAGTGTCTACAGTTTCAGCACTCCCATGATAACCAGCTCAGCCTGACGGTCAGGCCCCAGCCCCTTTCCTTCCCTTCAGACAGGGTTCTGAGCCAAAGGCTCTTTGCTCGTGATTTCAGTAACGCTACATGAACTTTAGAGCTTTTGGCACAGTTCAACCTGGCCACAAGGATGTTTGGATGGGGCCATCGCAGGCTGGTCACAAAAAGCACAGATGAGGATGAGTTTGTACGGTTTGAGCTCTCTTCCCTGTGCAGGAGTGTCAGAAAGAAACTGGCTCAGCCATGGGGCTAATTTTGCTTTGTGCACAAACCTGTACACAAGTGACAGTGGTGTCAGGAGAAAGGACTCCCCTCTAGGTTAAAAAAAAATATATTTATATATATATGAAAAAACAGACCTTTGCACCCCACCAGCTTTGTTCCCTGCCTGACATCCCTGCACGGAGGTCGCAGTCGGTGGGTACGGCTGTGACAGAGCCGCTCCTCTGGGCAGCGCAGCCAGCTGTCTTTTTCCATAGTTGCTTCCCTGTGTAGGAGGGCATTGAGAGCTATTCTGTCTATGTGCTGACACTTTGCAGGGCTGTGGGAATGGAAACCTGCATGCTTCGCCTGCCCTCATGTTTACACTGCAAACTGTCAGCAGTTTTCGACCTAATGCTGGCACTGACAGCGGGGAGAGCGCTGCTTGAGCCCAGATGTGGGTGACGGCTTCCCTGCCTCGCTCGGAGCCGCCGGAGCCACAGCAAACACCATCACTTCCATGGCCAGGGCTGTGGGGGACTGCAAAGGAGGTTCTCTGTGCAGAGCACCTCATCTGGTGAGTTACGGAGCTGTTAATAGGATTACGTCCTGCTAGCTTTAATGTTTCCATAAAGCTACTACTGGGGAAGCAGTGTCTCTGCCTTAAATAGCCAGCTGCAAGTCACTGGAGCTTCGCCTTAACTGTGTGTCACAAACCGTGTTCTCCAGAACAGCCCAAGGTCTATGACATGGTTTATTTTGTCCTGATGGACACACAGAGAGCAGTGCCCTGCCCAGCAGCAGCCCCGGAGTGCATCCATGGCTGGGTTTCTTACTTATCGTTTCTTTTTCTTTGCTCCAGGTTTTTCCTTTTTGTTTGTCTGCTTTAACAGCTGCTTCTCTCGACTCTTCCTGAGGTTCTGGTAGGGGCCAAGGTTTCTGCGGACCATTGTACCTCTCCACCAGGCCTGCAGCTGGAAGTAGGAGAGAGAGGTCTTAGGGGAAATCGGTTGCAGGGGAAATCCGGGTACAGTAAAATGGACAGAGCGTCTCTCCTGCACTCCCCAGCTGCAGGGGGAACCCCTGGCCCATGCAGCAGCAGCTGGGCCTCTGCTGATGACGCTGAGGGCATCCGTGTATAAGCTGAGGGCGTCTGTTGCTGGTGGCAAGAGGAGTAGGGGAACAGCCCCGTGACTCTCCCCTCTTGTATCATGCAGTGGGGCTGGTGTGATGGGCACAGCCCCAAATCATTCGAGGAGGCTGGCTTTTCCCCTTTTGTTCCCTTCTTAATCATTCTGCAGCTAGCTGATGGCTTTGCATCTGCCCCAGTAGAAGGGGACAGCTTTAACCTGTCCCTTGTTTGTGCCACCCCATTCCAGTCAACTTTCTCAGGCCGTTTTCTGCCTGAACGCAGCCTGTGGTGCAAATAATTAACTCCCAGCTGCTGCTGGAGCAGCACTGCCTCAGTTTTGCTTGCCTTTACCTTCAGGATGCTCTTCAGTTCTAGGGCATCCTGCTCTAGTTGTCTTCTTTTAGCCTCCTTTTCTGCCCGATCAGCAATGATGGTTTCCTCAAACGTCTGGCACTGCAAGGTAGCACAGGGGTAGTTCAGCAGCCACATAAAAAACACATCCAGGGATGTCTCCGCTCCGTGGCAGCCCAAGGGTAATGTGTAAGCCTGGACCTTCCTCCCCCACCTCCTTTATTTGATCTTTTCCTGAAGCCAGATGGTAAATGTTGCTCATTACCACCACCACTCCTAAAGGCACTGAGAGCTGCTGCCAAAGTGAAACCGCTCATGGCCTGGGTGTAATTAACCCCCTGATCCTGTGCTGTAAAATGGCTGTCTGATGGTGTCTCAGGCAACAGATGTCGGTAGGAAGGACCCGTGCTCCCCCAGGCTAGGCAGCAGATGATGAATGGAAATGCTTGGGACACGGAGCTGACAGTATACAGAGTGAAAAATGAGCCCACAAGCAGGGAAACATCTCACTTGAGCCCAGCATCTCAGGCCCAGCGACAATAAGGAATGATTACAAGTGAATTCTTTCTAGCACCCTTTTTACAAGACACTTCATTTTCCCCAGTGCTGCCTGCTCTGAGGGGCCTGTGTGTGTGTGATCAAAGCCCAGCAGTTAACCAAGAAAATGGTGTGGGGTAAGAATGGTTTTAACTGGAATCAGTCTCCTGATAACAGAGCGCTTTGCAGCTGTGAACACACATCTCCAGGAAGGGAAGGAACTGCTTTATTCAGGCTCAGCTTGTCATACCCATACATCGCTAGAAGGAACAAGCTTGTTCAGACGAAGGCAGCAAACTAAGGTGAGGCATACTGATGGGATGGGGTAGTGCCATGCTCCTCACAAAGGCTGTCAATAGTTTTCTAATTACTTGCTGGTATTTGAAAATAGTTCAGGGAAAACATCATCATCCTTCCTTGATGTCATGCCTTCCCTGGACCAGTGCTCATAACCCCATCCTACACCTCTAGATTACTGATCTATTTTTTTCCCCATGGTCCTCGTTCCTTATCTGAATAGGAAAAAATCCGTAGGAAAAAGCCAGGGCCTGGTTTTGTATGGCTGAGCACTGAGCGGCTACAGCTGCCTTACCTCACTGGCAAACCTCTGCAGCGTTTCCAAGTTGTTCGCCTTTGATTCTTTTAGGGCTTCAAGTTCTTTGTCTTTAGCCTCTGTGTCATTTTCATACTTGTCCACCCAGTATTCCAGTTTCTCTTCCACCTTCTGCATGGGGACAGAGAGGTGCTCAGCACGGTACAAAGAGCGTACAGGGGGTGCAGTTCCTGGGGGTCACCGTGGAAGCCCCAGCACTGGTCTGGACATGAAAAGAGGCTGGGTTGGCCTTGCAGATGTGAGTGAAGAATGGGGAGGCACTGGGAGTTAGTTTAGTGCACAATCCTGGTGCAGTAAATGACCAGAAGACATTCT
Organism: Nettapus auritus; assembly: GCA_011076525.1. Lineage (NCBI taxonomy): Eukaryota > Metazoa > Chordata > Aves > Anseriformes > Anatidae > Nettapus > Nettapus auritus. Next base: position 16,020,027 of record CM021773.1, read on the forward strand.
TTGTGTGTGTGCATAGGAAGGGGAGTTAGGAAACACAGTTTCACAGTGAGAAAGCTTTTATCCTCTGCAGGACTCCTAGCCGCTTTCTGGATTAAACTCAGTGCACCAGGAGTAAGGGCCCACGGGTCAGCAGGTCACACTTTTTCAAGTTGTGAACTTGGCTTTGTCTCACTCATTAATAGGAGGGCAGGTGTTTCTGAAACATCATGCCAGATGATTTCCTCCCATTCATGAGTAACTTCTCCATAGCAACAGCCATGATTGCCTGCGTGGAAAAATAACCTGAGGAAAAGCATCAATCTCATTACAACATCACAGCTGGACACACGAGGGAAATGGAGGGCATGGTCAGCCTCTTCTCTGTGGGCCACCGTAAAGCCACCAGCTGCTGGCTGAGTACAGAGAGGCTTAGGATGTACTTAGGAAGTCTTCTCACTCTGAAACATTGGTCAGACTATGGTCCTGGGATAGGGAGCTCATGTTTTAATTGCTCTGAAGATACAGCACTTTTTTGCAGTCATATGTTAAAAATATGATTCTCCTTTCTTAAATTTCACGCTGGCAGTGATGCTAGTAGCGGTATAAGTTTTCTGCCAGTCATGTATGAGTCGTTTATGAGATGTTTAACTGATGTTATTTGCTGTTATGAGCACTGCTGTTGATAACAGAAAAACTCTGAACCTTTGGATCAGCAGCACAAGGACATTCATGGTTGTTAGCTGCTCAAATCGGGTACAATAATCATGAGTTAGTAATTATCCAACCCCGATTCTTCCTCAGATTAAGAAAAGGCATAATTAGTCTAGCAGCTTCTGACATTTCTTTCACCCTCTGCAACACCTGGGTGTGTGATCTGTTGCCCTAACTTAGTGCAAGAGCACTCTTCACTGCGTTGCGGAATTCCCAGCTCCTGCCAAAGAAGGTCGACCCAAAATCCCTATTAGCTGAATGCAGCTGTCTGAGGGAGGGAAAATCTCTAACAATGGGATAAACAATCCCAATCATATGGACTCTAATTTTAAGAAAATGTGTGCCATCTAGCAAATTACAAATCAGGGAGAGCCAGGTGAATTACAACTTGAAGAGAAGCAGTAATTCAAACAGCAAAAACCATGATGGGGCAATAACTGGTTTTCTTTAGACACTAATGAATGATGTAATATTTATTGGTTGATATTTTAGGTATTAACATAAAAAGCCAAACAAACCTTATAGTATTGCCTGAGGAAATTTTCAATCTCCATGTGGACACGAATCTCCTCATCAGTTTTCCTCTTCAGGTCCTGTGATTGAGGCAACAGAACATATGAGACGAAGTTACTGCATATATGTGTGTACCTTTACTGCTCAGAGCCCAGCTGGTGCACAAGCACGCGGGAGCTCTCTGTGCAGCCCACACACATTTTTGCCTTTTTCCCAGTGCCAAAACTGACCAAGGCAGTGTAGTTCAGCCTGTGGCTACCTAACAGCTCTACCAGCATAGCACACTGGGGGCAATGCGAGGAGTTTAAGATGCTTAAATTGCTAAATAATGTTGTAACTATATGCAAGTGGAGCTTGAACTTTCAACATTAAAATGAATAGGCGGAAAAATATCTAAAATAAATCCATTTGACTTGAAATCACCTTTAAAGGAACCACGTAAGTAAAGTCCTTAGCCTTGTTTGAGGTCTGATCCAGAAAGCTTTGCATCCCCATGATGGTTCTGCTGGCAGACAATCTCCTGTCATCATCTAAGTCCTCTGATGATGCATTTCTCCAGGAAAGAGAGCCCCCAAGACAGCTACCTCTCTGTGCTGAGGCCAAACACTGGCCTTATTTTCTTTCTTTCTTTTTTTCTTTCTTCCTTTCTTTTCTTTTTTTCTTATATTGGCTTTTTCAATGAAAAGCTCATTGTACATCCCTCCCCTACAGATCTGAAAAAAAGCTGCTTGTGCAGCTCACCACACTTCAGCTGCAATTCCAAGGGATGGGGATGTTTATCATTTTAGAGGGAAAAAAAAAAGGATAATGTGGGGTAAAAATGAGGCACCAGACAAGCAGAGGCATTGCTAGAGTCCTAGGAGAAGAACCTTCTGAGACAAGAATTGTTCCCAGCACAGTGCTGAGTCCTTCTGTCCTACAGACAACCTGCTGAGCTGACTTTTTCCTCACAAGCTGCAGATACTTCTCAGTAAGGGCTGCGGGGAAGGGCTTACCTCCATTTCCTTGTTCAGTTCATTCTCTGCATTGCTGCACTTCTTCTGGGTTTGATGGACCTGGAGGTCTGTGCTTTTTTTTATGTAGCGTTTCTCTATGTCTGTTTTGGCTTTCATCTCTTGGAACTCATCTTTGAGGTAGACAATTGTATTATCTCGGTTCTAGGGGGGGAGAAAGAATAAGCAAAAAAGCAAGCCTGGAGACTGAAATCAGCTCTCTGCTTTTTAATCTCTCCACTCCCTGATAAATGCAAAAGAATCAAAGGCTGTAGGCTTCACACTTTCCCTGACTGTTGACCCATTTTAAACTGTGCTTCAAATGGAAGTTTGATTTATAACCCATGCAGAAGGCAATAAACCCATCAGTGAGGAGTGATAACCCCCGGAGAAGGCGGTGTGGTGAACAGAGTGGGACAAGAAACCAGGCCTTGAGGCCTTTGGTTTGGGAATAGATTCAGACATGCCTATTATAAGCTTGAAAATAGTCCGATAATTTCAACTGCTAAAGTTAGGCTTTGCTAACTACTTGGATTAGGCTGTCTCAGTGAGCGTGCATCTCTAACAAGAGGATAATAACTTGGCCCCACATATGCCTTGTCTTATTTCCTAAAGTATGCCCTATTCCCTGGATTTATTGCTGGGTTTTGTTTTGGTTTTGTTTGAGTTTTTTTTGTTTGTTTGTTTGTTTTCCTAGTTACACAGCAACTGTAAAAACACAGCCCTGTGAACAGGTGAAAATCTAATCTTGACTCGCTCATGTGTTTAAACAATTCTTTCTTGAAATCTTATCAAGAAAATGCTGCCCACTTTGTTAATAAAAGCCTACACCCAGGGTAAGTAAGGAGTGCCAAGCAAAAGCTGGCCATGAGCTCCCAGCCTCTCCCCACACCTTGTTTCACAGCGGAGCTGAGCTTTCCTGGGGGAGTTCTGCTCCAGGACGTTTACCCCCAAGCCAACGTGCCCCGTTTGTCCAGCTTTCTGTGTGCGCTCAGGAAGCAAAGTGAATTTGCTTGATTTGAGATCGTTAGTTTCTTTACTCCTTTTTCATGATTTTATTTGAATAGCAGATAAAAGCTCATTAATCAAGGGTTGGAACTTGGAAGAACCTCCTGTAAAACGAAAAACTCTAGACTGCACTGCGAGTTAAAAAGGTCATCAAAGTCTCCTGTGTAATTGCGCAAGGCCAACAGCAACGCCTCTGGGCTGGCTCCCAGTTGCTCCATTACAGCCTCTCGCTTGGCCCTCCTGCCATGCTGCGAGGGGTCGGACATTCATCAGCCAAACCTTGCGGCTGAAGATGAAATACCGAAGTGCTGGCATTTAAATGGTTTGAAGCCCACGTATCTTGTCTCTGAAGCACCCTTGCATTCCTTAACTGTGTAAACATGGAAAAATGCCACAGGAAGGAGCCAGCTCAATAGTGCTGTGCTTAAAAGCCTTCGCAGCATGACTCATTCGGAAAGGTTTCCTTATAAGAAGAGTTTGGAACAGTTTAAAGGAAAATCCTTCCCTGTGCACCCCTTGTCGGACACAGCTAGGAAGAGTAAAGTATATTTATAAGGCTCAGGACAATTAGGGCCTTGGCTGGTGCAGTTTTGTGGTTTTAAGAGTCATGCATTCAAAAATTTGCGAAGGTTTCCAAGATCAGATATTTTTTTTAACAGCCGTATCATCATATGACTGCAGACAGCTACAGACACGACCTATTTATGCCCCATTAAGGTTTCTGGTAATGGCTTTTATTCTCCTTGATGTGAAATTTTGGTAGGCATTGGGAGTGGTTGTGTTCCTAGTCGGTAGACACGGGAGGTGACTACACCACTTTATTCAGAGGTTGTCTTGCTGTGTTGTGGTGGAAGCACGTCTAAATCGAGGGGCTGGCAGACAGAGCGGGGAGATGCTAATGAAAAACACCAACGTTTTGTGGCGCTGAGGCTCAGCAAAACCAAGCGCTGCTGCAGTCAGGGTCTCGCTGCTATCTGTTAAGGATCTGGAAACAGGCCAGAAAAGGGTTCAGCTTAGGTTACAAACTGTTCAGAGAGCATGAACACCACATTATTTTCTTTTTTATTTTGTATTTTGATAGAGGAAAAAGTGCTTTTGATTTCAGAGCCCCAGGCCTCAGCTGGGATGGGGGCCCGCCTGCTCTGTTTGTTTTCTCTGCTGCATGGCATGTTTGTGGTTTGGATTTGGTGGTGTAAAACAGCTCTGATAGAAGCGGGGAGTCGGGGGGCTTGGTTACACAACCCGAAGCAGACGGGAAGTGAAATGCAAAACCCCGCTGGTGGTTTACAGTAATGCACTCACTTGGAGAGGGAAAGTCGGTTGCAGGCATGTGGGCAGCTACTGCAGCCCCGCTGGTGGGCCTGGAGCTGCAGAGCCGGGGCATTTTTGGTGTTATATCGTGGGTTTTGACGGCTGCTGCCACCCACAACCCGTGGGCGCCATCTGTGGACCATGCTGTTCCCTGAAGTTCAGAGGCAGGCACAGGGAAAAGGAGTTAATATTTATTCATTCTGGTTTCTTCTAGCAAAGGGCTCGGTCAGGACACCGCGTGCTTTCACGGTTAATGCAGTAAACCTTGGGGCTGCTTACTTGGGATGACTTCAGCTTCAAATCTGCCAAACCAGAGATGCAAAATCATACATCATGCATCCAAAACTATCCCAAAACTGGCAGAAACCGAGATCAAAACCTAGGCAATACTTGTTAAGAGCCAGTCTGCTCTGCTAGCAGGTAAACAAGCTTTTTTTTTCTCTGATCTCTCAGCTCGCAGACATCAGCTCAGAGGGCTGTCTGCTGCTGTTATCCGGTGCCAGAGGGTTCTGCCCCACAGATGCTGTTTGGCAGCAAAAGCCACTGCACTGTAGCTGGAAAGGGTATGCACGCTCATGTGTTTTCATTTACTGTGATTTATCTGTCTTGCAAGTGCCCCCTGCATCTCTCAGTTCTTCCACAGCAATTAGCATTTACAGTCCCTTAACACACAGCTGGTTACAGAAATAACAACCAGGAGCAAAGAGTCTGTGTGATTCCTACAGCCTTCGGGTAAACTCCCTGCTGCCAGCAGCACATCCAGCGCCCGCCATTTGGTGAGCATTTGGAGGGAGCAGAGGAGGGGGTGCTGTGCTGCGTGGGGGCAGCTAGTGAGCCTGTGGAGCATCCCGTTGCCTGCCTCTTCGCTTCCACGCCGAGTGCAGATGAGCTCAAGTCTTTCCACTGGCAGCTGCGATAGCTCAGCCCGCAAAGCCTGGAGTTATGCTTAGATCTACACACCTGCTGCGGTCTGGACTTGCATCCCCTGAAACCACACATCTCTGTCCTAGCTGCCAGAACATCCCTGTGCTGCACACCCCCCTGCGAGGAATGCTTCGGCTGAAAGGACAGCAGCACTGGAAGGTCACCCATCCTCCTGGCATAAGGACTTCTGCAGCCCTCCGCCAGCTCACCTCAATACCAACGAGCGCTGTGCCGTGTCTGAGGGGCAGTTTGCTGGCAGAAGGACCAGACTTGTTGGCAGTGGCACCCTTGTCAAAGACCCTGTCCCCGTGGCACCACGTTCGGATCTACTGCACCAGCTCTGGCTCCTGCTGAGCTGCCTTGGGGGCTGTTCCAGCAGTGGGGTGAAGTAGCCCAGGACCATCACAAACCTCGTGCCTTCCACTACAGTCATCTGGTACATTTCTCCAGCATAAACATGAACCAGTTCAGGGGTATAAGCATTTAAGATATTCCCCATGAACACTTAATATATGGATTTGTCTTCCCGGGGGAGGATAAAGGAAGAAATGTGACAAATTTTAGTCACTGCTAAAAGCACTACTGAGTGGCACACTGATGCCACAGCTGGGTGTCTTAAGAGAGCCCTGAGAGAATAAAAAATAATGGACTTGTTTTCACTAGCACCAATGATGCAACATCTTGGTTTTCTGTCTAGTATGTAGCCTGATATATTACTGTTTGTTATAAAATTACACCATAACTTGCATACATTTACGGCATGAATTTACCAAAAAAAACCCTATCGGTCATAAAAAGTCTCTGTGTGAACAGCAATGCAGGAACTTAAAAGTTTACATTTCCTTATTTTTTTGTTAAACTATATAAACTATATAATTTTATACAATATTAACTTGTTTCAAAATCTGTATAATGGCCATCACTTGTCCAGGAAGTCTGAGAAAGTATTTTTCTGCAAGCTAGGAAATGAACACTGTAGCAGCTAACAGAACTCCTGCAGCCAAACTACAGGTACCGGAGATGTTCCTTTATGGAGGAACATCATCATAAAACAGTCTGGAATAAAAACAGACTGATCGTCTCAGCTCCTTTTGAGACACCAGTGTTTTCCAAAAGGAAAGAAAACAAAATGTGAGAACATTTAGCATCTGACTTGTGTTCTATTAGAAAGAAGAATGAGCAGAGCAGGCTAATACAGCATTAATTAGCATCTCATTAAGAACTAGCAAGACTGAAAATACAAACATGCAAGCAACGTGTGTGAATCAATGACCGTGTTTTTCTGGTTCCATGATTAGATTTGCTTGCTTTTGTTTTCTCATCCACTGGACTGGAGACAGCCATGCAGGCTTTTGTCTACAGGTCTGTGTATTATTATTGTTCAAAGTGCTCCAAAATCAGCAAGCTGTATTTTTGCTTCTAATTAGTTGGCAAGGTGACAAATCATGCAAGTGTCTGTAAAACTGCCGATGGGAAAATCCCATATGAGGCAAAAAGAAATTATTCTCCCTTGGGAGACGGAGTGAGACACCATTATTTTTGGCACAGGAGGAAAGCAGTACTTGAAAGTAGTCTTGTCTTTGATTTGTTATCAAAGCTGAAACTACAAGGAAACCCAGAAAAGGATTTTTAGGCTGGAAACATTAAAACAAAATCCCAAATGAGTGCAGGTCCCGCTTGATGAGGCAAAATGCAAGAACCCAATTAGCATAAGGTATTAAAAGAACACAGAGAAGGTCACCTTCTCAGCATGGGAGCTACACACCTTCCTATGACTGCAAGAGCAAAGAAAGGTGCAAGGCAGAACACAGAAATGCCAAATCTGACTGTGCAGTGCCCACAGCTACCCAGGAGCATTCAGAAGCTGAGTGAGACAGGGCATTGCGCAGAAACCAACAGACAAAATGTGGAGTTGTGAGCCTGACAAACTGTCCAGCTTATTTAATTTAAGTGCAACGCAGATGTCAAGGGATTTGGGGGTTGTCCCATAGGGCCTAGAAATAGTCTCCCAATCCACTTCCAGTGGGAGTAAGTATATACTGAAGTACACAGCTTCCCTTTTCAGTCCTGGGTCTGACCTTTACATCTTTTAAATGTTCTGTTCAAATCTGTAAGGGAAAAAAAGAAAAAAAAAGAAGAAGAAAAAAAAAAAGAAAAAAAGGATAAAAAGGAAAAAAAAAAAGAAATAAATGAAAAAAATAAAAATAAAAAAGCAAAGAAAAAAACCTTCATCCTTCATTTCTCCTTCACTTTCCACAACTACTTTTCCTTGTTTCTTTTTCCTAACTTGCTAATTTTCCATTTCCTTCAATGACTTCTCTTCTTTCTCCTCTCTGTTATGTCCACATTTTTTTTCTAGTGTTCTTTTCACCTTCTCAGTGTACCTTATGCATTTCCAGGATCTCTGCTAATACACTTCCCCTTGGTGTGATGCCCACTGTTAAGTAATCTCACCTGAAGTTCCATTTCAGTTTCTTTCTTGACATCTTGCAGCTGTTTCTGGAGTGACTTTATCTCCTTCTTTCCTTCCTCCTCCCTGAAGGAAAATGGGAAAATACAATTTCTTGAATATATCAAGAAAGACAGAAGTTGTATAGCTAGATAGGGAATTTCCTGATACATTGGTGCACCTAGCTGAACACTGCCCCATTTAACTTGCTCATTGGTGAGTTTGTAACAGCTGAACTAAAACAAGTATGTGCAAAAGCTTGCCCTGCTTCTTCAGAACAGCAGATAAGCCACTTTCTGTGGCTGGGTAGCAGAAAAGGCATCCATCTCTTCACTCCAAGTCTTGAGGAGGCAGCACATCTGCAAGTCAGAAGCAGAGGCTCCTCACCAAAGCTAGTGACTTGGTAAGTAAATCCTTAAAGAAAAGATGCATAGACAGAGCAAGGAGGATGGGAATGAGAGGTAGAATGAACCAAAATCCTGGGGAACCAGATCAAAACCTACAGAGGTATTTACCTGTTTAAAACAAAATGGATGCAGTCATATTCTAGGTTTCATTACTATCTTACTGCACCCTGAGTGCTTTTCTAAGCTTTTATGCCTATCATCTGATCTAAAGCCAGTAACAAGAACTGCTGCCTGAGGCTTTGTACCGCCTCCCAACCTTACAGTCAAACACGCATTTCATTTTCATAGTCCTGGGTGACTGTGATACACTGCAGCTCCTGATTAGGAGTTCCAGCCTTGCTGCAGACTGCTTTCAGACCGGTACATTGACACAAAACCAGGGAACTTATGGTATATTGAAATACAGATCGAGTTCATTCCATGAAAACAATGTACAGTAGATCAGGTAACACAGTGATTAGATATGGTTGATAAACTGGAATAAAACAATTATGTCCTTCTCAGTTACGATTTGTCTGCCCCTTTCCATTTTCCAGTATTGAACAGTGATTCCACAAGCAATTGCTGCTTTCATTTTTGCTTTCTGTCCCTTCCACAGATAAACAATAAATCCCTTGGTTTTAGACAGTGGAAGAGGTGGGTTTCGTGCTTGAAAGACAACTGCCTCTGCTGCCATCTGTGCTAGCCCCTTGCTGTCAGTGGGGAAAAGGGAGCATATTAGCATATGGGTCAAAGCAGATCCTCCTGGGCATCAGCTAACCTAAAGGCCGTATGTTGCTGACCCTGGTTTGAGCAGATTATTTATAACTCTGGCTTCCTCTGGAGACAAGAAGTTAAAGATCAGGGAACGGCTATATCACATTATGTTTTAATTGATTATGGAGCAGCATTTGCATTAACTTGGACCACTGTGATCCAAGTTCAGGCAGTTCCCCTGTCTGATTAATATCAGTACCATCAGTTATTTCTCTCCCAATGGGAAAGAAGTACAATTTGTGAAGTAGTCAGGATAATTCAGGCTGAAAAAGTGGAATCCTTTCTGTATCTTGGTTTAGGGATTGTATTTGTTTTATTTTACTTCCCTTTTATAGCATCTACTGAGGGCGAATGGGCTTTGGCTCTGAGCAGTTAAGCAGAAAAATACTGAAGTTAACTCTGACCTGATAAGGATGTCATGAAACTTGCTCTTCTTTGCATTCTCTCTCCCATTAGCTTCTATTAGGCTGTTAAATGTTCCTGATTCCTGCATCTCTTTCATAGTTGCAGTAATTACATCACTTGCATACTGCCTGCCAGGAAGAAAATGTATACAACAGTAATTCGTAAGTGGGAGAGTGGGAACCCTGTGTTTTTACTTTTGAGCAAGAATGAGAACTTTAAAGCCCTGAGCATCCCCCACAGCCGTTATATCTGTGCTTCACTCACCTGTCAGCCTGAATTTTTCTGAGAGTATCTGCAGGCAGAGCACTGTGTTTCATGGACTTGTTGGAAATATGATGGGCTCTTTTCAGATCCTCAGAATTCCCCAGCTGCTGCTTGTGTTCAGTGCTTTTCAGAGGCTTAGAGGTAACTGTTTCCCCACCCCCTTGCCTTGCAGACGTAAGCTCTTGATGGTCAATGTCCAGCTCCTTCTTGTCTCCGATTTCTTTCATTTCCTGGCTCTCAATCTAAAAGGGAGTACAAGAGACGTGCTAGCACACTGGGAAGTAGAAATGAACCCTCTGCAAATTTATGTGAGAGGAGCACAAAGTAATAATAAACGAGAATGCAGATATACTAAGTAGACATTTGTCTGAGATGTTTTTAAAGACTTCCAGCAAGGGAGACTGCACAGTCTCCAGTCAGTACCAGCATGTCACAACTATCTTTACTGTAAGGAAGATTTTTCTGAAAAGTCCTTGTCTGCAGTTGAACCTCTTCTTGTCCTAGTCTCTGTAGACACAGAGAAAAAAATTATTCCTTCTTTGCAGCAGCTTTTATGTATGGGAAGCTTGTTAGTCCCCTCAGCCTTCTCTCCATCTTAGCCATTTCCCCCTTCCTGTCTCCAGGACCTTTGCCTACAATATTACGGTTAAAACAAGAGCTGAGATGCATGGAAAGAAATGATAGGCATCAGCTATCTGCTTAGCTGCTTCTTGTGAGAGTGACAGCAGAAGAGGTATAACATGAATTCAAAGAGAAAATTCAAAATACTAGCAGCAGTCTTCTGTGGGAAGATATTTTGCAGCCATGTACAATTTTACAAACAAAAAAAAAAGCCCCGAAAAAGCAAAAGCACACTATAAAGTCAACTGAGGCCTTGCTTCTAGGAATTCCCCTGCTTAATGTGCTACGGGAAGGATGCAGGTGTATGCACTGGGGCATTAAAAGAGAAAATTTTCTTGCTCACCTCCAGACATCTCAGGGGTTTGCATGTCAACTTAGTCTGTGGCTAAACACCACAGTTTGTAGCAGTACCATTGAAGCCAAGTAATGCACTCACTTCCAGCCCTATCCTAGTCAAGAGCTGCCTACTCTCCACCCTGGCTGCTTGGTGAAATGGAAAAGAGAACTCGGAGCTGAAACATTTTCCAGGAAAAAAAAAAAAAATAATAATAATAATAATAATAATAATAATATTTTTAGCAGCACCGGTACTCAGTCCAGATCACTTCACAGACACAAAAACGTTTGTGCCAACACAGCACCAAGGGCAGAGTGAAAACAACGGGGCAGAGCATCCGTGGTGCATGCTAGCAGTAATTCCAAGAAGCTCCTGGTCCAGGAAGGCTCCGATAATGTTCTGTGATCCTGCTGCAGTCGGTGGGGGCAGTGTGCAGGGCACTGCACAGGGCTGCTTCATCCTGAATACACATACATCTCATGAGGGGATGAACCAGCCTCTGGAAGTGCCTGACTTGCCACTGAATACAGAAGGAGTCTAGCTGGCTACATGCTTAATTTTTGGACAGTTAAATTTACATTAAATGAATGCCATGCAAAGTATATACAGACCAATGAAAATTACAGTTAATTAGGAAAAAAAAAAAAAAAAGGTTTAAAATAGTTTTCAGTTAAGGCTGTACTTCAGAAATAGGTAATTTAGGCAAACAAGCTTTTAATATGATGTAGATTTTATGAATGCTCTGATAGATGCTTATAATGTCTGGGAAAGTTCAAGACAGGCTATAACTGGGTTGTCTGTAAACAGTAGGGAATTAAGCACTAATAATTACCAAATAACTACGGAAGAGCAAGGAGTTTGTAAACTGCATGTGGTGCCATCAGCGTACTCTCCTACCTGATTATCTTTTGCTAGTCTTTTGCTCCAAAGTCAGCAAATAGAAAGGCTGCCTTCTTCTGGGGTACACACTGCATAAAGCAATTCACAAAGTTCCTGATGTAGAAAATCAGTGAGGTGCTGACCAACGCCGTGACTAACCCTCTCCAGAATGTCATCAACTGAAATTTAGACTGTCAATCTATGAAATGTCAGTCTGCGAAAATGTCATTGATCTGTTTGACTGACAGAGCTCCAGTAGCATGCAAGGTGCATTGCAAATACAGGTCTTCTACAAATACAGTGATAACAGAGAAATGGAAACTGAGAACCAGGAGAAGTGGTGAATTAAAGAGTACTAGATTTAGCAAGTAGCTTCCCTTAGGTCATTATCTTGTTTCCATATTGTTTCCTCCTTGATTTGTTTGGGAATCTTTAGCAATACAACTGAGGTTTACTGTCTAGGGGAAAACTGTGTTTTAAGAAATTACTTGGTAAAACTGAGGCTCTGTGCTTGGAGAGGAAAAACTAAGGCATTTTCTCTATAATTTAAATGCACATTAAGGATGTCTATGAACCTCAATTTGTTTGGCTGAAGGAGAACAACTCCTGCCATCCTTGAGATATGCTGTCTGTGTGTTCTTGCAGCTGGCTCATCAGAGGCTTCACACCCAGATCTGTGAGGGAGAAGCATCCTCTGGAAACAGGAGGAGTGGCTCACCGTACTCTTGTAAGGGGAGGAGTGCCCTCTGTTGCACAGTCCAAGCATTGTTCATCCCCTGAAATTCACTGTAACCTATTAAAAGACTTTCCTCCCCTGCAACAAACCTCTGCCTGAGCATTATGGCTTCTTTATCTTCTTCACACCTCTGCCCAAATCCACTTAACTATGATGCCTATTAGAAATCAACTAATTAAGAATGTCATTAAGAATGGTAGCTACTAATACATTTTGAAGTGGAATCTTTCTTAATTCATTGTCTGTGGGGACTAGAGGAGGATTAGCATCCACTTAGAGTAACAGAATTACTCTGGTTTGGGGTACTTTCAAAGTTCCTATTCTTCTGTATTTTTAAAATGGCGTTGTATCTACATAAGCCCCTACATACGTTTTACTTCTTTTTCACAAATCCTTTGCTTGTCATCTAACCACTGAGATGTTAGAACTGTAAGCCCAGGAACCTCATCTTGGGTCAGTGGGGTTCTTTGTACAGTCTTGACAAAGGCTTCTCAGTGATGCTGCAGCATAAATATTACAACATCATCTGTGCGTTTTCATTGTTTCTTCACCAAAGGGTCACGGAGCGCTTTGCAGAAACAAAACCTGAGTTGATTTTTAAAAAATACTGATAGAAGACATAAAAGACAAGAAGAAAAATTAGAGGTACTTTTTAAAGAGAGAGATCAAGAGGCACATACGCAGCTGATGTCTGTCTTGCCTTCGTATGAAACCAGCATGATATATCCAAGGATTGAGAGCTGATCAACGCAATTCTCCAGCACAGCAGTAAAGAGCAGAGCTTCCAGCTGAGTGAATTTTTCCATTTTGTTAGTCTCTGTGTTCTTGCTAAGAGGAACAAAGACAAGAGATGCCAATGAGAATTACCCTGTAGTGTTAGTAACGGTAGTATAAACTAAGGTAGACCTGAAATAGCCTTATTTGCAGCCTTTTATACACATCCTTAGCTTTGTTTATAGTCTTTCAAACACTGTTTATAAGAGGAGCTGTGCTCTGCTAATAATGGCTGCATTCAGGGAATGTTTAGCTTTCACAGAACAAAGTATGTCCTGGTCCCTCCTAGAGCAGATCTGGGTAGACAAGATGAGAAGGGAATGAACATGGATCGCACAAATTGGGTGAGGTGGCCTCACCACTCATTTTGAGGGAGAGAAGTGCTTCATGCTGGACTTTGTACTTTGGGAAATAACAGAATGAAGGTGCCTTTGTAAAAGGAAAATAAAAAATCCATACCTCATATAAAATCACAGTTGGTAAACCTTCTTGTTCTAATCACTCTTCATTCCTAGTGCGTAGCCTTCATATTTTTATGTTCCAAACATTTTATGTTCCTTAACATGTTTATATTTTTAACGATACCTCAGGAGGAATTGTTACCACCTCAAGACTTTGAAAGTCAAACCAGAACCAATATCTGGACTAATCAAACTATCTTTAACATTCTGTGTTGATTTTGTTTTATTTTAATTGCTTTTCAAATGTGAAACAGATCTGCATCCCTTCTGCAGTCACAATATTCCATCTGCAAGCAAGGCAGATGGAATATTGTGTAAGTGCATCTAGAGCATGGTGGAGATTCACTGTTAAACCAAGTGAGAGTGGTTCATTTAGAAAACTGCATAAGAAAACATTTGCATACAAAACAGAGAAATTCTCCAAGGTTTTTAATGAGTTTTGGTAAGCCATTAGACGATCCCTCCAAACCCTATGCTCCTAAAACAGGTATTTCTGGTAGAGCACCTAGCACAGTGGGAGCCGCAGATGGCTGAGATCCCACATGTCGTTGCAATGGAAGCATCAACATCTACTAACAACATTTTCATTTGGCTGCTGTACCTATGACTGGGTTAGTGCCATCTGTAAAACCCTTGCATAAACACACTCTAGGTCTGCAGAATATTACAGCCCAATCTGTAAGCAAACCATGGAAATGCATCAGGCAATGCCTGTTAACCTGACTAACAGGATAAAACATGTCTATATTCCACTAAAAAACAAAAAGGTTTAGATGCAGGCATGCCCTGGATCACTGGGAGTCAGCAATTTTTCATAAGCAACTTTACAAGTGTTTAAAAAATAGGCATATTTACTATAAGATCTCAGAAACTGTTACAATTTATCTTCCTTTGTTGTTTCTGTTGAAGAAAATATAGTAATTTACAACTACAGCATGAAATGAATTGCACTGGAATGGAATATATGGTCACTTTTTTTAGTTAAGGTCTATGAGAGGTCTATTATTACCATAACAGAACAAAATAAAAATGTAGATTTTATGTATTTTTTTCCAGCTAACAGGCACTAATAAAATGTTGTTTGTTTTAAATTTCTCGTACATTTTTATCTTTTTAAGAAATCTTTAATCTATATTTTGAGCTTAAATAACATGCGAATAATCTACTTCATGTGGAGTCTTAATGCTAAAAATATGGAGAAAAAAGCGTTGTTGTGAGAGAGCTTTCACAAATGATTGTGACAGCGCTCTTCAAAGTAGAAATAGCGCTTGCAGCTCTCACAGGAAAAAGTGACTTATCTGGAAATAAAGGAGGGTGGAATAGCTTTTCCCCTATTGCTTGAACAACTTCTGTCCAACAGAGAATTAACTCAATATATTAATGTGTGTTTAGAAAACTCACAGCAGGAATGTTTCTCTAAAACTTGCTGGTTTGCTCCTCCTACCTATCTCCTCTCATAGCTGCTCTAACAGCCACATACTCACTCAGCAGATGCATGTGCCAAACCAGTAAGCTCTGCCTGGGCTTATGTTGACTTGGAAGTGAGAAGGAAACCACTGTCTGGGGCATTTAGAAATGCTACAAGCAGCGAGGTGCTCTCACTGGATTTTAGTATTAATGGAGTGCCCACAGACCATCCTGATATTGACATTGACTTTAATCACTGCGCTTTGCTGCACTCCTTCGCTAAGCTCTATTAATAAAAAGAGAGCTATGTGAGGGATTCAGCTTCCCCCGAGAGCTTAGGCTGACATTCTTTCTCTGCTGACCTAAAGGGAAAGAAAAACATATCAAGAAATAATTTTTAAAACAACTGTATAAAAGGTCTGGCCTGCTGTTCCTCTGGGGATTGCAACTCCCTCTGCTGTGTGAGATTCTTGGATGTGCATTTCTCCCATCCTGCTGCCTGACAAGCAAAAACGGCTTCAAAAGCAGCTTTTTTTTTTTTTTTTTTTTTTTTTTTTCAGCATTTCTGAGTTAAAGGATATACTAACAAATTCCAGTGAGAAAGCTGAGAATGGCACATTTCTGTCAGCTCGGTTTTGCAAATGTGTTGGCAAAAAGAGATTCTGAATCTCCACAGTGTCAGCAGCTGGGCCTTAAATCAGGAATATCCGAGCTTTACCAAAGAATGTCTCTTCGGCAAGCAAAACAGTTGTGGCCTTACAAAACTGCCCACCACTACAAATGTTAGGAAAAAAACTGCTCATTTGAAGCAAATTAGAAAAGAAACCTTGGAAAAGTTAAATAGCCTTGTTTTTGGCTAGGAGATGCAAAGCAGGTTTCCTTCTGAATGCAGAGAAACACCTTCAGCTCCTGCTCACTGAGGCTGTACTGGTAAGAATTGAGAACTAATGGGAGCGTTTATGGCTGTAGATGGCTGTGACATCTCTGCTGCTGGAAAACAGGGTTTTGGCAGGGACCGTGCCCATTCTCTGAGCAGAGGAGTACACTTTTGGTACTCCTAGCTGGGTATGTGAATGAACTTTGCTTTATTTCTTCCTTAAAACAGAAGCTAACAGAACAATTCAGAGAATTCATAATACTCCATCCCTCCTCTACTCCGATCACAATCTGTCTCTAAGAAAAACCCCTGTTTACCCACGCTTACATCTATACAACCCCCAGTCCCCCCCGGCCCAGGCCCGTTGCTCACCGGGCCCCGCGGCCCCGTCTCCATGGCAACCGCCCTACTCCGGGGGCCTTGCGGGGCTGACCGTGTGAGTGCCTGCACTACGGGATGGCGACTCCCCTCCGCTAATCCCCCCCGAGAAAATAAAAGGAACGCGGAGCCGGGCACGCGGAGTGCTGGGGCCGATGTCCGCGCCCCGTTGGAGCGGCTGCTATTTTTTATTTCCACTCAGGCGCTCTTGGGGCCTCCCGCTGGCGGGGGCCTTCGCGGCCCGTATCCCGGCAGGCAGCGCGGGGGGTTCTCCCTTTCGCCGCCATCTTGGTGCGCAGCCATAGGGGTGAGTCGGGCTGCAGCGGCCCCGGGAGGGAAGCGGGAGGGGCTGCCCCCCGCCATGGGGCTGCAGGCGGGCGCGGGGCCCCCGGGGCGTTGCGGCTGGCGCCGTGCGGGAGAAGGAGCGGGCGGGATGGCGCCGATGCGCGGCGGATGGTGCCGGCCTCCGCCTGAGGCCTGGAGCCGCCGGTGCCGGGAGGCGGCGGAAGGGTCCCCCCGCCGTGAGGCAGGCGTCTGCCCCGGGAGGCTACGATGGAGGTGGTGGCTGGGGGAGGCTGACGGCGTGTGTGTGTCGTTCTAGGCCTGCCGGGACCAGGGCTGCAGGAGGACACCATGAGCGGGAGGTGAGTGAGCCGCCCCGCGCTGCGGTTACGGCGTGATTTTGGCAGGTTTTATTAAAAACGGGGCGTTTGTGAGCGTTTGGCTGAAGCTGCGGGCAGTGAGATGTTTTCTATGCCTGCTCTGATTTTCCAGGACAGCTTCGCTACCCAATACACCTGAGTATCCGGAGTGTCTGTCAAACGGCCACAGTGGGTTCTGCGTATTCTGAAATCCGTGCCTTGAATTGGTTGTAGTTGTTCATGTTGTCCTACACCTGTCAATAGATTGTTGAGTTAATGTTAGTTGGAGTGGTCTTGGTCTTGATCGTACTGTTTAATTGATTAATGGAGGTACTGTGCCAGTGATCCATTTTTTTATAGATAGAGGATTGCGTTCACAAATAGTGGAGGGATTAAAACTGAATCGCAGTGTTTTGTTTGAATATTTATCTGGAGTTTGTTCTGTGTGGAAGACAGAACAGGGTAATTTACCTTGATTCCATCCTATTATTGTTGCTGTATACAGTTGTGACACGGTCATGTTTGGTGGAACAAGCCATGCCAATGTGCGTGGTATGCATATGTTGTATGTATGTATATACGTACATAGACCTGTTGTCCCAGATACTTAGCTTTTTTCTATTGCCTGGATGTAGAGACTTAACAGTAGTTTGTAGAACTAAGTGTTTTTTTCCTCAGCTAAGTTTCTCTGGTGTGGAAATAGTTTCTTCTGAATCAGCACATTGTTTGGTTTTACCTTTAATATTTTGGCCTGAGTTAATTTGTGTGTTTTCAATACCTTCAGGTTGTGGTCCAAGGCCATTTTTGCTGGCTACAAACGTGGCCTCCGAAACCAGCGGGAGCACACCGCCCTTCTGAAAATTGAAGGCGTCTATGCTCGCCAGGAGACAGAGTTCTACTTGGGCAAGAGGTGTGCCTATGTATACAAAGCAAAAAAGTAAGTCACTTTCTACCATTACGCTAAATTTGTCAACTTCTGTATCACATTTTGCAAATGCTGGGGTGTGAGCAGTCTGCTTAGATATCTTTAGACAGAACCAAAAAAAAA
The DNA here is from genome assembly GCA_011076525.1 of Nettapus auritus. Lineage (NCBI taxonomy): Eukaryota > Metazoa > Chordata > Aves > Anseriformes > Anatidae > Nettapus > Nettapus auritus. The sequence continues at coordinate 16,037,905 of CM021773.1, forward strand.
AAAAAAGAGCGAAACTTGCAAACAGTATCCATACAGTATTGTGTAGAGCAGTTTCCTTGTTTGGTCTTAGGTTTGAAGTCCTTTGTTATTTTTTAATTAGTTGACCTATGCGTCTATCATTCAGGTTGTGAAATTAATGTAGAATAATCATTCAGTGTTATAAATGATGTATTAAAGAGCAGATGGGAAGAATAGCAACCTTTTGCTTGGGTCTGGCAGAAACTGAAGGCAGGCTGATAGAGCAAATTGAGGTGCGATGAACTTGTGCTGAGCACTGTGAGTTACTGGGATGTTTAATGGCAGAACGTTTTGTGAAGGCTGGAGGAGTTTATCCTGGCTTTTGTGTGTTTGTGTCAGAGCACTTCTGCTGTGCTAGCATTGGTGGAGGTCTTTAGAGTAGTTGCTTATTGCATTCCACTTATCTTTTCTTTGAGCATAGTTGTTGACATACAGGAGCTTAGAATTGTCTCGAATAAAATGCATCAGGCTGTTTGTGTGACCACTGTCATTTTGAAGGTGGTGTATGGCTTTTCTTCTAAGGTAGTTGTGACCTGTCCCAGTGCCTTAGGCTCATGCCTGTGGTGTTTCTGGAGAAATCTTAGAAAAAGATGTTGTGTTTTCTTCAAAATGGAAATTGAGGAGTTGTCATTTTGATCTTATTAACAACAGTGTTTTCCATATTAAGCTTTATGGTTTGTTCTTTGGAGCTTCTGAGGAACTGCTAGCTGCAGCACTTAACCCACTTGGAAGGCACGGTGCAATTTGTGTGCTCAGAAGCTTTTCTGTTTCCTCAGCAACACCGTCACCCCTGGTGGCAAGCCCAACAGGACACGAGTGATCTGGGGGAAGGTAACCCGTGCCCATGGGAACAGCGGCATGGTTCGTGCCAAGTTCCGTTCCAACCTCCCTGCCAAGGCCATTGGACACAGAATCCGAGTGGTGAGTAGTTCTACTTCAGCAATGAGCCATTCATTGGCAGCTTTCAGGGTGTGTTTTAATCCCCCCAACTATGAGGGAAAGCTGTTGCATACTCCTTGCGAAGTTAGGAGAGGTTTATTGCTGGCTGCTTGTGCTGAGAGGATTTGTTGCATTGTGAAGGGTTTTGTACGCTTGTTCAGGTTGCCTGGCAAGGCTCTTGAAGTTCCTGGACTCTTCTTCAGCTCCCTTGTTAAAGATATTTTGGTTTCTTTTCCTTGCATCTTGCGTACGTACTTTTTGCACTCTTCTGCCCCAGTTCCAACCCACTGGCAAGGGAACTGTGGTATCAGTTTTTTTTCTCCTACCTCCCAAATGTTTTTACTGAGGGGCAATTATCTTCCTAGTGATTTTGTCCAAAGAAGCATTGTGGGAGTGTTGATTCTTTCTCCTGTGCCTTAGAAAAAGCACAGTAGGAGCTGTGTGGTTAAATCCTGAAACTAGACACGTGAAGCCTCTTCCTCTCAGTGAGCAGGAGGGCCAACACCTCTGGGGGAGCCTGGGTACTAGCAAAGAACTACTCGAGTCACAAAACTAGCTGTTACGCTTTCTTAATTCTTGTACTTCTTGTGTAAATGGGGGAGTTGCTTTTATAGCAGTTAAAGAGAATGTTTAAAATCAGTCCCATGAGAAGGTGTCTAACATGATTCTATTCTTGTATTTTACAGATGCTGTATCCCTCTAGGATCTAAATTTTTATTGGAAATAAAATGCAGAGTCTGTTTCATTTTTGTACATTCCTATTTTTATCTTCTCCAACTATTTTGAGGGATTTTATTACTCTTCAGTGGCATATCAGAGTGTACAGCCCAGTGATGTAGTAGTGACTCCAAACTAGATCCTCAGATGGAGATTTGACGCAGCAAGGCACTTGTACAGCAGACCACATTCTAAAGACAGATAACTGGCAGCCCTTACCGTGACCTGTCTTTGCCTCCATCGTAGAATGACTGATTTTCAGGGCTAAGCAATAAATGTTTACAACCTCAGACTGTGCATGCAAGTTTTCTACAGAACAGGAGAAAAAATTCCTTGCCTCCCAGTTAGGGGAAAGCTTCCTGTATTCCTGTTTCTCGTGAACTTGGCAATGACTGCCGTTAGGACAGAATTGCATAGTGGGACATGAAATCTTAGCAGGTGTAAGTCCTTCCAGCTGTCATCTAAAAATAATAGTTTTAATAGAGTCAGAGGCCACGTTTGGCTGGACAGCGTGTGTGCAGTTAGTGTAACTGGGGTCTGCACCTGTCTGACATCTCCATTTTACAGCTCTAGTGTGTGTTAATACCTGCTGGTTTCCTTTCCAGCCTTACCACAGAGTATGTGAGATGAGAAGGATCTTTAAATCAGGATACCCTATTACTTCCATGGTTTCTTTAAAGTTTGTTAATCAAAAAGGCAGTGAAAACAGATTGAAGGATACTTAAAGTCTGAGTTTCTTGGTACATTTCTCAAAAACACTGGGTAATTTTAAGGGAGGTTGCAGGCAGCTGCAGGTTGGCATGGCTGCTGCTGCTGTCATAGTCTTCCTTTCTTCCCCATATGACCCATCAATACCCCCAAGAGGTTGATGACTGCTGATTGCTCACAGCAGTCCAGACACTAGGAAAGCATTCCTGGCTGCTGAGGCAGGTGAGTCGTTTTCCTAACCCTCACTCCAATGTGTGTTTGTTTGTTTGTTTTTCCCTTCATGAACGAGAGCTTGCGGGGCCCTGCTGCTTATATGAGAACACTTGCAGCTTTTACATCGATGGAGAGAAGCTGGGCAGCTTACAGGGTACTTGGGTCAAGCAGGGCTTTATTCTTAGAAATACCAAGTTGTACACATAGGGTTCAAAGCAGGGTGGGGTGGCATATAAACTGATTTTCCAGGTTGGGGCTGTACCAGAGGAAAGAGGAGGAAATGTGAGCAAATCAGATGGTGACAGCACCTGGGTCAGACTAGTCCCTGCTGAGTGTTTGGCTTCTGCTGAAGAGAAGGTAATGAGTGCTGATCTTGAGTTAACCTTTGTGTCACAACTCAACTACAGCATTCATCTGGTCCTGCCAAAACCAGTCTGGCTGTGTGTAGTGGCTGCTCAAAGCAGGTGTAGCCTGTTGGAAGGCCAGTTTAATGTTACTGCCTGTGCTGCGGCTTCCAAGTGAAAACCCCTTTGACTCCTTTTGAAGTGCAGTACAAATACTGCATGGGAGGAAGCTGTGGCATCAGGGGAGGCTGCTGCCTGCTCCCTTGTGAACCAAACCAGCTGGGAGCTCCTTCACCTGCTGGACGTGGTGGGGAGGTGGAATTGGCAGTTGCTGGTGATGAAGATGCCGATGTGACAGCCCCTACTGTGCTGCTGGATTTTGTCCAGGATCTGTTTGGCACAGTTAATGTGCCAAACTACAGCAGATGGAGAGGATGAAGGAGGAAGAAAAGGAGATTGGGCCACATCTGCTTTTTAGCTGTGGCAAGCCACCACTTTGAAGCAGCTCGTGCAGTGGGATCCTCTGGGTGAGACCCTCTGGAAGGTGAGGAACCTCCCATATGTGCTGGTGGTGACCCATCCGGCCCACATGGACAGCCGGAGCAGGCAGTGGAAGCACCTTGGAGGATGCAGTGTGCCGGGTGGGGCTTGCCAGCAACTGGCTGTGGAGGCAGTATGGTATCCTGGAGGCCAAGAGAGCTGCGTGTAGAGCGCTGACAGAAGTTACAAACTACCAGGAAGGTAACCTGAGACACATCTAAATGGGGTAAGAGACAGAGGCTTTGTGGAAAAAGATCACGTGCTTGGGTTAGGGCCTGTAGGGGTCTGAGGAACACGGTAGGCCAATGCGATGCTTAGTGACCAGGTTCAGATACAGCAGGGAGGGTGAGCTGGGCTTCACAAGCAGGGTGATCTGGAAATTAATGTCCCAAGGAAGGACAGACATTGTACACATCTCTGTGCAGCCTGCAGCGGAGGGCAAGGCAGGATCCTGAGGATGTCTCAGCTGCCTGCTGCCACAAGGGGACACTGCTCCCTCAGCATCATGCCATCCTTGCTCCAAAACCCTGATTTTGCTGCATAAAAGCTGAACGACCTACCTCAGGAAATTTCTATTAAAAATTACTGAGTTTCTGCTTTGCATGAAATGAGATATTGGAGCAAGCAATGTCCCCTAGAAACCTGCTGGGCTGGTTTAGCTGTGAGCAGGGAGGGAGTCAGAGCAAGACAGCTGCCTCTGGGCTTTAGACTGTCCCAATACTGGCGCAGTGAAAATCCCAAGTGTAAGAGCTAAGACCATGCTTTTCCAGAAGAGCCTGGGAGCTGAGGTGTTTGGTACATAGTTCCCATCAGCACAAAGCTCCTGAAATTCCCCAGGGTTCTTTGTAGACACAGGATGATGGGATGGCCAAGATGCTGTGAACAAGATAACAGTCTGTCTCCTGTTGTGCTGTTTGCCATTAGCATGTTGGTTATTCTCAAGCTACTTTCTGCACACCAGAATAGTTGAAGGACTGAAGATGTGTTGTGTGAACTTGTTACAGTGGCTGGATCCATGGGGACCTTCCCACCTACCCTGATGAAAGGCCCAGTTAAATTACTGGGATGAGTGGTCTTGAATCGGTGTCACTGTGGAAGCAGCAGATAATTTTGTCTTTAAAAACAATGGCCTATATAATAGCTCAACTCACATCCCATCCTTTCTGGGCATGACAAGGCACCATTGTTAGTTTTTTTTGTGTTAGGACTTTAAATGTTTTTGCTTTACTTTTGCTTTACTTTTGGTTTATTCAGATCTTATATCCAGCTAACATCTAACTATCACCAAAAGAAATACTAAAGCCTAGTGTTTATTTCATTTCCCTGTCAGTGTGTTCCTATAAGCTTTAAAGCAATAAACATCAAATACTGTGAAACTGCTGCTGAAGCTGCAGGTATGTTCAATATAGTACGTAAGGGACAGGGTCTGCAGTTGGTACAGAGCCTCTGAGTCATCCTGGAGGATCCTTTCCCTTAGTAATGTTATATTCAAGTATGGTTCTTTCCACATCCTTAAGGATAATGAAGTGATACCAAGCAAAGCAATGTTGCTGTAAATGTTTGAGTGATGCTGACTTTACAGCCTCTTGGATGAGGTATTGGTTCTGTGGGGGGAAAAAATCTTTAAAAGACAGGGAGGAAAATGACCTTGTCTGGTTGTTTGGATGTAATTGTACCATATTGACCTGATTTCTCTGTTGTGGAAGAGTCCTTCCGTGAGCAATCAGGCCACACCTTTTTTTAGAGCATGCACTTGCTGATTTGGTTCAAGCTAAAGCAGAAATTATCTCCCTCGAGTCAACACAAGATGCTTTTACGTGCTGCAGACAGTTTGGGCAGCTTGTCATTGTAGAAAGTTTGGCTTCAAAAGACTCCTCATCAGCACATTAGAGCATCCTTAAAGCATGTAACCGTAATGAAATCCTGTGTCTCTACTATCTGCTGAAACATCTGAAAGCTGGATAGCCATCCAATTTCAGGCACAACTCGTATGTCACTCAAGTTTCTCCTGTCAGCACATTCCTGCCATGTCCAGGCACTTTGTGTGGTGATGTGTGGCAACACCAAGCATTGCTGGTGGGGCAGAAGCTGTGAAGCATGAGGCTGCAATCCTGGGACCACCAGGATGCCCTGCGGGGGTGTGTGGCTGGAGCAGGAGTGCGATCCCATGGGAAGGAAAAGAAGCAGAAAGTCATGGTGCTCTTGGGCTGCCACGTGTCCTTCACTGGCTCGTCCTGAGTGGACACAGGAGGCTCAGAGCTGCCTGCTCTGCTGCTGTGGTTGCTCCTCCAACAAGGTGTCCAATGAGACCAAGTCACGGGAGAGCCACTCTTTAAACATTTAAAGCCCTTCTCGTTTTGACTAACACAGGGTTGAGGAGCTTTCATGTGATGGCAATGGCTGCCGGGCAAGAAGGGGCACAGAGCTCCAGCAAAGCAGGAACCAGCTGCTGTGGCCTGAAAGCTCTCCGGCTCCCTCAGTTAGAGCCCAAAGGAGCGAGATGCTAGCAAGCATTAGTATTGTTTCATAGCCCAGAAATCTGCCAAGGGATGCAGCTCTCTTCCCAAGGCAGAGAGAATGACCTGCTCTGCTCAGCTGGCATCACACACTGCAAACATCAAGGATCGTTTGTCCTGTGGGCTCCTGGTGTATGAGCATGCCACCTCTGAAAGAAGATCTTGATCAAAATGGCACTCAAACCAAGCTTTGCCTCTTTCTGAAGAAGAAAACAAAACAAAACAAAACAAAATGTTGGTAGCCCTGCTCCTCACTGATCCAATGCATCGTGCCTACGTGCCAGGACAAAGTCCAAATGCACACTGGGGCAATCTTGTAGGGTGCCAGGAGGGAACCTTGCCAGCTGGGTATCTGTGGCCTCTTTTAGGGCTCAACGGTGTGAAAGCAGGCAGCTCCAAAACATCCTGCTCTGCCCATTGGAACGACTCCAGCCCGGGAAGTTGATGGGCCTGTCCATCAACTGTGGCATCGTGGTTATTTCTTCCTTGGCTCTGGCAGGGCCCAGTGATCCCTTATCTCTAAGCAAAAAACCCAGGCTTTTGTCTGCATCAGAAGAAACTGGTGATGGGAGAAGCTTCCCCATGATGGCAAAGTGGGGTTGGGAAATCTTTGGGTTGGAAACCTGCTTGGGATGCACATAAATAGAAAGGAGAGAATCCTTTATCCTGTCCTCTCTCTGCATTCTTTAGATGAGAGGTGAATCGTGGTAAATGCATCTCCTAAGGGACCTAATCCCACAGATCTTTGGTCTTGCTTACACGTCAAGGCACTACTAATATAAGGAGTATATTTATTTATCTGGAGAATGCATCCTCTCTTCTCCCTTTTGAAGTCCAAAATGAAGAGATGATGTGTTTGCCCTGAACGGGCATGGGAATATGTAAGAGGTGCAATTATCCTGTTTCGTTTAGGGCAAGCTGTAGAGATTTTCTACAAGCATTTCTATCAGATTGCTGTCTGAAGGCAAAGGGCAGAGTGTCGGGCCTTGTAAACACATCTGGCTTCTGCTCGGATGCCTGCCAGAGCTCTGAAGTCACTTTGTTGGGGACTGCCAATACTGCTGAGCTCACGGCTGCCTCTGACCTGTGCGAGCTGTATCTCTTTAAGTAACACAAGGGGAGATAAAGTTGTATTTGCTGTTAGATCTTGCCTCTGTTAATGAGTAAGGAAATGTAAACGAAGTTGTTTGGGTATTGTGGGTGACATTCACCTTTCTAACCAGCCCCCTCTGGCAATGGTAGATGTGTACCCAAAATTAACCATACAATTGCAGAGGCCACAAAGAACAGCTCCATCCGTTCCCAAATATTAGTTTTTGGGTGACTGCGCTGGCAGTTTAAACGTCAGGGCCACTGAGGAGAAATAGCCAGCAGTGCTTGTTCTGGGCTGAGCTGGGAAGATCCCTGCGGTTTTTCCTGTACTCTCTCCACAAGGAAAAACTTCATCAGCTCAGGGAGTGACCTGCCAAAAGCCCCCTTCCTGAGGCACTTTGGGGTCTCTGTGCGAGTCACTGGCACAGCACTGGTTGAGAAGAGCCCTGTGAGAATGATGCTGTGATAGTCTTTGCACATCAGGTGGGGTGTCGCTGGCACTGCCGCACTGCAGGATGTGCCAGCAGTGTTTTGGCAGGCTGCAATTTTAACCTGCCGTGGGGCTGGTTTGCAGGGAGCGTCCCACATCCTCAGAGCAAACAGGTCTGGGCTTCCTCTGGTCAAACTGGCCAAAGCAGGAGCCTTTCCTTGGCATGGTGCTTGCAGGGAGGAGCTCTTCAGCTGTCTTGCTGTGCATATCCCTTCCTGGAGCCCTTCTGCTTGTGTCTAGCTTTTGGAGAACCCCTTGTATGAGGTCCATACCCGAAATTCTGTCAGAGAGGAAAGTGTGAGCAGAAAAACCCTAGGGCTGTGGGCTGCTAGGGACCTGTACCTTCCTGATGCCCCTGCTGCTGCTCCTGGCATTGCTCCTGGTGCTGACTGCACCAAGGGCTCTTCTCCAGATAAAATGCTGGGCCACGAGCAGGACTCTGACCAGATGGGAGGAGACACTCATAAATGCAAAACCTGGGCAACATTAAGGCCAGACCTGGGTGTTGAACTGTGTCTGCCTGTAGCCCTGGCACGCTGACGTCTGTTCTTGGGATCCCCATGCTGGTGCAGGAGTGTAGCCTCTTGCAACAGCAGACCCTGATCTTTGGAAGAGGGGCCTAATCCTCCTGGTTTATCTCCCCCAACCTGGTTATCAGCACTAGTCAATGAGTAAGTTACTTTTACTAAGAGCTAGGGCAGAAAGTCTCTCTGAAACCCTTGCCCAGGCTGTCCAGCCCCATGGTGCTGGCGTGGGGCAGTGTTTGCTAAGCCCGTTGTAGCTGGACCATGCGTTTTCCTGGCTTACAACTGGGGGGCACACAGTGACCTCCCTGAGCTGCCCCACCTCGGCTGTGCCTGAGGAGCTGCTGGTGGCCAAGGGGACAGGCAGGGAGCGGGCACACCAGCTCTGCCACCTTAGGGGCACCTCTGGGGAATCACAGCCCCCAGGTGGCTGGGTGGGTGCGTGGATTTCTGCACTGCTTTCGTCCTCGATGCTTTGGGGCCTCCATGTCCGAGCTGCCTGCCGCTGGCACCTCCAAGCCATTCCTTCCCCATTAAATGGGGAGATATGAAATATTTGGGGGGAGTCTTGGACCTGTGTCTGATGTGGAATAGGGAAAGCATTCACCACGTGTGCTGTGGGTCAGAGCTTCCTGGTTCACCTGCAGGCGTGCCAACGCCGTGCCAGGGCTAGGCATGGCACCGGCCCTCACGTGGCGTTCATTCACCATCAGCTGGCAGAGCCTGCTCATGGCCTCTTCCCTGTGCTAGGGCTGTTAAACACGTGCCAGCACTGAAATCCTAGTTACAGCCCCGCACTTACCCCTGCAAGTATCCTGTGCTCCCATGGGACGTGCCCCAAGGCTTGTGGGGCTGAGGGGCTGTGTTTTGTGCTGGGGGGGATGTAGTATTGGCAGAGGGGGAGCAAAGGGAGATTACATGAGAAGGGACCCCGAGGTGCAGCCTGTGGGGTGGGGACGCAGCTCGGCTTTGGGGTGTTTCTGGGGCTTTGTGGTGCTTCTGGGGCTTTGTGCTCGTGCAGGAATTGGGGAACCTGTGAGCTGTGGGATGGGTATGGCCCTTGGGGTGCTAAGTGCTCCCCACAGCATGGTGTTACCGTGGTTATACCACAGCCAGCTGTGGGCTATAGCCTGAGGTGCCCATGGAGGCCACCCCATCGCCACCCTGTGTCACAGCGTGTCACACACTGGGGGTGCACATTACACCCGTGGGGCATGCAATCACCTGCTCCTCTATCAGTGCCTCATGCATGCCCCCTTTGCAACCCTCACCTCCTCCTCTCCCCCTTCCCACCTTCTTTCACCTGCCTTCCAGCACCTCCTGCGTTCACCAGGAGGCCCGTGCCAGGGGTTTCGGTGCACCGGGGGGGTGCTTTGGGGCCGGGGGGGGTGGGATGGGGCCAGCCCCTTGCAGAGCTCCGGTGCCGGGAGGCGGTCCGGGGGGCGGTGCGCTGCTGCGGGCCGGGCTCCGCGGAGGCAGGGGAGGCTGCGGAGGCTGGGGAAGAGGCTGCGGAGGAGGATGGAGGCTGCGGAGGAGCTGCGGGAGCTGCGGGCGCTGGTGGAGCGGGCGGGCGGGCGGCGGGCAGTGCTGCTGGTGGCCGAGGTGGCCGAGGGAGCTCCGGTAGCCTCCACCTTGGCCTCGTTCGCCCGAGACTTGCTGGGAGACGAGGCTCCTCCGGCACCGGGACCGACCCCGGGCTGCCCGTCCCGCTCCCGGTGCCGGTCCCGAGGCGGAGGGCGTCGGGCGCTGTCGGCGGGGCTGCTGCTGGTGCTGTGCCGCGGAGGGGCGGCGAGGGGCCGAGGGAACCGGGCACGGCTGCGGGAGGTGGTGCGGGACGTGCGGGGTCGCCTCTCTCCGGGGTCGCCGCCCGCCGCTGTCGTCGGTGTCCTCCTGCCCGGGGGGGACGGGGAGGACGCGGCCGTGCTGGATGCCACCCTCCGCCGCCACTTCCCAGCTCCGGGAACCGTGCAGGGGGCTCGCTACAGCCCCGGTAGCCCCGCAGCCCTCCAAGAGTGCCGTGCCGCAGCCTGCCGAGCTCTGCGAGCTGCCCTGCAGCACCCCGCAGGTACCGGGGGTACAGGGTATGGGGTGGGCATCCCGCCCGGGTGGGTCAGGGAGCCGCATGGTGCTTCCCACTGGGGTCTGTTCTGTCCCGATGGGATCCCATCCCAAGGAGAAGTGCTGCTTCTCAATGGGATATGGCCTTCTGCAATGGGATTTGCTCTGTTGGCCAGTGGGATCATTCCCTCCTCGGTTGGATCTGCACTGTCTCATTGGGACATGGCTCTCTGCCACGGGAGCTGCGCCGTTGCAGTGAGATCTGCCCCTCTCTGAGGAGATCCGGCTGTTCCCAAAGGGATCAGCTCCATGCTGGTGGGGTCTGAGCCTTCCATGTGGGACTCTCAGCCCTGGCAGGTGGGGAAGGTTGGGAAGCACTAAAGCAGCTCTTGGATGGCAGGGATGTGGCAGGTGGCAGCTGTGACATGGTGGCACACTGTGCTTGTGTCCAGGGGACAGGGGCTTGGGGTGCAGCCCGTGCTGCAGGTCCTGCAGGAGGAAGGTGCTCGTGTTGACTTCACAGAATGAGTTATAACAAGTGGGTGTTGGGTGTAAAACCACAGGCTGTTGGTGGCCAGTGTGAGCGTGGTGAGGGTGGCAGGATGAAAGCTGGGTGTCACCAGGGCCTTGAGGCGAGAGGCGAGGTGTGATTGTGTGCAGGCACAGGGTGCTGGGCAGCTGGGCAGGCTCTGCCCCAAGGCAGCCACACAAAATGTATGGACTCACATTAATTTTAGGCACTGCTTGTCTTGGGCTGTTCCCCTTTCTTCTTCCTTCCTTTCATTTTTCCCACTTTTCTCTTGCTCTGCTTCATGTCCAGGCATTCTGGTGTTCTGCTTTTTCTAGGCCCTGCCCCAGGGGGTCCTGGCAGTGCTCTGCCGCTCCACAGGGACAGCTCCTCTGACCCCAGGGACACGGGGACAGCCGGCTGCAGCTCAGGGGCTTCTTCCCATCGGTTCAGCTCAGGATCCTGGATCTGAATGCTGAGGGGCTTTGGACTGCTGGGACCCGCTGCATCCCCCTGAGACCCACTGCATCCCCCATGAGGGTGTGGGGCTGTCTTCTGCCAGCCCTTTGTACCGAGGCAGGCATTTTCCCTTTTTCAGCTTCCCTCCTACTGCAGACTTTTGTTTTCCTCACATTGTTCCTGCTGCAAGAATTCCTTCTGGTGATCTCCCAGATGCCAGTGCTCCCTCCAGTTCTGCTCTGATGGGACAGCAGCTGCAGAGGCAGAAAACCATCCCTGCGTGTCACCTTGTTCCACCTTTGCACTGCTGGCGCTTGCTTTAGAATATGTATCTTTGTGAGTAGCTGTGGATTTGTGCTCCGTGCAGCTGTGGGGTTGGAGAGCAGTGGAGAAAGAGGAGCAGAAAGCCTGAGCAGGCATTGCTGCAGCCTGTCTGTGTGTGCTTTATACGCGTTGTGGGTAGGAGGACTCAGCGTATTGCTTTAATTCACCTCTGACAGTGCTCTTAGTCATGTAAGCCTCCCGTGGCTGGCCTGCATGTGTGATGAGGATGCTCCTCGGGTGCAGGGTCAGCTTCTTTTCATGCCCCTGTGAGCCCTATGTACTGAAATCTCCACGTGGCTCCTGCTATGCCACTCTGGAGAGCTGGGGACCTGGCAGTGCCAGCCATGTGGGATTCGGAAAGGGCTTCAGTGCAGCCTAGGCTCCTTCACACTGTGGTCTTCCCCCAGGAGAATAATATGTTTAGTGTAATGTGAGGGAGGAATGTGTGAAATATGGGCCTGGGGCTGTGGAGTGCCCTGCAAAGCAGGTTCTAGGGGTGCCACGGAAAGATGTCATCAGTGGAGGCTGAGCCTGTCACGATTCCCTTCTCAGCTTTGAATTTTCCCTTCTCAGCTTTGAAAGGGGCTTGTGCTAAGCTGACAACAGATGGTCTTGCATCCGAATAAGGATACTGGGAAGAACACAGAGCATACACGTTTGTTGACAGTGCTATAACTTGTAAGGCTATTTCTGTATGCTTGTGCCCTTTTTATTTCAGACCAGCCTCAGTGCCCCTTCCTCATCCAGCACATCACTGCCCTGCTTGGGAGAGCCACCCCGGAGCTGAGCCCCTTGCTGGGAAAGTCCCAGGCTCTGATCATTGTGTGGTGGAGCTGGGACGGGAGCAGCAATGGGGCTCACGTGCCTCAGGTCTCAGCAGAAATGAGCCAGGTGCCCCGGTGTGTGCAGAGCCCCCGAGGGCTGTGAGGAGGGGATGTGTTTGTGGCTGCAGGTTTAGGTTTGTGGACGGGTAGGAAACAGTGGCTAATGTAAAGCTTTTGGTGTTGCAATGGTGTGATAAGACGAAGGACGGTTTATCATTTGTCACTGGGAGATAAGATCTGATTAGGAGGTGAAAGGCTGTAAGGTATTTCAATGGGGATGCTGAGCTGCTGCTCTTGGAGACCGTACAAAATTGTTGTAGTGTTTGCAAGCTTTCATGTTATAGTGACACACTATGGCAGCTTGTAAGTAACTTGCTGTGACCTTTATTGTCCTCCAGAATAAATGCTGTATGTGGATGGAGGCCACATGCTCTCTGCACCTTGCAAACATTACAGCTTCATTTTTTTCTGGTGTCCTGCAAGTCCCTGCTCCCTGCAAGGTTGCTGAATAAAGGGGGGAGCAGTCAGTAGGTCAAGTGGCAGAAGCCATGTGGTAATACAAATGAAAAACTTCCTTCTGTAGGAGTGCTCTAGGCGTGTTAGTCCTCAGGACTGCCACGTGCGCTGGCTGAGCTCCTGCCAGGTTTCTCTTTCTGTGCCACCAGTGGCTGCTGTGTCCAAACCAGCATCTGCTGGGGGAAACGAGCCTTCAGGGTGGGTTCTGGCAACCCTGTGGCACAGTGAAAACCAACACTGGGGATAAATTTCCAGGCACTGGAAGCATGAGATGAGGATTTCCAGGGGCTGCCCTGTGCTTTTCAGCAAGGAGGGCCCCAGTGTTGCTGCTGGAGGGGGTGAGTCGGGAGGTGGGGGAGCATGGCGCTGAGCCAGCACTGTTCTGAACTGGTCTTCTCTCGTTTGTCCAGAAGAGAAGGAGAGGGAGAGGTGGAGGCTGCCTGCCTTCCTGCAGTGCGCTTCTTGGAGCCGGAGGAGCCAGAGAAAAGGCCACATATCAAAAGATGCAAACAATGTTCATGAAGGTATGCCCAGCTTCCACGAGTACACCTTCTGTGACTGCTGGAGGTTCCTCACCAGCTCCCTGGTGGTCCTCATGCCCACACACATGGTGTTTTCTGCAAAATACTGCTGGGAGCAGTGCTCCCAAACCACTTGCATTTGGGGCTGGTGGGGATGAGCAAGAGGGCAGTCAGCCCTAGGCTTACTGATTCAAAGGAAATTGTTTAGGTGTGGTGTGGAGATCCTTGCTGCTGCATGGAGCATGTGGGGGGGTCCTCTGTAAAAAACATGAGGGTCTGAGAAAACAACTGAAATGGCCAATTTGTGCAGCTTTGAGACAGCTCCGCTAGGGGAAGACAGCAGCTCAGAAAATTGATGTGCCTGATCTTGCAGTCGATGCCAGGCAGGCGAAGCCTCATACTACCTGCGCAGAACATTTTGAGGTTGCTGAGTCTGCAGGAGTTCGTGGGGATGTCTGCAGGGATGTTGCTCTTCTGCTCACAGGTCACCTCTGCAGGGTGAAGTGATGCCAAGTTTGTAAAACAAAATGAGGATCCATTACGGGGAAAAAAAAAAAAAAAAAAAAAAAAAAAAAAAAAGCTGTGCTTAGGTTGTGAGAATGTATCAATTGCTTCATCCCTATGCTTTATTTCCCTGTTGGTTCTAGTTGCAGTTTGCACGAGGGTTTCCCACCTGGCTCTCCCTTGACCTCTCTGTGCTCTTTGCAGATGACCAGCAGGACCCCCAGGAAGTGGCTCTGACCAGCCTGTTTCCCAACGGAAACTACGAAGAAGCTGCTGGAGACACAGGCACCTAGAGCATGTCCTGGTCCTGCCTGGCTGGTGTGGAGCAGCGGGAGGAGGAGCTGCTGTGTGCCCGCTCACCCTCTCCTCGCAGAGCCCACTGCTCTGAGATGATGCTGGAATTCCCCAGGGTCTTCCACGGCTGCCAACAGCCTCCGAGGTCCATGCCAGAGCCACCCCCTGCCCTGCTGCCCTTGGGTGCCTGCAGCTGCTGGTGGACACTGGGCTTTGGAGAAGCCAAAGGGAATGTACCCTGGGTGAGGTGATGTGGGGACTTTGGGTGTCAATCTTCATGAAGAAAGGGGAATGTTTGCTAATTTAGAGCAAAATTCCCCACTGAGATTGCTAGGGCTGGCCTCCCAGGCAAACAGCCTGCTGCCTTGTTTTCATGCTTTATTCCTGTTTTGAAGTTCCTGCCCTTTCTCTGATCAAAAAAAAAAAAAAAAAGGAAAAGAACACGGTGGCATGAAGACTGCAGTGGGACTAAATATGAGGTCTTGGCCAGCTGAAAAGGCTTAGATGTAGATGAGCGACGTGAAGAAGTGTTTAAGCAGTTTCAAAAGGCTACTACTCATAGGCTGTGGAGCAACAAAATCACAAATCCTTGGTTTACGGGAAATGTATAATGGTAGAATACCTGTTTTATGCTTATTTTAATGCAACAGAAAACGGGTCTTGTTCTGCTTTTGTCACAAGCTGCTGGGCTTTCTTTTCTCCTGACTTTGGAGTTTCACCCAGCTCAGGCCAGGAGCTTCAGCCCCTCACGTCCTGCCTCCCTGTTCCCTGCTGGATGATGGCAGTGTGTCCTCCTTGCGTGTCCGTCTGTCTTATTTCTCACTTCTTTTTCCCAGTGGCAGCAGAGCGTCTGCAGTACTGCCGGCTCCAGCCAGCACTCCCCTCCAGCAGCGTGCCTTTGGCTTTTCTCTAGCTCTTACCCAAAGCAGGGGCTGGGTTTCTTTCCTGGCTCTGTGACTATCAGCGGTCTTTCCGTGCCTCAGTTTCCCCACCAGCAGGACGGGGATGGCGACACCTTGCCTACCTCACCAGGGTGATGACTGTAACTCTGAGGTTAGAGTCATTGCCCTTCGTGATGGTGCTGCTCTGCCCTTCGGGCTGGGAGAGGTGAATCTTTATTTTCTTGCAGTATTTGGCCTTTGCCACCTGGAATGTACCAATGAAGAAGCGACCCACTAAAGATCTGCACTTAAACCTCAGCGTTACAAATCCAGTGGCTTTATTTGCTGGTGATTTATAGGTAAATCACTGCACCTTTCCCTCGCACTGAAATTTGCATTGAAACTGATGAAGTGCGAGTTATTTAGAGAGGTGTGAATGGGAATGCATTTGACCCCAAGTATTTTTTTTCCTTTGGCTGAGGAGTGAACTTTTTTTTCGCCTGCATTAAGTGGGTACACGATGGTGCTGTATTGAATTTTACATGTTTAATTGATTTCATAATTCAAGGGCTCTGTTACTGAGTTTGCTGTAAAGAATAAAGACATTTAATTTCTCAACTAGAAATTGCTTTTTTTGTTTGTTTACCATAATGTTGCCTTTAAAATAACATTATGCATGGTTAAACTGATATGGGGCAAGAATTGGGGAAATTATTGGGGAAAGGGACTGAGGGATGAATGGGTGGGAAGGGGGACTGGGGGAAGGATGGGGAGGAAGGATTGGGAGACAGGGATTTGGGTAATTATTGGGGGAGGACTGGGGGAAGAAGATGGGGGGAAGGACTGAGGGAAGGATTGGTGGAATTATTGGGGAAAGACTGGGGGGAGGATTTGGGAAAGGATTAGGAAAGGAGATTTGGGGAATTAGTGGGAAAGGGATTGGGAGAAGGATGGAGGAAATTATTGAGGTAGGATGAGGGGAATTAACGGGGAACTAATTAATGGGTAAGGACAGGGTACGGAGGAATTCAGGTCTAGTGTACTAACCCCCACCCCCCAGTGAGGCGCGAGGCCCCCTCACATTGCCGCCATGAGCGGGCAGAGCTGCCCTCCCCGCGCCTGCCCGCCCCCCCCCCCAGCGGGCGCCTTTTCCATCAGGCGCTCTGCGCGGCCACCTCCTCCCGACAGCCACAGGAGCCCTGCCGGAAGGGGACCTCGGCGGCACTTCCGGGCCGGGCAGCGGCGGCGGCGGAGCGGCTTCGGCGGAGCGGCGGCGGGGGCAGCGCTGTAGGGCCGGAGCGGGGCCGGGCGAGGCGGGGCGGAGCTGGGCGCCACCTCCGTCCGCGGGTCGCCACCATGATCACCTCGGCCGGTGAGGGAGCCGTGCGGGGCCGTGCCGCCCGCCTGGGTTTCGCTGAGTCAGGGCCGGCACCGGGCGCCGCCGTAGGCCTCGGGGGGGCCGCTGGCGGCACTTGTGGGGAGGGGCGCAGCACGGGGACCCCCCCCCCCGCCCCCGGTTCCTGCACCCGCCGTCGTCGCCTCAGTGAGGCTCGGAGGGAGCGGGGCCGCGGCCGGTGCTGGAAGGGGGGGCCCGTAGGAGCGAGGGTGCCCGGCACGGGGGGGGGTCCGGTGTCTGGCGGGGCTCTGTAAGGCACCGAGCGTGGGTCCCGGCCCCAGGGGGGAAATGAGGCGGGGGAGCTGCGGTGTGATGTCTTCGGGGGGGTCCTGACCCCCCAGAGGCCTTGTGGTTGGGAGGGACACTACAGGGCCCAGGATAAGGGGGGGGGGGGGGAGTGAGGAGTTAAGCGCTGCCTCTGGGGCTGCTGGGGTCTTTTGTAGAGTTAGAACATACAAAAAGTGTTTCCGAGGGTGCTCGGGACAGAAATTGATGTGTGGCTCGGTGCAGCTTTGTGAGGGAGATGGTGCGGAGGGTGATGGTCTGCACGGAGCTTTCTCTTTCAGAGCCCTGTTTTGTGTGTCGTTTTAATTCAGTGGAACTAGGAATTAGCCTTAAAGGGCTTTTAAAAATGCAGAAGCAGTGTATCGAAGAGTGGTGAGACTGCTTTTAGCAAAAACGCAGGAGGTTATGAAAACAAAATATATCCTTGGAGCAGAGTAGCAGAAAAGCGCAGGAAGGAGGAGTGCTGCCTGGCCTGGGGGCCACCTCGGTGCTCCTTCAGGCGTTACTGAGGGATGTCTGTGTACTTTGTTTTAAAAAAATAAATAAATCTGGTAATGGGGATTCCACAGCATCTGTAGGCAAAATGAGTAACTCTTCTTATTGTTGCACTTCAGCCTGTCGAGCTCCAAACAAACCTCAGTCCTACGACTCCTGTTCATATTCAACAGAGATCAGATCATTTTCTTTCTGCTGACACCCGCCTTATTAAGTATGAACTGTGCTTTTTTCCGATGTCAGTAGACTAAACAGTTACAGCCCTACCCACACACCCTTCCCAAGTTCTGAGCCCTGGACCTCTTGGCTCTTGTTGCTCAACACCCCAGTCTGTTCCCACCTCCCAAAGCGGGGCTCCTGGCACAGGGCACAGCGCTAGGGTGTGTGTGTGCCAAGCGGAGGGAAGGATTGCCTCGCGTCTGCCAGGAGACATTCTCACAGACCTCAGCACGAAGCTTGGTTCTGTGCCTCCTAGTGCAGCCGTGTGATACTGCTGATCAGGTTTCACCTGAATTGACCCCACTGCTGTGGTTCCTTCCTGTGTTGTACGTTTTAGTTTTGTTCTGTGCTGATCTTTAGATCCCTCCCTCCTCGGGTTCCTCCCACAGGTTGTGAAAATCTTGTGAAAGCCCGACTCTGTCCTTCAGTAGGCTTTCTGGCCTTTCTAATTTCGTGTCTTCTGTGGATTAAAAAGGTTATCAGTTTATGTAACAAATAGCAGATTAAAAGCAGGGAGTTGCGTTGGATTTTGGGCACATCCTCTGTCCGCCTTTTCAGTTGCATCCTTGCAGTCTGACAGTGAACCACCTGTAACCACTCTTCAGAGTGAGCTCTTCAAGAAACCATGGGCTTCTCTTCCCGTTGTGTCAGTTAAACCACGTTCCTGTAGCTGTTCGTACAAATGTTTGGGGACAGCATCAGGAACCTTGATAAAGCTGAGAGATACGACGTCTTCTCTTAGCTATGAGGCTTGTTTTCCTGGCAGGAAAAAAAAAATAGGATGTTTTAAAACGATCTTCCTGCCCTTCAGGTGAAGTGGAAGTGACTTGCTGGTAAACAGGCAGCAAACTGGTGATGGAGCTGGAAGTAAAATCCAGGTTCTCAGACTTCCTATCTCATACCTTTTCCTCTAAGAAGGATCCTCTCTTTAAAGAGTGTACCTTTCCACTTATAGATTCTGAGCTATTATATTCATTTTTAGTGTAAACGTGGATCTGGCCTTTGAATTTGAATATTGAGAATTTTAAACCAGCATTCCAGAGACAGCTTTCTTTCATCTTCCTTTGTTTTTGAACTAAATGAGATGTTCACCTTTAAAGCAGAGCTCCAAACTGACTGTGATCTTGTTTTGCAGCTGGAATTATCTCTCTTCTGGATGAAGAAGAGCCACAGCTCAAGGTAACCTCAGTGCTGCTGATTATGTCTGGGAACAAATAATAGCAAGAGCATTTTGTTCCAATCAGAAGTGATTGGATCTCAGTAACTAATGGTTGGACAGAAACAAATCAGATCCAGCCTGAAAGCTGAAAGAAAAGGCTTAAATAACGTGGGAACAGATGGCAAACTCCCTTCTGAACGTGGAGCAAACTGGAGCTTTGCTGAAGCTCCCAGTTCTCTGATGGCAATGGGAATTTGTTACTTAAATGCGTGCCAGAGGCTGCGTTCTGACTATGCAAAATTCAGAGCTGAAGAATACCAAATTTTACATGTCCCCAACTGTGCTAAAAACAATAATCATGTTTAGCTGCAGTCCACAGCGTACAAATCCATAGAATAACACTGAACACCCAGAGTGGTGATGTACTGATTTTGGAAGAGGGAGATGCATCTTACGATATTGGCAATCCCCTGAATATTTCACCTGGAAACATGTATGGGTGGCGATAGGTCAGAATAAGCCCTGCTTCTGCTCTGAGCTGATTGCAGGTGGGCTGATTCTAGCCTGGATGTCGTTCATCTGCCCAAGCGCTGTGTCCAAATTAATAATGGTGGCTGGTGTAGACCACAGCCAGAGTTCTGTGTGCTGTGCTGAGGCTGCCACAAATGCTTTGAAAACTTTGTATTTTTAGGAATTTCAGCTGTCAGTTGCTTTTAGCCAGTTTGTCATCACAAAGAGACCATGGGAAGAGGCATCAGGGTTCTCTGCCTTAGAGAACAGCCCTTTCTTTGCAAAGGAGTTACAGAGATCAGTGCATCTGTACAAAGATCTTTTAAAGTAGAATGTGTTGTTTAAGTGGGTCAGTTTTTATCGTATTAGTCTTAGTTCACATATCATTTTTATCGAGGAAAGGTAATAAATGCATTTTTTTAATGTAATATGACTTTTTTTTTATTTTCTGTAGGAGTTTGCTCTTCACAAGCTGAATGCTGTTGTCAATGACTTCTGGGCAGAAATCTCCGAGTCAGTGGACAAAATGTAAGAGAAAATGCTCACTACTGCAGGGTGTGCTGCTTTAAAAGAATATGAGATATAAGCACTTGTAGTTTTTCCTGTTTGATACTGGCTACTATAGAATTTAGCCTCATACTTCCTGGAAAGCCCTGATTGTAGTGGATGTGGGCTTGATGCCGTGGTCCCAGAGCTGAAAGTTCAGTCAAGTTCTTATGTGGCCTTAAAGAGAACAGGGCACTCAGAATTGATGCTCTTCCCTCTCTTAATTTCAGTGAAGTTCTCTATGAAGATGAGGGCTTCCGGAGCCGGCAGTTTGCTGCTTTAGTTGCTTCCAAAGTGTTTTACCACCTGGGAGCTTTTGAGGAATCGCTGAACTATGCCCTGGGAGCAGGTGACCTCTTCAACGTCAATGACAACTCGGAATATGTGGAGACGATCATTGGTAAACAACTGCTGCTGCAAAAGAAGAGCTCTTGTGTTGCCAAAATGACTGTAGCTTAGAGATTTCTTTAGCTGCTTTTCTCCATATTCCTCTTCCTCTTAGATTCATTCAAATTGATGCTGCAGCTACTCTTATCCAGTTTATTTTTGCGTGGTTTCCCATCTGCTTTGGGATTTTTTAATAGAACTCACTTAGGAGTTCTGGCAGTCTTTTCCTATTCTTAGCTGTTAATCTCACTGTGAGTTCCTCACCTCAAGATTACTTTGCTTGTGTGTTTTCCCTTCTCTCATTTGTGTTCTAATGTCATTATTAATGTCAGCATAACCTTGGAAGTAATTGGCTAATAAAAGCAGCTGCACACCTGAGGGGTACAATTTTATTATCCCCCCCTTAAACGAAGATGCAAGTCATGTATAAGTTGAAAGTTGTGTTTTTTTTAAAATATTGACCACTTGTATCAGTTGGCCCTTGGGAGGATTTGATGGACAAGGGCTGGCTTTCAGTCTCCCCAGCTAATGCTTAGAGTGGATCTGAGAAGTCTCCTCCTGCTGTTTGTGCATTTATTTAAAACATCCTGCTGTTTGAACAAAGAACATGTCCTTGGTTCTATCTTTAAAATAACTTACTGGTTTCACTGTTAAAATCAGAGTTTGTTAGGAGAAGTAAGCATCTTCCACTATGGTTTGTGCCATCTAGGAACCCTATATTTGTTTAATATCTTTAATATCTTTTCAGCAAAATGTATCGACCACTATACCAAGCAGTGTGTGGAGAACGCGGAGCTGCCGGAAGGGGAGAAGAAACCTGTCGATGAAAGGCTAGAAGGGATAGTGAACAAAATGTTCCAGCGGTGCTTGGATGACCACAAGTACAAGCAGGCTATTGGCATTGCTCTCGAGACGCGCAGGCTCGACATCTTCGAGAAAACGATCCTTGAATCGGTACGTGCAAGATCCAGAAGTGAAGTGCAAGATCTGTGTTGTTTTGGAACTTGATCTGTTTTGTGTGACCAAGAGATGAAACCTGGGGGAAGAGTTTATGCAGCTTTTATGAAGGGGAGTGAGTCAGGGCAGGGGGTTCACTTCAACATGTACATGGAGAACAAAGCTGATCAAGACTATCAATTAAGCAATTATAAAGAGACCACTAGCTTAAAAAAACTGCTGAGCTGCACGCTGCTGGGGGAAGATTCCTGTCAGCTACTAGTAGAGTTATGATACTGCTATGATACAGACTGTAGGTCTGGCCTAACATAAGAAAAACTTCTGTTTTGCTGTGCCTGACATCTGCTGTGGTTCAGTAGAAGGGATCTTTAGGGATAGGTAAGTGATTTATTTATGGCAGGTTAATAATAATATATATTTAAAATAATAATAATAATAAAGAATATCCAGTGGCTGGGTGAGGTGCTCTAATTCTCAGAAAATGACCATGTACAAACTTAGCCCGCCCTGACTGCAAGGCAGTGCAGTCTGGCTTTAACATGTCTCACTGAGGGTTTAAGATAAGTCGTTTTACCGAGACATGGCATTAAGAGAAGCATGCCTGTAGTCATTTGCAGCAATTCTGTATGTCTCACCTTGTTGTGCTGCAGTGTCTCAATCATATGCCAGAACAAGTAAATCCTTTAAATTATACTGCTTTTTAGTTTAGAGCTTTCCAGTGTTCTTGGAAGTCTCCTATTTCTGTACATGGGAGTGATAATCATAAGACATCTGTCCTGCTTTCCTTGCTCTCTTTACTGTGCTATGCATTTACTAACTTCATTGCCTACTACAAATTGCTCATTTCAGATTGCTTTTCTGAAGCCTAGTAATGAAATCTGTTTCTCAGTCTCTAGCAAGAAATGAGTGTGTTGGAGATCTTTTCTTGATTAATGGTTTGGTTTGTCGACGTTTTATGTTAATGCCGTGAATTTCAGCAGAAAAGCAAACAGGAAAGGTGAAGAGGGGGAAATAAGCATTAAACTTCTAAATTAATCTTTTGTATATTTTAGGTCTAAATTAAAGACTCAGTTTAAGTGCTGAATTGTATATTTGTCCCATACATTTTCTGATAGTACTTTTTTTCTTTAAATTGGAATATACCAGTATATAAGCTTTTCTGAAGATGGATCAGAGAAGATTTTTCTGAAAAGGGAAAGTGTGAAGTTTTATCTGTGCATGTCTTCTCTGCTCTGCTTTTTAAAATGGAAAGGAGGTAGCTTTATCCCAATTTCTAAATCCTTTCTTGTCAATCCAAACCTAAACTTTGTGTCTCTGACTTTCGTTTCAGAATGATGTTCCTGGGATGCTGGCCTACAGCTTGAAGCTCTGTATGTCTCTGATGCAAAATAAACAGTTCCGTAATAAAGTCTTGAGAGTTCTAGTGAAAATCTACATGAATCTAGAGAAACCAGACTTCATCAACGTGTGCCAGGTAAACTTCTCGGAGTGCTGTTTAAAGATCACTCAAAAGTTGTTGTTTTTGTAGATTTCGAGTCAAGTACATCTTTAATTTTTTTTTTTTTTTTACAGTGAAATGAAATACTTTTTCTTGGTTGAATAATTCAAGTGTGTATTATAATGAAATGAACGTGAAAAAAACAGATGGAAGTACTGTACACTTGATCAATTAATAGTGAAACGTGTTCAAAAGTAATTTGGAGACACATAATTGATTATTTCAAGCCTTCATAGGGAGTATCAGATAGCAGCTTCACAGTTTGGAATTTTATTTATTCCTCCAAAGGACAATTGCTTTATTTATTTATTTATTTTGCAAGCTGTTGTCTGAATGTATTTAGGCAACCAGATATCAAATTACTCAGATTCTCAAGCATTTGACAGTATTGGTATGCCATGTACGCTTGACTTAGGAGTGTCATGTCTGTTCCATTTTAGCTGAGACAACCCTACAAAATGACTGATACTTTAATGTGCTTTGGAAATTTCCGTGTTTAGTAGGATAACATTGTCAGCTTCCAAAGATAAAGCTGCATAAATAGGAAAGCTTGAATGGTGCGTCTTGAATTTGTAACACTTGGTCTTGTTTTTAAACTGACCTGTGAAAACTCCTTGAAGAGTCTTATTACCTCCTATGATAGAGAGGGAAGGGTTCTTTCCCTGAAGGGATGTTCCATGGAAGCAGCAGATCAGGCAATAGGGAAAATGGAGTGTGGCCTCACGTGGTGTTGCTTTTTCATTCTGAAGTAGACGATGTCTCCTCCTGATTTTTCTTTTCTGTTTCCCTTCCTCTCCCTCAGTGCCTGATATTCCTGGATGACCCGCAGGCTGTAAGCGACATCTTGGAAAAACTGGTGAAGGAAGATAACCTTCTCATGGCCTACCAAATTTGCTTTGATCTGTACGAAAGTGCTAGCCAGCAGTTCTTGTCCTCTGTGATCCAGAATCTCCGCACTGTTGGAACTCCCATTGCCTCTGTGCCTGGATCCACCAACACTGGCACTGTCCCTGGATCAGAGAAAGACAGGTGGGGGCGTTGGCTTGAGAACGGGCAGAATTGTTCAGTTACAGTCCTGCTCTCCTGTTCTGTGTATGGCTCTCCATTACAAGCAGTTGAGTTATTCCATTTAAGTTAGGGAAATAGACATAAAATTGTATGTTACCGGAATCCACTGTTTGAGAAAATCCATTTCCTGTGCAGCTGGGGCAAGCGTGGCCCAATTGTGTGGCTTGAGTAGCTCAGCTAATGAGCAGTAATGCATTAAGCCATAGTGTGAGTTGCTCTGGAGTGCTCTGATGTTGTACGGCCTTTGCAGAAGTTGGTATGGCTAAAGAACGAGTGGGTGTGAGCATAATGCAGGTTTGGCTTCACATTGCAGCTGTTCCCATACCTGCTTGTGTGAAGAGTGAGTTCAGAGATGGTATTGTGGTACTGTAGACTCTTTTATACTTTCAGCAAAAGGAGGTAGTTCAGATGTAGTCTAAGTTTTGTTAAATTCATGACACTTAAAACTTGTTCAGTCATCAACATCACTGGGTATTAGCTGCAAAAAGCCCTGATAAAAAGAATTAAAAAAAAAAAAAAATCTAAAATTGGCTGTAGTAATCCTTCAATCCTTATTATTATTATTCTTTGTTTAGTTACAAATAATTGGCATAGATAGCTGTGTTTTAAACCCCTCTTTATAGGGA
This sequence comes from Nettapus auritus, assembly GCA_011076525.1. Taxonomy (NCBI): domain Eukaryota; kingdom Metazoa; phylum Chordata; class Aves; order Anseriformes; family Anatidae; genus Nettapus; species Nettapus auritus. Next base: position 16,062,041 of record CM021773.1, read on the forward strand.
ATTGGCCAAGGCTGCTGCCCAGCAGGGATTCAGTGCGAGTTTGTGTTCCAGCTGCTCTTCAATCTGAGAGCTGTCATGGCTGTATGCAGCCTGACCCTGTACCATCTTTGACAATGTGTGATGGAAAATGCTGCCTAGATCAAGGCTGGCTAAGTGCAAGAGCTTATGCAGTTGTGAGGAACTGATTCTAAAAGCTTATACATCAGTAATATGGATATAGCAAACAGTACTTCACTAGGGAAGAAGAGAGAATAAAAGCCAAGGCACAAAGTAATTGATAAATCCCTCTTTGAAGCGTTAGGACGAGATGCTAACAGCAGCTTAACATCTTTAGTTTGCACTTCAGCGTTCTAGCTTTTATCCTAATAGTGATGAGCTCAAGGCTTTTGGGTGAGGACATAATTATCCTTGCTGTCTAGTTGTTGACCCTATTTTCTCACTTGTCTCTGCCTGTTCATTCCATACCAGCATCTCTTTTTTTGTCTCTCTTGATAGAATTAGAGGTTGGGGATTTCCAGGCCTTTGTCTTCCAGTCCCCTGGCAACTGAAGAGTTGATTTTGCTTCTCAGTGGTGACCTCCAGAAAGACAGCCCTTGTATTGTCAAAGTCCTGTTACTATCAGCTGTCATCTCCAAATCCTGGGCTACTGTTTCAGAATAGTGTTTTGCCATAATTACAGTACTTGGCTGGTTCTGAGTGATGAATTGGGTTGCATTTTTATTTTTTTCAGTGATGCTATGGAAGCAGAAGAGAAACCAGGAAGCACCTGCGCAGGGAAGTCTGCAGAAGTTGTGAGTGTCATTTCCAAAAACATGCCTTGCTTAATAGTTCTGATGTGGTAGAACCTGCGGTTGTTGGGTTGGTTCACCTACTGAAAAGTAATTTCACTTTGGTTTTTCTGGGAGGCAAGGTGACAGACAGTCTCTGAGGACCAAATAACTGACAGTCTAAAAGTCCAAGAGTTTAGATAATGAAAACTGGAGGAATTAAGTAAGTTTTCATCAGGTATTGCTGAGCCCAGAAAAGGGCGGAAAAAACAGAAGGATTTGGGTTATGCTTTTGCTTTTTGTTGAAATAACTAACTCCTAGAAGAAAGAGCCTGAAATTTGACTACAGCTGAGAGCCTTAGCTGATGAATTAGCTTGATGGTTCTTCCTTCTTGTGAAACGCAGATGAACCTGAGTTGTTGAATTAGATTTGGATGTTTTTGTGTTTATTTTTTTAATTTCTTCTGAAATCCAGCTGTAGTTCTGTCTACATAGTACTGATGTTGTTCTGCAGGAATGGCAAAAGGGGATGTTAACGTAATGTAAAGTTTCTTTTCTGTGAAGAAGGAAGATTTTTCTTCTGGCTAGGATGGTGGCTGTCTTCCTCATTGGAATCCTCTTGTTAGATTCTTTTCCCAAGTACTGGAGAAAGCGAGTTCACTTCTGACTTGCACGTGCAGTTGCATTTCACCGTTTTATGCATAGCTAATGCAATTCTCATGTTGAGGAAGGGAAATGCCACCTGAGAAGGAAATAAAACCCAAGACAAGCTGTTTTTTCACTTTCCCCATGTTGCATTTTTGCAAACTAGACTTGGGAATCTTTGAGAGATTCTTGCAGATCAGTTAAAAAGGATAATCTTCTACTCAAGGGCAAACTGAAGTGTTTTCTTGAAGTTATATTCTGTGAGGAAAACAAAAGGGGTGAATTTTCTTGCCTCATCAAGGAACCTGTAAACAGTGCTTTTGTGTAGCAAAGGTGTCTTGAATCAGTTTCTGCTGAGTTGGCATTGCTGTGTCAAGGGATAAGTGCACAAAAATGATCTTTGGGGCCAGAAACATTCTTGAGCTTAATCTTCCACAATTCAGAATACTAACTACAAAGAAATAATTGAGAGGATTAGTTTAAGGGCTGAATTACTTACGTTTGGCTGATCTCTGACCGCTAATGTAATACCAGAGAGCAGCAATACACTTTTCATCCTTCTCAAAAGGTACTTCAGCTGGGACTTCAGTGGTGGAAACTGTTCCACAGTGGGAAAGGGGGAGTCTTTCTTGAAGGGCTCTGGAAGATGAATGTATTAAAGAATCCTAGATCTTCTAGCTGCTGTTCTAAATAAAGTCTTTGGGCTTGTGCAACAATGTCTCTCTGGTCCCCAAACCTGTCGGATTTAGGAATGTGGTGATGGGAATATATCAGAGTGGCTTTTTATGAATTGTTTTGTCAGAGCTTTAATTAGGTTTTCACTTTTCTTTTTCTTTTTGCTTATATGTAAAGAACCCAGAGCCTAAGGACCAGATCTCAAAAATGATTAAAATTTTAAGTGGCGAAATGGCCATTGAGTTACATCTGCAGTTTTTAATACGAAACAACAATACGGACCTCATGATCCTGAAAAACACAAAGGTAAGAGGCTTTGTAAATTGATTGTCTTGGATTCATCTGATTCATCCTGTGTTTGTAAAGTAAAAGCAATGTGGTCGATGCAGCATCTTATTGTCCTAGCATGACCTCCCTCTGTTTTGAGGACGCAAATCTGTGTTTTTGTCGTAATACATTAACACTGAAAACTTGAACCTGTGACCCTGTAGTGCTAGTATATTGAGTAACCGGTTTTGTTTTGGAATGTGTTACTCAAGGATGGGCAAATAAGTTACAAGTAAATTAAACTCCTTCTGTTAAGCTAAATGATTATTAGAAACCACCGGAAGTTTTTTTTTAATATGTGAAACGAGATGCATGTCATTGGCAAAAATGGTAGGGGATGATTGTCAGTGGGCTCATCTATTTCAGGAGGTACTTCAAGCATATCGGAAAAGCATTTCCATCTGCTTCTTAAGTGCTCTGCAGTCATCCTGTGTAGCGTCCGAGGGATGGTTTGAAAAAGTCAGCAGCATGCACTGCAGCGTTTGGTTTGGAAAACCAGAAGTGGGGTTCTTCTGTTCAGCTGTAATTGAAGCAATCGTGCCTCTGACAGAAACTCATAGAAAGGATAGATTTGCACTGGAAAGATGGGTTGAGGATATATTAGAGTGTATTAACAATCTATTAACTCTGATTAAAGGGAAATTGCTGGTTAAATTGAGTCTAATTACAACCCATTTTTCTAGTGTACTGGCAAGCATGTTAAGTGACCTGGGGCATGTCTTTGGCTGGCTGCTGATACTGATTGTTTTTGTTCTTTCAGGATGCAGTGCGGAATTCCGTGTGTCACACAGCAACGGTTATAGCAAACTCCTTTATGCACTGTGGTACAACCAGCGACCAGTTCCTTAGGTAAGTCCATGGCAAGGAAGCCCTGGTATTATTTAGAAGTTTTTATTTATTATTTATTATAAATATTATTTATTTATTTATTATTTAGAAGTATTTATGAACAACATTGTTGCCCTGCTTAGCCTGATAGTTTTAATGAGTGGCTGCAGAACTCTGGGCTTAGAAAGAATATGAAAAGGTCTGAAAGCTAGGGTGGGGATAGAAAGAAGAAGCTGGGATTGTTTACTTTTCTCTATCCTCACAAACAGGCTTTATTGGGATGGTAACCACATAACTAGTTTGGAGGGTTTGGAATTTCTGTTCTCCTTGTTTACTAGTTGGAGAATTTCTGCAATTGTGATGTATCTTCTCTGGTAGAGACTGATACTGTCTCTTGATGACTCTGGGAAGGGAAGTGTCAGGATTGACCTTCTCAGGGAACTGAGGAAAGCCCCAGAAACTCTGCTCAGGTTTCTCCCACAAAGCTAATGGGCTGCGTATTGACTGTTCTCCATCCTTCACTAAGATCACTGCTATTTAGGAGCTTGACTCCTGCCAGCCAAAAAGCAGTACTAATGAAGGGGAGAGAGGTATAAAGTGGAATTGTGGTTAGCCTTCTTGCCTTCTGGAATTGCTTTTTGGTTTCACAGCATTAAAGATTGCTTTCAAACGTTTGCGGAGCGAGGAATGAGCTGTGTGTAAAATTGTCTAACCTGTCTATCTTTGTCTTGCAGAGACAATTTGGAGTGGCTGGCCAGGGCCACTAATTGGGCTAAGTTTACTGCTACCGCCAGCTTGGGTGTTATACACAAGGTAAAACTGCATTCATTCCCCTCTGGTAGGAGAGATTTACTTGTCTACGCAGAAAACATTGCGGGGGGGATTCTAAATGATGCCTGTACTTCAGTTAGCCTAGTCTGTTGCAAGGCACAGCTAGAACTTAGCTTGTGTCTTTGACCTGAAGAAAAGCTCTGCTTTATCAAATCCAACATGTTGGATACCTGATCTAGTTGAAAGTGTGTTTTCCTGATGGTGAGAAGGTGATTGGGTAACGTGGCTTAAGGAGACAGCCTTCAACTGCAGTCAGAACTCAACAGCGTACGAATAAGTGCTGCGATCAACTTAACAGATGTGCCTAGTTAAGTCTTTTCCCTGGTGGACAAAACATCTCTCAGGGATACTGAGTAGGAAGAGTTTCTTGCTGAATAGATTTAAATACCTTTAATCCAATTCTGATAGGTTGCATGTGTCTTGTGTTGAATGCTTTGGTCTTTGAAGTCTTTGTAATGGTTTTATGTGCCTTGATCCTCACTGAAGTTCTCTAGTGAGTGAATCAGTGTAGCTTCAGGCCAAATTTGTCCTTGATTTAGATCACTGACCAAGTGATTGATGCATACTCGTGTTCTGGGGTGAATAAAATCTCAGTACAGAACGATTCTTTGCTGCTCATACAGCACTGAAAGGCTAACTTTTTGTGAAGAAAGTAAAGCAATGGCTATGACAAGTTTTCTCCTGACTTATATTTAAATTATTATTGTTTAAATGTTATTGCAAAGTGTTTGCATCCACTGTTTTTTCACCTTTCAATTCTCCCTTTCTGCTGGACACTGGACATGTAGGGTCATGAGAAAGAAGCACTTCAGCTAATGGCAACGTACCTACCCAAGGACACCTCGCCGGGATCAGCCTACCAGGAGGGTGGAGGCCTCTATGCCTTGGGTCTCATTCATGCTAACCATGGTGGTGACATCATTGACTATTTGCTGAACCAGCTGAAGAATGCCAGTAATGATGTACGTACTGGGTTTGGTAGTGAACCTGGATTTGTTGGGAATATCCAGAAGGGTGCTAGGTGGTTTAGAAGTAACTAAGTCTGTGACTTCCTATGGATTTTAGCAACCTTTTGCTAACAGTTTAAGTAAGGTTTTTAGGAAGCTTTTACATATATGACAGTGAATCTAGCTTCATTTTCGTACTACTTAATTATCTTCTTTGTTCTGCTAGTAGACCTGCAGTATTCAAGTACCATTACTGTTTATGGTTTAGCTGTCAAAGGAATAAGCCACAAAATGCTTCTGCCTCCCTGTAGGTTTGAATGCATTTTACACAAAAGACGTGTTTTCCTTCACTACTTAATGTTTATAGACTGCTACAAAAAGCCTCCTTTAAAATTGGAATCGATTAGTATTTCTCCCAGCATGTTCCTTTATTCTCTTTTGGGAATTTCAGACTATATCTTTGCATATTCTGTGACTGGATCCCACTCATCTTACTGTAAGCGTAATACTTTTCCTGTATTCAGTTAGAACAAGAGGGGAGGTAGAACTTAAGTGGGTACTGATTTACCTTTCTATTTAAATGCTATTACTAGGCAGCAATTCTTAGGTATGGTACAGCTTTGTGGTACTACCTAAGTCACTCGGTGAGGGGAAAGAGCTTAAAGGTATTAAAGTCTCATGTACTACATGGAAAGCTTCTGAAATTCGTTATGGGCTTTGAACTGCTGTTTGTAATCTAGCTTCTTTCCTTCTCATCAGTTACTGCCTTAAAAGGTAAAAGTGGCTTTTCTGGCAAGTCAGGAGATCATAATGGGTGGTTTGGGGCTAAAAGTTTGAAAGCTTATAGTGCAGGAAAGACATCTACTTCAACTGAAGCCATGTTGTTACTGTTTTATGATGACTCAACTTGCATATGCTTCTCTCTAGATTGTCCGACACGGTGGCAGCTTGGGTTTGGGTCTGGCTGCCATGGGGACGGCACGTCAAGATGTGTACGATTTGCTGAAAACAAACCTATACCAGGATGATGCAGTGACAGGTAAATGTTTTGCTTTTAAAGCAGATAACCATCTGAGGCCTTATCAGGCATCTTTTTTTTACAAGTCATCTGTTAGCAGCATAGATCACTTTTCTGAGTTGCCTTAGCTGCATTTTATTAACTAACCTTTTCCTCATCAGCACGGTTCTTTAGTTCCATGGTAGTAATGGTCAGAGGTCCTGTCAGGACTGGTCTTTGGCACTGTTCCAAGTGTTAGTAAGGTATGGTAGGTCTTTAAACAGTCTCTTATTTTGCTCTATTCTCAACTTTGTCATATGTTTTTTGTTTGTTTTTTTTTGTATTGTTGATCTCCAGAGCCATGTGCCCTTTTTTGACTGAGTGACAGGTTTGGAGAAGTTCCTGAAGGGCTTCTGCTGCATTGGCTGGGGTTTGCAGGAAAATTATCTCAGCAGCTGTTGGCCTACGAAGAGAAATTTGAACTTGGAGGGGGGCGGGCACTAACTTGTGGCTGGTGGGTTATCTGTACAAGCACAGTTGTCCATGAGTACTAGGGTTGCTGAGGATGGTGACGTTGAAGTAACCTGTTGACCTCCATCCCGTGTGATTCTCTAGATGTAATATTTACTGCTTTTAGGAGCTGAGTTTGCTGGATTTTGCTTTTCTGTGCTGTGCAGGTGAAGCAGCTGGCCTGGCACTGGGACTGGTTATGCTGGGATCTAAAAATGCCCAGGCAATTGAGGACATGGTCGGCTACGCACAGGAAACCCAGCACGAAAAGATTTTGCGAGGCCTTGCTGTTGGAATTGCTCTGGTGATGTATGGCAGAATGGAGGAGGCAGATGCTCTCATTGAGAGTCTCTGCAGAGATAAGGTGAGTTTAGCTGTGTCTTAATCCCAGGTCCTTTTGTTATACAGGTGACCCCTGTTCTTTTCTGAAAATTCAAGCTGTGGTGGGTTGGCTATTTAATCCCAGGGAAGTTCTTACGTAGAATTAAAGTGGGTCAGTTTCACACGTTGCTTTACCCTGATCAAAAATACAGGAACAACAGTGCTTAGTCTTCTATTTCCTTTGTGTAATACTCAGCCTCCATAACAGAGCACCAAAGAGCAGAACAGGATCTAACAGTTAAAAACAGATGAGGCTGACTGTAGGTGGTTCATTCATGAGGATTTAATAGTGTTCAAAAGCAAATGATGAATAGGAAGCAGAGTAACACATCTACCTGATACTCTTTGGCATCCGTGTCATAGCAACTTTCTGGCCCACTGAAATAGGTAGATGACATTTCCTGCTTTGGTGATTGTTCTTCTTTTCATCCATAATAAACAATAAAGCACAGAGGCTGCCTGCTTGTTGCTTACAAGCCGAAGAGTGGAACAGATTTGTATTTGGAATTACTGAGTCTCTGATAGGATAGACGTTAAATATTGACACTTTCTCTTCCAGGATCCAATTCTCCGTCGTTCTGGCATGTACACAGTTGCTATGGCATACTGTGGCTCAGGGAACAACAAGGCTATCAGACGCCTGCTGCATGTGGCTGTAAGTACTGTGGTCTTAGGAGCACATAGTAAGACATTTGTGGTGAGAGAGTAAGCACATTGCTTTGGCAGGCTTTGTGTCTACAGTGTTAATGTTCTGGCCCAAATCAGAGAATGTAAAGTGATGAAAGCTTTCTTTAATACTATGAGTAGAAATAGTAGGGTCTTCTGATATTTGGATAGTAGCCATACAGCTAGAGAATCCGGTATCACAAAAAAGGAATCTATTAAAAAATAAAACTTGATTCTAAAGTAATTGGTAATGAGTTGCATGGTCTGCATAATGATGGGCTGGAGAAAAAACAGCCTAAGCCTTAAAAAATGGCGTCTGCCTCCTCTTTGATAGGCTTGCAGTCACAATACGTGAACCAAAGCAAAGCTGTTTCAGCTAAGGTTTAGCATGATTGTTAACTTCCTTTCTGTATACATCTGTCTTCCTGATTGACCTGTGTGCCTGACAACTCACCCAAAATGTTGCAGAGTCCTCAAGTGTTCTAACTATATTCTGAATGTCCTGTTCTCCACCTTGTAGGTAAGTGACGTGAACGATGATGTGAGGCGTGCAGCTGTTGAGTCGCTTGGTTTCATTTTATTCAGGTACAGTATCTTTCTTGGTCACTTCCACAGCTTTTGATTTGGTGCCTGTTCTTTTCAGGAAATATGTGCACTGTTGAATTGAATAACTCAATTGCTAGCTGAGTGGAGGTTAAAAAAAAAAAATCAAAAAATTGAGAGAGAATTAAAACTGGTTCTGAATTAGAAGCCTTCTCAAACGTTCAGTAGATGCTTAATGAAACTTTCTGCAGGTTTCCGGACTTCCGACTTCATCTAACACTAGTCAAACAATTAAGATGACAAACAGAATGAAAAATTAATATTTGCAAGATTGAGAGTTGATTAAAAATTAAATATACAGTGCTTGTGCCAGGCATCCTAAAAGCTGTGCTGCTCAGACAGACATGCCTGCTTAATTGCTAAAATGTTCCTGGAGATTGTGACTTGGTAAAACTAACATGAAGAAGGATGTTGAAATAGCCTGCATTTTTTTATTGTTGTTTTTTAAACATCCCCTGTTAAACCCTGACAGGTTACTGGGCTTACATTGTGGTAATGGAAGCCCACCACAAACTGATTTTGATGTTTGCTTTGGTTGTCTAAAGTAAAAATCTGTGACTGCACTGGTATTTTTGTAGTAGTGCTCTACAGTTCTTTAGGTAAGAAGCTGTGTGTTGTTTTGTTTTTTTGTGTGTGTGTGTATCTGGAGAAGAGGGGAGTTGTTTTGGGCTTTTGGTCCAACTGGGGGAATTGGAAAGCTCCCCAAGTACTAAACCTTGTCTTTATCTGTTAATGCAGGAATTTGCATAGCCTGAGCATTGAGCCAAGCAGTGGCCTTTGAGGATGTCCTAGAGGTGGTAGTGCATGCTGGGGCCCAGGGCTGTAATTTTCAATGGTTATTTTCTGAAATCTTTGTTTGCGTTCTCTTTGGGTTAGTAGCAGTTCATAAATTTCAGCTCTAAAAAGCGAGATAGTAACAGGTGCTTAAGGATGGTTTTGAAAAACTAGGTTACTGATGTCACCAGCCAATTTGTCATAACCAAGTTATTTCTAATGTAGAAATTACTCCATTCTGTTTTATCTGAAGAATATTCTGGCTGATATTTAATGTATTTTACAAGCAGAATTAATTCTTTCTGTGGTCAGCAGGCGTCTCTCAAGAGCTTCTGCTTGGTTTCATGAGCCCATATCATTCCTCTGTGGCTCTCCTGAAGCCAAAGGGTCTGTTAAACTGACTTCTGCATCTGTGTACAGAAGGAAAATTCCACACAGGCCTTCCATAGTTTCAGAAATCTTTTTCTTCCAAACAGGTTGTGACAAAGCACTTTTGATCTCTGAATCTATTGATTTGTGCTTTTCAACAAATGCAGAACATAACTGGACATGCATAGCTTCCTACCAAAAGAAGCAGCTGTCAGGGCTCTAAGCTACACCATTTACCGTGTGCTGGCATTTTGTTGGAGCACTAAGTGCTCATCTGCTTCTTCAGGTTTTCTCTTTAAATGAATGAGGAAAACAGGGACTTAGCTAGTTAAAATCTAGCTAGGTACGTGGAAATCTGGAACCTCATCTTACCCTTGTCCTGTTCTGTTTGCACATACAGCACTATGCTGTCTACATAAGTTGTCCTAAGGTATGAATTTTACAAGTTCTGGGCCTGTTCTCTTCACGGTCAGCAATGAGGAAATAATTGGCATTAACTTTTGACTCTTAAAGCTGCTCTGTAGTGATTCAGATCTTATCCTGCTTCTTTTCTTCCTGTTACGGAAGGGTACAGTCCAAAACCTTCTTGCACAACAGGGAGAAATATTTCCTTGTAAACTCAATTCCAGTGTTCGCATTGGTTGGTAGAAAATGTCTAAAACCTTGGTCTAAAGTAGTAAAGGTCTAAAACTAAAGGTTGGATGAGTGCTTGCCTGGATGTGTGAATGTCTGCAGACGGTGCTCCGAGCAACGCAGTAGCAACCATGAGAGAATACATTATGTTCATACAGCACAAAGATAGCTTCCATTTTCTGTTCTTGGGCTCCCTAAAGCTTTCCAGGGGTCCATGTATATAGAATTAAAGCTTACTTGACAGCAGTCTTGCTTTACTTGTCACTGACTATTATGAAGCAGTCACAGATCTATAGACTGGGCATCAAAACCAAGGCTCTAGGACTTGGTGTACCTTCTTTCTGACTTTGGCTAGTGCCATGCAAAAAACAGGGACTGGGTATATATCTTGTGACTGAACATTTTCATGCCACTATATTAAATTATCAGAAAATGCTCTTGTGCAAGACACTTGTTTTAAAACTGTCTCCTCCTTTCTTCTTCCTAATAGTTCGTAAGACTCAAAATAGTGTGGCATAAAAACCTGAGACTGAACTTCTTTTTCCAAAATGACTGCCTCTTAGAGGAGACACATTTAAATAAAATACTGTTTTTAAATGGTATGGGAACATGGATAAAGCTTGCAATATTTGGGGATGACAATGCAGATAACAGGGCTGTACAAAATTATGTGGTAAAATAGCAAGAAGAGAAGTGATGTAATCACTTGGATAGTGTAATGTGTCTTTGTTCTCCCAGCTTTGCCACTTGTGCCAGTAGATTGTTGTGATCGTAGACTACAAATTTTACTTCATTACTGATGCTTATATATTAATCCTTCTTCATATGAAAGTGGTTTATAAAATATTAAACATGGCTGCTGGAAAACAGCATTTAATATGCTTCTAGTTTCTGGTCAGCCTTTTTTGATTATTATGATTAGATGGAAAACACAGTTTTACTTTATAAAAATAAATTTTTTAAAAATCTTAATTTTTACTACTTTAGATCATGAATTGATGTTTATTTCAGATTGAGATGTGATTGATCTATGCAGTGTGGCTCTGAGTATTACAACAAAGCTCCCTAAGGCACAGGGGTTGTGGGATGCTGCTGCCTTAGTGCAGCCTTGTTAGTTCCTTGTTAGGAAAAAGCTAAAGGCACGAGAATAATGGGAATAATGCTGCCTCTGGCAAGTCCCAAAAGGAAGGTGTAGAACCAACTCCGAGGTGTAGGCTGCCCAAACGTGTAGCACTACACATGGCTTACTTTCAGTTCATCGGTGTAGGATGAGGGAAGAAAAACAGTTATGTTTCCTGCTTTTGTGATCTTTGAGTTTACATAGTCTTTGCTATTAAACAAACAAACAAACAAACAAAACATTTGTTTTAAAGCAAATGCAGATGAGATACTTGTATTTTGTTCAAATAAGAGTTGGACAATCTGTCTTGTTCAACTGCTGCAGCGTACCTGTACCCAGCAGGCAGATGGCAGATCTTCTTGGGACCTGAGTATGAGCCAAACAGTCAGTCTAACTTGTGAACTTTTTCAGTGTATTAATTGTGAAGAGGAGGAATTTAGTGTAACATACCTGCTTGTTAATTCTTGTATAGAAAAGATTAAATGGGTTTGTTTACCCTCCAACCCATTTTATTGTCATCATCCTCAGTCTTTGTGGAGAATAAGGAGTCCCTTTCAATGACAGGTTAAAAGTAACAAATCTTTTTTATAATCAGAGGAAGCTGTAGACTTTGACTGAAGTCTTTCTGGATTTGAAAATGTCTCCTTCATCTGCAGATCTGAAACTTGAAAGAAAGCTGTGTAGGACATCGTGGCTTGGTGTTCACTGACCAAACTGAAGTGCTCTGGCAAAGTTCTTTAGCCTCTCTGGAAACAAGTAATCTAATTTGTAAGGAAAACTGTAGGTGTACAATCAGGTTGCACAAATATTTTGTTTCAAATAGAATAGAAAGAGATCTTGCATTAACACTTTACCTGCTATTTTATTATTTTTCTAGACTATTTGTATACATGAGATTTTATTTACTTGAGAAAACAGTGCTCAGAGCCTCATACCACTTGAGTGCTTTTGAAAATCTCAGTGAGTGTTTTAACTTTCTGCTGTAAACTGGAATGTCTATGCAGATTGGCAAATTAATGATTGGCTTAAGCCTGAGGTAGTTCCTTCAGTCTTGCTTATATCCTACTGCAAACTCAAAAGTATTCCTTCAGGAAGCCGTTCTCTCCTTATGGCCTGAAAATACTACCCACATTGCCTATAGTAAGCCTACTTAAGAATTTTGTGATCTGAAAATCTTAAATTTGCCTTAAAACTACTGTTCAAGTGAAGTTTCAAATTAAGTCATCAAAAATGCTGAGATGCTTTGAGCCATTAAGTTAAGTTGATTAATGTTATTTTTCTATGGCAAAGTCTTCCTGTTGGATTTTATTAGGGAATATTGATGTGCATCTAACAGAATAAAAGGCTCATCTGTTGTGCAGAGTTTAATGAATTTGCAAATGAAATGCATTGCTGTCGCCTGTCCAGAGCATTTGTAAAGAGGATCCTTTGGAGAACAAAAAGCTTGTTATTTTTAAGAGAATGATGTTGTTTTTCAGGGCTCAGAAAGGGCTTGAATACCTGGGTTCTTGGACTTTTATATGTAGCTAGAGAAATTGGGTTTGACATTAATTATTAAAAGTAATAATTATAATAAAAAAGGACATTTCAGCAAACCATCTCTGTTATTTTTTCTCTAGCTTTCCATTTAAAAATAATAATAAAAAAAACCTGCTTCTTCTGTTCTGCAGGGCAAAAGCCTCTCTCTTTGCAGCTGGAGAAAACAGTTCCTCACAGGAACTGACACTGACGTTAAGCACCATGATGCCAAATGCCAAAGCAAAAATATGGAAATCAATTCTCTACTCACTGTTGTTTTTGCCGTGTTGATGGTTACCTAAAGAGCCAAAGGGGAAGTGAAACAACAGAGTGCTTCTTAGCAACAGTACATGAGCATCTTTATGATTATAGTGAAGGAACTCTAATGCTTCATGGTGGTGTTAAGTTTGTCCTGAGAACTGGACAGAACTCTGGGACTCCTGGTTCTAGATTGCAATGCACAAAGCCAGAAGAGCTCTGGCGAGCAGCCTCCCTTTTTGGGCTCTGGTGTCCCAGGTTGCTCAGTATGCCCTTTCCAGGCTTATTGTGCTTGCACTACTGTACCTTTTAAGGCTGATGTTATGTATGGCAGCCTAGAAAAAGATTAAGGGAACAATGCTTTTGCTTTCTCGAAGCAGCTTGCAGTGCTGTCGATTTTTCCGCAAGAAGAAATCAGCATAGGAAAATGTTTTCTGTGAAGAAATCAGTGTGTCTTCTGTCTGTTAGTGAGCAGCATTATAATATTAGTGAGCAGCTTTACGGCATCAGTCTGTCTTCTCAGTGCCTTGACTTCTGTTTAACACTGAGTTATTTTTTTTAACTGAATTTTGATGCATTAGTCTGGCCAGATGTAATGCAGTTAGGAGCAGTTTTGCACATGGAGAAGACAAGATGAGTAGGGTATGAAATTTTTCTGTCTGCCTGAAAGTTTGCTGACAGAATCTGAACTGAAGGCTTGAGGCTTACAGAACCATGGATAGCTGGGGACTGGTTTCCTAAAATGTGTTTTATATCCCCATAGTCGAGATTAGTTGAAATAGGTTTAAAGGTTGGTTTTGCTTGTTTGTTTTTGTGGTGTGTAGTTTTTTACAATATTTCCTTTACTTGCATTTCAAGGCACTCATCCTGTTAGCCTTCAACCTCTGTTATTTTCCTCTTAGTAAGACTGCTGAGGTGGATAGGTCCATGTCTGTGCTTTAATTTTTGTTTAATTAGGTAGTCAATGTTCTGACTGCCTATCTCCTAATGTATTTTAAATAATTAACAGAAGAACAGCAGCAACAACAAAAACACGTGAACATTGTTCTTCTAAAATTTCTTCCCATAGTGATTGCATGTTACAGATCAGCTTTAACTTTTGTCTTTCTTCTCAAGTAGCTTAAAAGGAAGTGAAGTGTACCAAGTTTCTGTAATAACGAGGAAAACTCAACTAAGTACTCTGTAAGTTGTTATTTCCTGTAGTATATAGGGACCGTAGAGCTGGTCAGGTGGCTGGCTTGGCATGGGCTAAATTTTGAAAGAACTGAGAGCATCTCACTCCAGAGAAAAGAATGTTGCACTTTCTGACCAAGTCTTTTTTTGGTAAAAATGGGGAGTGCATGACCCTTACATCCCATTAAAAGGTCTTGTGTTCCGCTGACAAGCGAGTGCAAATCTTTTATCAGTTATAATTTACAGCACTATCTTTATGAAGGAAACTCAAAGCTATAAAAATACTTTCACTTCAGAACCAGCGTTTAAAAGTATTTTATATATTTGTGTAAATTAGTGTACCAAGATGATGGTAGCGAATGTAGTCTTTATCCTGTCTCACTCGTCTGTTCTGCATGAACATGTTGTCCTTCCTTAACCTATAACCAATTTGTGCTTCCTTACAGTAGCTTGCAGTGACCCTTTTCATTTTTCACCATGTCTTGCTAATGAAGGCAGTCTTTGTTCATATTTCTTCTTGTAGATACAGTTTCCAAAACAAGAACTCTTCTGTACAATGTTGTCTTTTTATTTCATAGTTCTGCATCTTCATCTTTCTTCTTCCTCCGTCTGTATATTTTACAAGATTGCTGCCTGATTTCTCAGCTTGTTTTGTAAAAGAGAAATTGCTTGTGCATCAGCATTTAGCATGTTAAATTGAATGCGTATGTTCTCTTGCTGATGTGTTTCTGTGCGTGGAGATTTTTTTTTTTTTTTTTGGTAGGAAGGCTAGACTTTTGGTTAGTCACTGGTCCCTTTGAGGTTTAAGGCTCAATTTAGCTTTTGCTGCTGACTAAATTCAGTAACTGGAACCTGGTGACCTTCTATTTCTGGTTATTAAAATTGAGAAATGTGTGTGCTGGCTTGACAAAGTACATTTTTGCTGGGTGAGACCTTTTCAGGGTTTTCTGTTCCTTAGAGTCCAACCCTAAGTTACAAAGAGTCGTTGGAATCATTCTCTGAGGAACACTTAAAGCAAATTACTCCTGCTGTCGTTGCTCGCTGAAGACTGACAGTTGTACAAGAACAGGGTCACCCAGAAGATGACTGAGCTAGCTCTTGCTCTTTCCAGATGCTGATAGCCATCTGTGATGTTTCTGCTGGAAAGGGAAGGCTGAAATTCTTGCTGATGGTGGAATTGTTAATCCAGTGTAGTTTTCTTCCCAGGTATAGGATATCCCTCCCGTTGTTCTTGTAAGAACACACTAAAGAACACACTAAGTTTGTTTTTTGAGCTCAATAGTATATTTACTGGGGAGAAGAAGGGAGGACAGCAGCAAGATTTCAACATCAACAAGCAATCCTCATAATTCTTCCTCCCTACTGCTTCTGCCAGCTTCTGGAGAGATCGAGATTTTTTGAGTAACTGGGTGGACTGGGAGCTGTTGCCACTGAGATCAGCAGATGGGGGCAGTGTGCCTTTCTGACAGGCAGGGTTTCCTTCTCATCTGTCTGCAGTTTGGAGCCATACCTCTGGCCTTCCCCTTCTTCCTATTCATGTGTGGTAATCTTAGCCCAAGAAGTTGTCTTGGGGGAAAGAAATGAGGGATTTTAAATGGAGGTTCATCTGCATTCTGAAAGTAGATGATTACTGCCTGTTGTATGAATGTTTTTTTGTGAATCTGCAAGGATTTATTAGGAAGCAGGAGAGTTTTCAAAGATGACTGCATCTTGCTCCCCGGCTGCTGGGAAATATTCCCTCAAGTACTTTGCCCATTTGACACTTTTTTCTTCCTTATGAAAGCTTTATCCTGCATTTCAAGTAATGCTTGTAATTTATTTGTTTTTTTTTTGGTCTTTGATCACCATGTCTATAGACACGGTTACACTTTTATCTGGTTCCAGAACTCCTGCTTTAGTCTAAGTGGCATACTAATCTGTGAAGATTTCAGCTATATGCCTGGAAGTTTGGGGATTGTGATTTTTTTTTTTTGCTCTTTATTACTACTCCCTTAAGAGCTTTAAAGTAATCTAGGTTTTATTAAAGGCTTTTGATTCTCAAATATTTTTAGATATAGGTATCTGCTGCAGCTATAACAAAGCAGCAATTCTGGCTTTTAACTACAGGATCCTGTTGAACAGTTTGATTACTGAAAGGGTATAAGAGCAGTTAAGAGCTTATTCTAACTTTCAGTGGCTAGTGACTATTTCCAAAAAGGGTAGGAAGGAGCAAAATTACTGTAAGTACCACAAAAGTATTTTTAATACTTTCTCCTGGAACGCTCTGGTATTTGTTACATCAGACTGTATTTCGAACTTGCATATGTTTTAAATTAAATATATATAAATAAATGTTGGAAGGACATGTTATCTTTAGTACTTTCTGTTCTGTGGATAAAAAAACTAAGCTTTGTGCTGTACATAATTTAAGCGTGTAACTAAAGAGCTCTGAAAACATTAAAAATGAAAACAAAGCTTGGGCTGAAAATTCTACTGTAAATGGAAACTACAGGGGAAAAAATGGTGAACTGGCTGCTTACTGTAAGAACTCCATTACTTTGGGGAAATCTGATTTTCCTTCCCAAAGGGGATATGGTCTGGGACTGTCAGAAGCTCCTGACTTCCTAGATGATAATCTTAGCTTTTCTAGATTGTGAAAAGTAATTCTTTCAATGAATTTTGTGTTCTCACAGATTAGATTTACCAGTATTGTGCTTGAGAGAGTACAGGATGGGACTTGTGATCTTACAGTATTAATTAGTCCAATGAAATGCTTTTGAGTTACGATGAACAGTTAACTTACACAGGTCTAGGTACTGCCCTCATCCCTGCTGCCTCTTGGGAATGCAATTGGCAGATCATGGACAGCTTTTACTGAAGCTCAAAAAGCCACAAAAAGGAACTTTGCTCATATAAATTAAAGAGACGTTCCAGGCACTGCCAGTCCTGTTTTACATACGATAATTTGTGCGGTATTGCCCTATTTTAGTTAAACACTCTCATTTTCTTAGTATGAAAAGAAGAAAGGCCAGTTTTTTGTGACAAATTTGATAATGCCAAGCTTGTTTGTATATGAGAGTAATGGTGATGAAATTCGGGTGGGTAAGAGATTCTGGCTTCCCTACAGTAAAACCACAGGGATAATTTCCACACTTTTTTTTTTGTTTTGTTTGTTTGTTTTGTCACATTGCTTAAAAAAAAGGTTTTACTGCTTGTGGAATGTGAATAGGCACTTTCTGGTCTCTGGAGCTAGTGATTTTACTTGTGATACCCCCAATACAGAGAAAGTCTCGTATTTGAATGTGCAGTCTCAGCAGTGGAACTGTAGGAGGCAGTGCTGTGAGCTTGTGTGCTGTTTTGTTTGTTCTGAGTAAAACATTGTGGGTTTAAATCAAGAGACTGTAGATGATAACTGGAGTTAGATACTCACATTGATTTAGCTTTTATTTATTTCCCTTTTTCTGTAGAATACAGTTTTGCAATAGTCATTGTTTATCACGGAATGGGAGGCGAAGATTTCTTATAAATTTATAAGATATTGCTTGCATAAATAAAACAATAGTATTTATGACCTCTTATAGCACAGTTACCTACAATAATACAGGCAGTAATACTATGATATGGACATGGCTGCCATTCCACTATACATAGCTTACTTGTTCTTCTGTTTTATCAACCTCATTTTCTGTGAGCAGCAATGTATCCAGCAGAATGGCTGATGATGCTTGGATAGGTGAATTCCTCAGCCTCATTGGGCTCTGGTACATTATGGGGTTAATCCCGTTTCTCATCCCATGCATAACAAAGAGCTTGGAATTTTCTGTCACAGAATTCCTAAAAGAGATCCTGCTGGAACACTTCCGAAGGATCTTGGCAGGCTTTGTGGTCCGATAGTTGCAGGTGATATACCTGCTGAAAGCCTCCCTAAATGTTTTGTTGAAGAGCGTATAGACAAGAGGGTTCACTCCTGAGGAAACGTATCCTATCCAAACAAATATCTCCATGAGCTTTTGAAAAACTTCCTTGTTGCAGGAGTTGCACAGGACTGAACTTATGTTAGTTATGAAGAACGGGCACCACATCAACAAGAAAAGAAAAAATACAATCCCAAGAACTTTTGATGCCCTTTGTTCATTGGTTATGGTTTGCATAGACTTCCTCCCAATTGTGGACATTCTGCAGATGGACATATCGTTGGACAAAGTCTTGTCCCTTCTGGAGCCATTTAGCATGGCCACCTTTTCTGGTGAGTAGGAAGGTGTTGTGTCACGCTGAAAAACCGTGGACACTGTTGACCAAGTCAAACGTTGAGGTGGCTTGTTGATCAAGTAGGCCTTCTTGCGTAGCACTTGGATTGTCAGAAAATAAGTGACTATCATGATAGCTAGGGGAATAAAGAATGCAGCCACTGATCCATATAGGATAAAGTCATGAAAACGATCAGGCGTCAGAAGACATGTGATGTTTGTAGAGTTGCCGTTTCCATCTTCAATTCCTCTGATAGGGACTGGAATAGCAATACCTAGAGGAGAAAAAAACAAATACTTCAGTATATGGTAATTGCTTGCCTTCTGCTTTCTTGGGTCTGAACACTCAGGGTCTCTAAAGAATTCCTGAACTCTGGAATAGGCAAGAGGGTTACTGAGAAAACATAAGTTGTTTGAGGGCATCACGTGGGTAATTGGGAAAATAGTATTTTGTGAGACTTGGCAAGCTCAGCTTTAACAGAATGCCCTTTTAACGAGATTGGGACTAACCCTGAGAGGTTGAGGAAGCAGTGTGAAGTTGCCAACTTCTCAAGTGTAAAACACATGAATTGCTTTGACTCTAGTCATTGCAATTAGTATGGCTTTTCCTCCCTTGAAATGAGTTTCCCTAATGCTCTCCACCTCCTTCCCTCCCCCCCCTTTTTTTCTTGAGGTAACCATTGTACTTCATGAAGGCTGGTTCTGTAAATACATAAAACTTGTCTTTCCCTCTTATCTTAATGACATCAAGTGATTGGACACAGCTGATTTTTTTTCACCCTGCTTGACTTTGGTATATACAAGTAGTTAAATAGATGCCAGAATTATGCAGTGTGTGTATTTGAGATGGATTTGTTGTTTAAAATCTCTTGGATATTTAAGAGTGTTTAAATGAGGCTAACTAGCTAGCTGTGTAATTCACTGCTCATTTAAAAAAATTAAAAAAATGTTAGCAGTCTTGTCTTTTTTTAAATGATTTTTATAACCACTAAATTACAGTCAACACTTCATTTGCCAGCAGTCTGACATTACAATGAAAACAACAGGTTCCTTGCTGTCTGGTGGAGGTTATTTGTGCTATGTTTCCTGATACCACTTAAAGAGATGTAGGTATTTACTGCAGTCCTCTGCTACTCTGCTTACTGAAGTGGGTCGGGGACAGTGAGCAGTGAAATGGTTTACCCTTCAACCACTTGACCCCTTTCTTAAGTGGAGGCACACCTTCAGATAGAGCAAATGCTGAAAATAAGGATTGAATCAAATTAACCTTTGATTTGGAGAAATTTGGCTCAGCTGCAGGGTACTTTCATCTTAGATAAAAAGAAATGAAAAGTACAGCACTGATGAATAACAATACGTCGGCTATTAAAAGGTCAGCTTGTAAGTGTGTCGTCTCATTAACAGTTTCCTTTTTTGTGATAAAATAGAAATATGTCTTTTCTCCTGTCATCATCACAGCGCTTCCAGAATTTTGTTCAAGTTGAAATTTCTGGTTTTAGGCACGTATGTCTAAGTCAAGAAGATGGATGTACCTATTTGTGTATGAGTCATTGGCCTTAAGTAAGCTGGAATAATTTTGTTCTTCCTCTTGCATACAGAGCACAACAGCACTATGCTTGTGGCTGCCTGCTATGCATTTTAGTTACTTGAATTCCATATTTTCACCTCCTAGCTCATTTAAAAGACTTTTCTAAGCATTGAAGGCAAGGGATATGCTACATGCACAACAAAGAGATGCTAATATCATAAATGTTTTTACATTTGTATCCTTTATATCAACAGTTTGGTTTGTGGGTTGTTGGTTTTTTGGCTTAAAAGTAGCCTTTCTGTATGATATATTGCCAGTACCTCTCAGTCTTCAGTGTGAATGTTGCCAGCTGCTCACTTATCTTTCATTCTTTGGTGCAAGTAATTAACCTTTTTAAAATTTGTTTCATGAGATGATTGTAAGTAAGGCACTGTCTTTTTACAGCATATACTCGAGGCTTAAAATTATGTTTGGGACAGAATACTAGATTGTTTCCACAGGAACATGAAACCTTACTTTCCCAGGAGACATGCTAGCCATGCAGATGTTGTCTTCTGACTTTTGGAATTTTGGGACCATGAAGAAGTGCGATGATTAGGCCTATGCAGACCTTGACCTTTCTAGTAAGCTTGATAAGGAGCAGCTATCCAGGCGGATTTTTGATGTAGCTATGCATGATCTAAGTGGTGGACTTAGGCCAGCCCAGGTGTTACGGTCTGCACACCATATAGTACTTTGTCAAATTTGTCTTTGTGCCCAGCTTACACCTATTGCTTTGGACATGAAAAGCTTCTGTATTGCTTTTTCAGTCTCCGAGCCTCACATACCTATTGAAATGAGCCAAACAATGATGATTTTGATGATGGTTGTAGCCCATGAATTGTACTGACTAGCCTGGATTGGCTTTTTAATCGCAATATAGCGGTCTAGTGAGATGGCACAGAGATGCATGATGGAAGCTGTGGAAAAGAGGACATCAAGGAACAGCCAGATAGGACACAAGGCAGTTGGAAAAGGCCAGGCATTATCTGAAAGAGAAGAGAAAAATCATTAGAATCTTTTTTTTTTTTTTTTTAGAGTGTTTTCATTGTCTTTTTTTTTTTTTTCCCCCTTGGCATCAGTACCCTTAGAGTTCATAATTCTGCAGAAACTGAACTTTGCCACCACCTCAGATGGATTGCCATATTTTTCAGTTGACTTCTAGTTGGCATAGTTGCTGCCATCATACTGATCAAGCAGTTTGTTTATAATAAAACTTTCCCTATCGTTCTGTCCATTTTAGATCATAATCTCTTTCTGGTAAGGACTCTCTATTAAAAAATATAAAAATAAAAAATAAAAAAAAAAATAAAAAAATGGGCCAGGACTGTGCTCGGTTCTTGCACCCTGATTTTAAATGACCATTTTTAAGCTGTGTGTCTTTCATACCCTTGTGATCCAAGGTTGTATTAAACGGAGGAGGTTACAGGTCATAATCAATGCATTAGTCAGTCACTGTAGAACCCTGTTTGAATCTGGAAATTAGTGGTAATCTTGAGGAGCCTAGTTGTGCAGAAACTAGAAAGAAAAAGGGCTCTTCTGCCTAGAGATTTTATAAACATTGAGGTGTTTTCTTGCACTTTTTTTTTTTTCCAAGAAGGATTATTTGAATTTTTAGTTTTATATTCCGTTTCTGACAGTAGTTACCTGTCTATGGTGTTAATTTTTATAGTGAACATATGATCTGTCAGCTGCATTGTGTCCAAGCTAAAGGTTTTGCAGTGTTCCTTGTTGCAAAAGGCTGGTATTCTAAAGGTATTGACGGATTTGCTTGAATTCTCCCTCCTTATAAAATTCAGCTGTGCTTGATCAGTAGGTTCATTAAAGTACTGTCAGAGAACTCGGCTCTTTGTTGAATGATGACTAAGGAAAAAAAAAGACATTCGTAACAAACGAAATTTGCTTTTAATCTCCTGATTCTGAATACACAGATCTGCATGCTGAGAATGCCAAATGAGCTGGAATGTTGTAATGCTTGATCCTGTCAATTTGGTGATGGTGCAGCAGTTTGACATTAAAGCATTTTATCGTAATGTGACTGATAGATGGAAACAGCATATTGCTACCTTGACTTGAGTAATAAGCCCCAGAAGACAGAAAATTGTATAGAGACAAACACAGTATGTACTTTTCTGCATTGCTGCCCATGTTCGGAAACCTTTCCTGTTAGATAAAGAGAACAGGTCGATGAAGCGTTACGCTGGATGTCACCCATCCCCAAAGCAGGGGACTCCAGGTGAGGACGGTGTAGGAAGTGAGGCAAAAAGGAAGAGGGTGGTCTAGTTTCAAATCAGTAACCAGTGAATTTTAATATCTAGCTGCGTATTTCCAAAAGTAGATATTTTAATTAAAATTACACTTTAAAAAAAAATGTCATACAGGTATGAAAGTCATAATTAGTGTATTTTGATGTAGTTACTTATGTTCATGATTTCTGTCTACACTTTTAACTGGCAGTAAAGTGCGTTACCTTTCTGAACAAGAAAAACGAAATCAAAATGTCTTGTGGTTCACGCAACCAGAAAGCAAGCCAGAATAAAAAAGAAAAACAGTTAAATAATTGATTTGATGGGTTTAAAATGTTCTTGCTCACTTCAGAAAAATAGAACTATTTCTTGACTTACATGATGAGTGATTAGTTGAGATAAAATATGAATAATGGAAAGCGTATTCTATGTCTTGAAGGACACACGGATAACACTGCTAGATTTCAAATGAGGAGCTAACACTTCTGTTGAGAGTGCTTACGTGCTGCTCCCTGGATTATAACTGCTTTGCTTTCTGAAGAATTGCAGTGTAATAAATTCTTTCCTTTTGCACTTAATTTGCCTTTTGCAAAAGAAATCCCTCAAATACCTCACAACAGAAAGTGTTTTTCTTGTAAGTATAGGTGTATTAAAACAGCTACTTGACGCAGAACAACTTTGTTTGAGTTGTAGGGCATTTGTTAGTTGGGAAGTATAACTGAATCACAGAATCGTAGGGGTTGGAAGGGACCTCGAAAGATCATCAGGTCCAACCCCCCTGCCAAAGCAGGTTCCTCAGAGCAGGCTACAGAGAGGAAGCTTTGTCTTTTTTTGTCTTTTGAACTGCGTGCAGTAGACAGTTACTGCATTTGTGGTTATAGCATTATGTACTGTTACATTTGTGTGTATGAGATGATTTTATCCATATAGAATCAGAGTAGACGGTAAATGCAGTAGCTGATGAGTTGATGAATATGGTTATTAATTAAAAATATATATATAGTGAAACTCTGATACCTGTAAGTCCTGAAGAATCACCTAGTCATCTAGGATTCATACTTTACTTTTTGTTGTACACGTGTTAGAAACTCTGTGCCTAGCCCTGGACATACTGTTCTAGGCTACGATTTTTTGCTTTCCTCGTGTATATTATTGTTTGCCTGTTCTGTTAGTTCAGGAGTAGGCAAGAAGCAGACATTAATTTCACCTCGGGACCCCAAAGGCATGTCTGACCCTTGAGAACAAACAAGCAGTCGTGTTTTCCCACTTTATAATTTAGGCTGAAGGTAAAATGGGTAAGTCCTGCCAAAGCAGTACATACGGAGTTTCTAACAGGTCGTGCTTAGTTTGGATTGTTGAAAGTTCTGATTCTCCTATTCCAGATCCACACTTGTAGAGGAAAAAACAAAGCATTAAATGATTTACTGTGCTGGGATTCTCCACCTTCTTTTTTCCTGGGGAATTGAAATGCTGATTTTAACAACTAGTGGATTCTATTTATTTATTTATTCAAATGCCTGGGTTAGCTGACAAATGTGCTGGCTTGAAAACCTGTTTGTTTTCTCCAGCTGTTGGGTGGTATAAGATAAAAAGACAGTCCTTACGATCCTGGTCTTAGACCCTCCTAAACTCAGCAGTGCTGCTGTTGCGCATTATTTTCCTTATTTCTAGTTAATACAAGATCAAATACGTATTTTAAGGTTTGTCTTGCACCTTAAGAGAAGTAAGATGAGCTTTTAACGTAACTGTCTGCCCTTGGTTAATAGAATATTTATTTCCAGAAAGATTTATTGATAGGAAATACCTCAGAAATGTGTAATCCTCAAAACAAAATACAGTATAGAGCTGCTCTTGCTATAAGCCAAACGCTTTTTTTGAAGGCTTGGGAGAAAGCACCTATTGTGTGCAGGCATAGGCATGACAGAGACATCTTTAAACAGACTTGGAAATTGTTCTTTTGCTATAAGGGCTGCTGCAATGTTTTGCTTGTAAATGGTTTTGTTACAGGAGTCATTTTGTTGCTGTTAGACAACAATGTTTTCACTGAGAAGGAAATCTGATATTTTAATCGCCAGCTGATCTAAGCCTAGGCTTTAATCTTCAAATTGATGTGTACGTGTTTGTGGTCTGTGTGTTTATTGTTCACCCTCATGGCAGCATTCGGCTTTGGGGACTTCATAGGCCTGGGGTTTCTGGGCTGCTGCCTTGCCTTTGCACTCCCATGGCCGCTTGCCTTTATTTCTCCGCTCCAGTTGTAGCGTCAGCAGTGGTTTTTCATCGTTGTGCCGTTTTTTTGAATTTTATCTAAGTATTCTTTTTATAAAAGTTGCTTTGTTGGAAATAAACCCTGGTTTTATTGCTTATTTATAGTTTTGAGATATTGGGAAGTTTCCATCAATGAAATAATTCTTGTTTCCACAAGCAAGAAGGAAAGGTTTGCCGTGGTTCAGAATCAATAACAGGGAAAGTTTGTCAGTGATTGCTTTTGGCAGGTTTCAAAAATTAGGGTTGGCAGCCTCGGACACACAGCTTTACCTTTTGATTTTTAAGTGGATGTACGTGAGAATGGGGAATATAATTTAAAAGGTGACACATAACCCTGTCTGCAAGTAAACCACTGCCTATGAAGGCATGGACAACAGACTTCTTCCTGCTGCAAGCTTTGCAAATGAGAGGCTCCTTCTTAAGAATTTGCTAATTTCACCATCTGATAAATAGCAACGTTTTTGTTTTGCTTTGGTATTTCTTTGGTAATTCTGTGTGTTTATAAATTTTGGTAACTTCTGAAAGCTAGATTTCAGAGAATGCACTTATTTCCTAACACGCCTGCCTTTTTGTGGAAGAAATGAGAAGAATTTAGTAACCAATAAAACAATGAACTGTTTGTGTATTTTGACACTCGTATTCTTAAATCAAAATTGGAGTGTATATTCAGACTGGAGTACATGTTAGTCACTGCTGGGAAGAAAAAATCTGCTGCTCATGGTATTATACCTGTGAGTTAGTTATGGATTTGTATTTTTAAAGAGCAGCTGCTTATCACAGTGATGGGCTCTTTCTGAAGGTTTTTCTGTTAGCATATCGTCAAGGCATGAAGCCAGTATCTGTAGCAGATTTTGAATTTGAACACTGTGACATTAATTCTTCCAAAATCATTTAATGAGACCGCATTTTAGTTCACACCTTTTTCCTCAAATATTTTCCACATAATTAAATATCAGTCTCATCTGAAGCATAATATTTGTATTCTGTATCTAAAAACTGCACACAGCTATTTCATTATCACAGAAACATTCCTGTGTGAAAGTGCCAGGAGGCCAGACTTAATTGGCTTTCTGTCTATCAATTATTATTCTATGTTCAAGCAGTTATCTGGATAATGTAGCTTCAAGATTTAGACTCGTTATGTACTCAGAAGTATGTTCTTGCTTCATTCCAGTAACTCCTTATGTTTTGCTCGTGCTTTGAGCTTCTGTAAACACCTCAGCATCTTCTGCCAGCTGGTAAAGGGGCAAAGCGGTTTTTCTGGTTGGAAGCCAGAGAGAAATGCAAGATAGCAGTGGTTGAAACTGAAACATAAAGGGCTGGTCACAATCTCATTTAGATAATTATAACTAATTTTACTGCTTTCTGGTATGTTTCCTGTGCTGTGAAAGATGCTTTTGTTTGTAAGATTCCTATCATGCTTTAAACTGTTGTAACCAGGGTTTTGCACTGGATTAATTGAGAGATTAAGGAGCTCTTTATAAAGTTAAAAAGAAAGTGAGTTATTAGTTGAGCAAAATTCCAAAAGAAAGAAATCACCCACACCTTCGCAAAGCCCAGAACATGCCCTTTCTTTTTATTGGTTGCTAGTCAAATACTAGTGCTTTTTATGATAATCAATAATTTTATTATTTCTTTTCATTAGTGAGGTGTTTGGCAGGAGCTAAGCACTTACAGTATCTGTGTGTTACTACATGCATACATAAGTTTTTCACCTGCGCACGTGCACATGTGCGCATACATTACATCAATTTTTTTTGTGGGCAATGTTATTTTTTCAAGGTAGAAATCAGAGTCATGGTTATATACGTTCATTTATCTTTGTAGGAACTGTTTCTTGAAATTAAAAAAAAAATGCCTGTTTCATGATATCAACCCCGAATTATTTCCTACAATTCATAGACTGTTAATGGCAAAGCAGTCTGTAATATACAGAAATTCAGTGTCATTTTATGAATAAACACATTTGTTAATGAAGTGATATACCAGTCTTCTGCAGCAAACAAAAGCTACTGATGCACTTTCTGAAATAAAGTTTATAATTGTGTTTGCTTGTTGCTCAGGCAACTCTTAGAGATCTAGCATAGGAAAAATGAACTCCTGCAGCCTTTCATTATCTAGAGCCTAGTGGTATCTATTCCTTAAAGATAATTCTGTAAATCCTTAACCTTTTTCAGAAAATGATAATCAGATTGCATTTTAAATCGTCTATT